>CAIGQQ010002477.1:2509795-2551028 GCA_903798035.1 Danio albolineatus
TATCTATCTATCTATCTATCTATCTATCTATCTATCTATCTATCTATATACAGTGCTTAATTTGTGAATTGCGAGGTTATCTTTGCCATAATGACAGTAAATAATATTTGACTAGCTATATACAGCTTAAAGTGACAATTAAAGGCTTAACTGGGTTAATTAGGTTAACTAGGCAGGTTAGGGTAATTAGGTAAGTATTTGTATAATGATGGTTTGTTCTGTAGACTACTGACAAAAAAGATTTGCTTAAAGGGGCTAATAATTTTGACCTTAAAATGGTTTTTAAAAAATTTAAATCTGCTTTTATTCTAGCCAAAATAAAACAAATAAGACTTTCTACAGAAGAAAAAAAATATGATCAGACATACTGTGAAAATGTCCTTGCTCTGTTAAACATAATTTAGGAAATATTTAAAAAAGAAAAAAATTCAAAGGGGGGGCTAATAATTCTGACTTCAACTGTATATACAGTACACACAACGGTTCTGTCTGGTTCTTGAATCTCATTGGTTGATAGCCGTGCGATATTCTGCAAATAACAGCAGTCATCCAGCCTCTTCACCGTTGTGTATTACTCCGCCCACATACAGCAAGAAGCAGAGGAAACTCTACAATTTGACAAATATTGCTGCTGTTGGACAACATAATGTACTTTTGAGGCTTTTTTAGTCATGAATGTAGTTGTTTAGATTGCAAGTATGCAGTTTATTTATAAGGATAGCGCCTATCTTAATAGAAATATTTATAATTTCGGATATTCAGTGCATCGGCCGCCATCAGCCTGTTTATACTTACTTCTGCATGATAAATGAGGCTCTGTTAGGTTGGCCCTTGGTGTTGCTGAAGGATGAAACCCTTTTTTTGTTTTGCTGGGATTTTCTGTGCATTATCTATCAAGTTTGCTATCTAGATCAATCTGCAATCGTAGATTACCGTTTCCTGTCACAGTGTGAAAAAGTGATAACTTTTCAACCCTTCGTGCACGTCAGCTGGCAGAGTTGATGTCTATATCTTGCTCTCTCTGTCACACACTCCATCTGTACTGTTATCTCCTGCTTTGTATCATTCTCTCACATGCCGCCGCAACCTCTATCTTCAGGTCTCCTTCCCTCAATACCCGATGTGCACAGCATTCGATCCCGACACACAGATCTGTCGGCTTTGAGAAGCTGATGGCCAATCTCCGTGTCTGCCTCCTTCACAGAGGAAAGGTAGAAAAGAGGACATGGGATGAAATGAGAGGCCACGAGTAATGGGATCAACTTATCAACTTCCACACCTGTCCCGGTGTAGCCCTCAAAGCGCAGCTCATTAGATCCCAGCGGCCCTTTTTCTCGCTCTGGGCCCAGATATTACTCTGAACCCTCGATGAACTGAGAGAGCCACGCTTTCCCCAGACAGCTTAAGACTGAGCTTGTAATATGACCATGGCATACTGTGCCACAAATTGTTTGGATATTGGATGACCCCCCAGTGGGCCCTCCGGTGGAGCTGCGCGTGAGGGCTCACAACACACACAAATGATGGAGTCGAGTTTGGATTGGATTGTGTTTATAATTTGTTATTGGTGCATCACTTCTGTATTGGTTTATGTCACTTAAAGCACCTCTATTAAGCTATTCGTGTTTTGTTTTGGAGGTGTCTACATCCAGCCAAGGTCTCTGTGCTGGTCAGACAGTCAAGTCTGTTGTGAATAGTCTTCCTCTTACAGCATCTGATGGAAATGAAATGCTCATTACCATGTTCTGAATCTGAGCTCTGGAGGCTTCCTCAGCACTCGCAAACACAAACATTCAGTGATTCAATGGCAACAATGGTGTCACTTCTCAGAGTCTTCATCCTTTAGAAAGTGGAATTGCTTTTGCATCTCAGAGAACGTCTTTTAGAAAAGTGGAATAGACAAACAAAATTCGTCTAGGCCTCAGTTTTTTATTATAACTAAAGTGTTTGGGAGTCAAAGTAGATTTCGTTTTCAATAAAAACCTCAGGCTGGCATAAAGTAAATTCTTTGGATATTGGATGACCCCTCTGTGAGCCCCCCACAGTGTAGCATTATGGTAGGGTTTTCAGCACACACAAAAGATGGGGTCAAGCTTGGCTTGGATTGTGTTTATGAACAGCCAATATTGGTGAATCTTTTGTACCCATATTATTAAATCCTAATTTTGTTTTTGAGGTCACTAAAAGCGTTGCATAATTTACAATGTGACTTCTGCTTTATTTCCCACAGTGTCTGAAAAGGGTTGTTAAATAAAAAATCAAAAAGGCCAGAACACACTATGCTGTGATTTTTGCAAGTATTGTGGAAATAGTATATTGATGCTGCTGCTTTTACTGTTTGTATGTGTGCAGCAATAGTTCCAGTTTCCTTTTGAGGAAGGCCAGTACAGACAACTGCAAACTGCTGTAATGGGAAAATGCATCCTTTCATATAAGTGCAGAGCATATTGAATTAATTATTGAATTGGCCTTCTCTTCAATCACGTTGACAAATTCATTGGTTTCTGTTCATTTAGAAAACTCTAATTGGAAGAACACTATATTTACAGTCACTTCTTAACATTCAGGAAAAACGTCGAACTCTGCGCTCTAGTAATATTATTAACGTTTGCTTACCCAAAGTTTGCACTTCATTTGGTCAAAACTCTTCAGTTTTCTGCTGCTGATGCTTGGAATCATCTGCAGCAGATCGTAAAGCTCAGCACTTTCATTCCACTATCATCTTTTAAAAATTCAAGATCACTGTGCTTGTTTTTAGTTTTTCGCTGGTTTTATATGTTATTATCTGCATTTGTGTAATTGTTATTGTATTGTGTCCCTGTTCCTTTGTACTGTAGCTGCTTTTTATGTTGCCTCTTGGTCAGGTCGTCATTGTAAATGAGAACTGGTTCTCAATTGACTCACCTGGTTAAATAAAGGTTATTATATGTTCTAGTTTTAGTCCACTGTTGTCTGTTTGGTGTGCTCACGTGTAGGCATGGGCCGGTATAAGATTCTGACAGTATGATAACCTTGGATAAAAAATATCACGGTTTCACGGTATGACGGTATTGTGATTACTGCTCTAAAATATATTCTTTTTAAATGTCTGGCTAAAAAACAAAACCCCTTCCCCTTTAAACAAAATGTATATTTTATTTTGAGAGACATTTAAAATATTTTGGGGCAGTAAACATGTCAGGCTAAATAAGTCAAGTGAATCATTCACTTCTCCGGTCTTCATTTGATTAAAAAAAAAAAAACACAGATTTTTTTTTACGATTTTAACCTAAAAAACAACAAAAAAATGTAAATAAAAAATCTTACTCGTACCTTAGGAACGGTATAGCAGAAAATGCTGGCAGTATGAAAACCTTGACCTTTCCATACCGCTGTATACCTTGAAAACGGTTATCGTCCCATGCCTACTCACGTGTAGCATTTGACCCAGATGTATGGAGTCAAATAAGTCTCATTAATAATTCACGCGTATGACGCGATGTACACATGCGTAGCCAAATTCACGTGCGTAAAATCAAATTCACGTGCGTAAAATATTTATATACATTCACAAAAACAATTCACGTGCACAAAATAAAAATACACATTCATAAAATACGTTTCACAAATGCAAAAAACCATCTGCAGATTTATAAGAGTGTACAAAAAGTTTTGAATGTTTAAAACTTGCGAGTTCATCCTGAATGAGAATGTGCAAATCCTCTTTCACGTACGACTCCCCCTGGATACGAGTGTGTATATTTATGAGACCTTTCTGGCAGACTCAGGGACCTCGTGACCTTTCAGCCAATCAGATGAGAGCTGTACTCAAGATCGCCTGTCTGCGCGCCGTTTGCGCAGTCTGTTCCTCTCCAGCACGGTGAACGGAGAAGTGAAAGAGACGCGCAGGCTTAAACCATTACATTCCCTGACTTTCACTGACTAAACACTTCATTTCCATTAAATCTAATGAACATAAACTGTCTGTTGTTTATGGCTGTTGTTGTGCTTTAGTTGCCCAATATGTCAAATATACCCTATTATTTAGCAATAGATTAATAAGCATTTTAAATGATTCTGATGAATGTAACGGGTTTCATTAGAAATACGGGATGACACATTGAATGCAGGATACACCTCGTCTGCACATAGATTCATTGCATACACCTGTGCAGCTCATTATTAGGAGCGCGTGGATAATCAGCATTTTAAAAGGGCGTCTGTGTGAGCATTTGCATGCGACTTCTCGAGTGACCCAGATGACAGATAAAATAGCAAACAGGCTAATTAATGATAATAATAATAAAAAAAGAACTTAAAACTTAATTTATACTGATGTGATTCTCCTCAGCTCTTCTCTTCGGGGATGCGGCTGTAGGATGGAGGGCAGGCTATCAGAGCAGTGTTCAGCCCGATTTGAAATCCTGAACAGCATCAAACATGTTTGAAATGATCCGAGAGGCTGGATTGGAGTTGAAAAAGATTCCGAAAAGTATTAATTCTTTATATTCTAATACTAAAGCACAACAACAGCCTGTTTACGTTCATTAGATTTAATGGAAATGAGGTTTTTATACAGTGAAAGTCAGGGAATGTAATGGTTTAAGCCCGCGCGTCTCTTTTACTTCTCCGTTCACCGTGCTGGAGAGGAACAGACTGCGCAAACGGAGAAACAAGGGAATAAGTGAAATGCTGTGACCACGGAGGCTTCACCTGCACTCAAGAAGTCGCATGCAAATGCTCACACAGACGCCCTTTTAAAATGCTGATTATCCACGCGCTCCTGATAATGAGCTGCACAGGTGTATGCAGTGAATCTATGTGTAGACGCGAGGTGTATCCTGCCATTCAATGTGTCATCCCGTATTTCTAATGAAACCCCTTACATTCATCAGAATCATTTAAAATGCTTATTAATCTATTGCTAAATAATAGGGTATATTTGACATATTGGGCAACTAAAGCACAACAACAGCCATAAACAACAGACAGTTTATGTTCATTAGATTTAATGGAAATGAAGTGTTTAGTCAGTGAAAGTCAGGGAATGTAATGGTTTAAGCCTGCGCGTCTCTTTCACTTCTCCGTTCACCGTGCTGGAGAGGAACAGACTGCGCAAACGGCGCGCAGACAGGCGATCTTGAGTACAGCTCTCATCTGATTGGCTGAAAGGTCACGAGGTCCCTGAGTCTGCCAGAAAGGTCTCATAAATATACACACTCGTATCCAGGGGGAGTCGTACGTGAAAGAGGATTTGCACATTCTCATTCAGGATGAACTCGCAAGTTTTAAACATTCAAAACTTTTTGTACACTCTTATAAATCTGCAGATGGTTTTTTGCATTTGTGAAACGTATTTTATGAATGTGTATTTTTATTTTGTGCACGTGAATTGTTTTTGTGAATGTATATAAATATTTTACGCACGTGAATTTGATTTTACGCACGTGAATTTGGCTACGCATGTGTACATCGCGTCATACGCGTGAATTATTAATGAGACTTATTTGACTCCATACAGATGGGGCCAGACACAGACAACACATGATGACAATACAGTCGGTATTTGAAATCCGATTGGTGTGTCCTGGGCTTAAACTCCTCCTTTCCATGAGCAACTCTGCTCTGATTGGTCACATGGCCCAGTTTGGTTAAATTAGATTAATAACTGTGAACCACTTACATCTCTAAAACGTTGCAGAACTTTTGTATTCAAAGACACTACCTAAATAAAAGAAATCGCAAAACAGAAGACAATTTACAGAGAATTGTTTTTGTTTTGTTTGGTTCTGCCTTTGGAAGACACATTATGTCAACCATATTACGTCTTGCCTGTTTTTGACATGTAAAGCAAGTTAATTTAACGCTGTCAAAAATCTCAGAACGACCCACAATTTATTTCTCACCCGAGTGAGGGGAGAGAAATGACAGCAACATTAATAATTTGTCCCACTGTAATTTTTTTGCTGTTAGGCTAATCCCCAGAAGTGCAGGCTTCTTTCTAATCAAATTATTTGATGAAAGCTGAAGGCAAATTGAGCACTTCTTTTACAATTAATTATCAAAAGACCGGCACACAACGCGAGGCTTGTTATAGATTGAACTCCCGTTTGAACATCGATTCACATTTTTTTTTCTCCTCGCGACAAGATGTTTTTCCTATATCACTCTCCAACACACAATCACACACTCTAAATTATTCACCACTTCCTTTTGGCACGTTATAAGTTTGATTTCTCTCTTAATTACTTTGCTGTCTTTTATATGTCAGCATGTTTGCTCTGTCAGCACCCCATCTGGCTCCAAAGGCTTGCCTGGAGGTTCAGGTTCAGGCCAGATATTGAGATCTGTGCTAGCTTCGCTCTGTCCTGGTCATGTTTCAGCACCGCTCTCTTTCCATGTCCATATGGCAACGGTATTGATCAGAGGCCGAGTGCAATGTCAAATTTGTTTCTTCCTCCTCTGAGGTTACTGAGCTGGTGATTTGCATGCAGCGAGCGTGCAATAGATTTGTAACAGATATACAGATCTCATAATTTAATTGTCCGTGCTGAAACAGACTCTGAAAAGCCTCTAATGGCTGTGCTTAAGACTGATATGTGTTAAGAAATGTGAATTTCACCCTCTCAAGTACATGAACTCAAGTCAAATTCGAGCTATTTTAATAGGCTGTTTGGGAGCTGGATTTTTCTATTAAAAATCAAGCTGCAGAATTAAAGTGCATTATCAGTGCAGTCATTACTCTTTACCCAGAAGGTTTTTGAAGCTTTTTTGTTGTTGTTGATTGTGTTTTAGAACAGAAGGAGGCTTTAAGGACTGCTCTTTTTGCACCCGTGTCCAGTTACTGTTGTCTACTTGCACTGAGATGCTCAGTCTCATAGGGGTTTGACGCTTCATCTCCCCTCGCCCTCTGTGCTGCGGTATTGAAAGACATAGCGAATGAGAAAAGGAAAGTGATTGGACGGATAAATCCATCTCTTCCGTCCTTCGATACAGAGAGAGGGATTACAAACCCCCTATTTTTATTTCTCCTCCAGCTCAGACAGCCGATGCAGTGATGGCGGGAGAGACTGAGGGAGAGAAAGCGGCCTACTTGCACAGATATGCAGTATTCTTAATGTGACTTTGACGATCCCGCTGAGGGATTGAATGACAGTCAGTCAATAGGGGAGCAACACGTCTGCCTGAGCAGCAATATCTCTGCAAGCCAGTGAGAGAGACAGAAAAGATAAGAAAAAGCAAAGCAGAGAACAAATGAGAGGCAACAATGTCTTTAAATATGCATTCAAACAACTACTTTCATATAATAATGTATTCATTTTTGTATTTATATTCATTGAACTTTATTTTTTTAATAGGTATTTCGATTATTAATATTTATAATGCATCATTTGTGGTCTGTTTTTATTCATACTTCTTCAATAGTTCATAATCTGTTGCATTTTGTAATTTATTTTCCAACTGAACATGTCACTGAAGGGAGGTTTTGTCAATTTTAGCTCACCTCTGGGGACAGTTTTGTCCTCAAACCATAGGGACACGCACACATACACATACACACTGGAGTGTCTAACTAATTACCAGGCAGGCAGAAGGAGAGAAAGATAATGAGAGAGTGAGAGAGGCCTGATCTCAGTCATTTAGAGGAGAGAGAGGGTATGGCAGGTCTCCTCTGCTCCTGTAAACCGCTCATCTCCTGTCTCTGCTCTTCCTCTCCATCCTCCCCCAATGACCCTCCTCATCCTCGTCCTCCCTCTTTCTGCTTCACAGATGAGTTTAAAGGTACGAGCACTGTGGAGCTGATCAAGAAGGAAGGTACCACTCTGGGCCTGACTGTATCCGGAGGCATCGACAAAGACGGCAAACCCCGCGTCTCCAACCTGCGCCAGGGTGGCATCGCTGCTAGGTCAGTACAAGTGACGCATTCAAAAGATCATTTGGAGAAACACCACGCTATTTTTAAATGTTGGACGCATCATGATGGAAACATGTTTGATAACAGTGATGAAGTAAGAGTAATTGAGTTTTTTTTTTCTTTTTTGATTAGATTTATTATTAGAATGATCAATTATTTGTGCATTTGTATTTCATTTACACATGAATGATTCTATTATGTAAAGTTTAGGGTAAATTTACTTAATTTTGTGAAAAACATTAAGAGACTTGGCAGTTCTCAGTTAATCTAGATATACAATTTGTAGTTATGTGTTTGTGTAAAATGTTATTTTTGTTTTATTTAGTAAAATACTGGCCATATTTCATCCAGATTTTACATAAAACATCATTTAGAGTGTTTTTTCATTGTTTTCAGAAGTTATATTTATTTTTTTTGCAACGCATTACCAATGCTTTAATGGCAGTATTCTTATTTGAAGTTTGGCGGAAACATTATTACACCTTTATAGTATAAAACTATAGACAATGTGGTCATGTCATTGGGCCATGAACATTTCCTGCTTGTCATCAAACTATTTTAGAATTGTAACAAGAGGCAATTCGATCATAATGTAATGTTTAAACAGCTATCATAATATTATTAATCAATGTGTCACTCTTTTTGGATTGTCGGAAGCTATAGAAATTAAAAATGTAAAACAGGAAATTCGTTAGGACTGTTGTTTTTGTTTACATTCCTCAAAATGGTCTATACCAGTGTTTCTCAACTGGTGGGAACATTTTTAGTGGGTCGCGAAGTGCGTGGTCAAAAAAAAATTAATAATAATAATTTATTTTGCTTATACCGGACTTTTATTTTGAAGTGCGCGCGCGACAACAGTTCAGTTTAGTTCGGTAACTGAACATTTCTCTACCCTAACCGCTGTTTACAGTGTTTCTCGTTTTTACCTTGTAGTATTTCTATACTTTGATACATTTTGTTAAATGTCAGCAATAAAATATTGTTTATTTGTAAGTCTTTGTGGTTTTCTTTTGATTTATCTGTCACTACTTGTGTATGTTAACAAACAAATTAATTATAATTTCTGAAATTATAGTTCCTAAAAAATTGGGTCGCGGCTTGATGACCATGTATAAATGTGGGTCCCGTGGCCAAACCAGTTGAGAACCACTGGTCTATACAATATTAACATTTTACTCAAACCCATACTTCAAAAGCAAGGGAATCCAGAGAAACTGAGCATTTACATAATTCAATTTATTCATTTGTTATTTAAAGCATTTATTATTTATTTGTATTATCTTTAGGTTCAGTTTTGCAGATGCCAGTGGTTTGGAAAAATCACCTTGGAGGCTTTGTGTTGTCAGGTTTTGTGTTTATGCTAATGATTTTTGCTAAGACAGCATCAATAGACAAGCCCAGAGAGATCAATGTGTTCGTAGTTTATTGTGGAGGAGTTTGTCTGGGAAGCATGTGCTCTCTCTCTCTGTGTGTGTTTGTGTGTATGTGTGTCTTTGTGAACATGTTTTATCTTTTCACTCTGTGTGTGTATGTGTGTGCATGTGTGAATAAGGTAGACAGAATCTTTTAATCAATACTGCATAAGCCAGAACTCCTCTCCCATTTCCCTACTGGCTCTCAGAGATGGCAGACAGCCTGCTGTTCGCTAGTGTGTCAGTTCTCCACATAAACACTCACACAGACCTACACACATCCCAGCGAATGGATCCATATTCAGATCCCGGAACAAATACTGCACAAGCTCTGTAGAAGAACGCACACGATTTATACCCTCTTTTCACAATGACAGATACTTTTCTTCAGCAAAGCAACCGTTCGACTTTAAATGTTTTGCTGCATATCAAGTCTTGTATCTTATTACCACAGAGACACTTGCCCTGATAATTTTACTCAAGCTGAAATAAACTGCCTAACATCACATATAGTTCTTCCAGAATCTGTTGACAATCAGGCCGCCTTGTAAAATACGAGATCTTTCAACTGCGTGTATGTGTGTCAGAGAGAGAGAGAGACTGGAGCAGCTTGTCTTGATCTTGCTAGATGCTTCCTTAGAACAAAGTGTTCCCTTCATGGGCTCAGATCAGCTATCAAAGCGCCTCAGAGCCCGACCTGACTCCATCTCCGCCTTTCTTTATTCATTCCCCTGCCTTTCTACTGTCTTCTTTTTGTCCTTCTTTCTGGTTATGCAATTTCCTCTTCTCTGTAGATGATCTACATCCCTGTGCTTTTCTTTGCAGGAGTGACCAGCTGAACGTAGGGGACTACATAAAGTCTGTGAACGGGATCAACTTGACTAAGTTTCGTCACGATGAGATCATCAGTCTGCTGAAGAATGTGGGGGAAAGGGTTGTGCTGGAGGTCGAGTATGAGCTGCCGCCTGTCTGTGAGTGTGATTATTAAAGTCAACAATATTACTTCTAAGGGGTCATTATCACAGAATGCATCTTTTGTGTCTTGGAAACACCAGACGCAGCGTTCTGGAATGGTTTTTAGAATAAGCATCCACCATGTTAACATCCAATAAAAAACTTGTCATGCAAACATGCTACTGTAAACAGAAGCTTGCAGCAATTGACCATAGATGTATACTGTACACTTGATATTGCATACGAACCCTGAGCATGCATCAATACCGCCTCCACGTTTGCACAGTGCTCCCAGAACAAAAGTCATTCATCCGCACTAATCAAGACTAAAGCTAATCTGAAGATGCTGGACATAAAGGCATAACATTTCATTTTCAGTTCTTCAACGATGCATTCCTTCCAATCGACAACATAGGCATAGGCGACATCTAACGTAATAATCTATGCGCAGAGACTATAGAATACACAAGACATGTCACTCATATAGTTTTGAATGGGAAAAAGTGTCATATGGCGGATGAAGCCCTGCTAGTACAGGTGCCAGTCAGCAATCGATATAGACTGAAGATTCTCCGATGCAATGTCTCGGACCAGACGTGAGTTTCTGCAGATTTTGTGTGATTAAAATGTTTAGAAATGAAACCAACGAGACAGATGTTGTTTGAATTGTATTGGTGCTTCCTAATATGAAATTTGATCATAAGCAGTTTTTGGAGAATTTGATGTTTCGCCATTTAAACAGAATGCCTGAGCATACTGCCTGAGAGGCACTTCAAAGATGGCTGCCAAGTGAAATGACTTGCCTTAAAGGGACTTTGACTTGCCCCACCTCTGAGATCCTTTGATTGGTTCACTGCTTTGTAACTCACATTGATGATTGGTGAACCATTCTTTTAATCTGACAACGCGAGCCTAACATGTTCATCGAGCGCGTGTTTGCATAGAAAAGCAATAGAGAAGTAAAGCACTGAGATAGAGAAACACATTCTGCATGAATACCGCTACAGCTGGAATACTTGATGCTGATCTTTCAGGTGACGGTAATCTGCATTTTTAGAATAATAAACAATGAACCGTTTACTGTATTTATTTGTATCAGTGTATTATTGTTCAGTAAGTTTTGTGCTGGTACCCTGGCTAGTTTAGTAAGTCCCAGTCTTAATGAGCGACTCATAAAATCATTCATTCAAATGATTCGTTCAAAACAGCTGATTCATTTAGAAATTAAGTGACTGTCTTTAAGCATTTCTCATTACCAAATATAAATAGTCCAAATGCAAATGATGCAAAGCGCCATGCCACATCTTTTAGAATTCTAAACATTGATTTCTATGAGGCTACGCACACCACCGCCAACGTTTGCAATTAGTTCATATTGCTTAGCAACATATAGAAAGCAATGTAAAGACAGGGCACAGCAAGGCTGGTGTATGACCCACTTTTACTGTAAAAAATGATAAAACAAAAATAAATAAATACAAATAAATATCTATTTTGATCAGTCTTTAACATAATACTCTTAAAAATGGGTTAGGGCAACACCTACAACTACTTGATGACCTTGTATATTTTGAAGAAAATGTATAACACAGTTGCTCACTCTGGTTTTCTTTTTAAAAATGTAAATGTATTAAGTGGTTCAGGTAATATATGTATATGCCTACAGTGAAAATCTGTTTGAGCATTGGTAAAACGGCTTGTTAATATCATAGACGATAAATATTATGCACCAGTTCGCAATGACACCTGTTTTATAACAGCACACTTACACCGAATTTCTTCACTCACTATATGATGTAATCTGTAGTTTGATGTTCACTCATATGTTCTGGTCAAGCATTGAAATCTTGACAGAACTTTGAACTGTTCATTTCTTTCCTCAGCTGTACAGGGCTCAGGGGTCATGTTCAAAAACGTGGAGGTGACGCTGCACAAAGAAGGCAATACATTCGGTTTCGTCATCAGAGGTGAGCAGACTTCCACACATCAGAGCTCAACGCACTTCATTCACATCTACATCAAACAAAAAGAGACCATTTTTCTCTGAGGATTTATTTTGCTGCCCTTGGGCCTGTTGAAAGAGACGCAGCAGCTTTCAGTAGCACCGCTAGCACTCAATTTCTAAATATTTACCAAACAGCATTTTAGACTTCATTTTAGACTTCATTAAAAGATCCATCTAGGGTATGAAGTCTTTTGAAGAGAGACAGAAAAAAAAAGCCAAGGTCTTGGTTAGCTTTGCTCCTTTTCTCAAATCATTCTCAAAGAGGCATACTAAGGACTTCCTTTTCATCTTTGAGACTCCATTTGTGAAATCAATGGCATGCAATTTTATAGCGAGCAGCGGCTTTAGAATGTATAATCTTGTGCTTTTGTTGAAAAATATATGGAAATTTCCGTGAGGTGAGAAAACGACCTTTAGTGTCTTTCAATAAGGCGCTGTATGGAGCTGATCGGCCAAATGTACAGTATGTTAAAGCATCGAGTGTATGTTTTGCTGTATGACTTCATATGTTAAATGTGTCAATACGAGTTGTTGTTTTTTTTTCCTATGGTGTAGGAGGCGCCCATGAAGACAGAAACAAATCTCGCCCGGTTACCATAACAACCATCAGACCCGGCGGTCCAGCTGACAGGTGAGTTGTTCCTGAACTCAACCAGATTCATCAGCGCTGACATTAAAGCTTTCTTCCAAAACATAAACAGCATCCTGAACAAAATGGGCTGAAAAGAGACTGATTAGAAACACTCTGATCTAGGCAGGAGATATTTCCATATCATACAAATAGTCGACACAAAGACTTGACTCACAATTGATTTCAGGGGAATTGATGTTAGCATTTTGCTTAGCTAATGCCAGTACTGTGATTCAGAAAACAGATGAAACCAGGGAATGTAATCATAAAATGAGAATTAATACAGCATTTTATTTTTTTATTTACGTGGTTGTTTAATCAAATACTCACAGAAACTAAAGCATTATCAGTTTTAGAAATCACAAAGTATTACTTAGAATGTTCCCAGAATTCTTATTGTGTAAAGCCCAGGTCAGGTGCTTGCTGACAACTAGCCTGAACTTGCCACGAGTGAGACAAGTGAGTGAGAGAAAATGAAAGCACATCAGCAACAGGGAAAAATCAGAAGCTCAAGACAAAACATTCATTCATTCATTCATTTTCTTTTCGGCTTAGTCCCTTTATTAATCTGGGGTCGCCACAGCGGAATGAACCGCCAACTTATCCAGCACATGTTTTACGCAGCCGATGCCCTTCCAGCTGCAACTCATCTCTGGGAAACAAATCCATACACACACATTCACACTCATACACTACGGACAATTTATATGGTCAACCCAATTCACCTATAGCGCATGTCTTTGGAAACCGGAGCACCCGGAGGAAACCCACGCAAACGCAGGGAGAACATGCAAACTCCACACAGAAAGGCCAACTGACCCAGCCAAGGTTTGAACCAGCGACCTTCCTACTGTGAGGTGACAGCACTACCTAGTGCGCCACTGCGTCGCCCCGAAGACAAAACAATGACATATTAAAAAATATTGCAAATATATGACAGAGGTTTGTGATACAACAATTACAGTGAAGCATTAATTATTTTCCATGGAGCGAAACAAATCATCCACCTGCACAGCTGAGTAGTGGACGGACACAAATTATAATTCCTATATTTTTCTTAGAAAAAATATGCTAGACTTTCTGCAATAGTGTTGTTAGGCGTCAGAGACATGGTATCAGTTGTCATGAATTATGCCACATTACACGAGAAGAAACGATTAAATCTTATTACCCAGTTGTTGCTTACGGATCCCAGTGCTTAATTTGTGAATTGCAAGGTCCTAGAACAGATCGGGGTAACTGATCCGGCATGTTACCAGAGGATAAAGAGGTGTCGTGGACGAAAGTGAAGAGCGGGGCGGGGGGATATAGGTGTTGCGGACGAAAGTGAAGAGGGTTGGGGAGTCATGCAAGAAAGTGAAAGTGGACAGTGGATGGGGGAGGAGGGGGATCAGATTTCAGAGGTGCCCGATCCGAATCTGGTATGTTCTGGCACAAATTAAGCCCTGTCAACGGCACCCCACATCAAGGAAATCGTGCTAAAATCATGACAAAATCATTTGATCTGTCTGGGCTTAAGATGTTTGAATGTGTTTGTGCATTGTTAATTAACAAAGTTAATTTAAATTAATTAGACAAGCTTTTTGATTACTAATTTGAATTTAACCTTTACTTTTTTCTGACAAAATCCCATCTGAATGCAGTTATCTTTCTTTTTTGACAATCCTTCTTCACAACACATTTCACATTTCATTTTTTATGTACAAAACAGACCTGTCCATCTCTGTAAAAAACTTATTTTGAAACTTTCTTTCATATTAGTCCGGTCCAAATAAGGCTTTTGGTGTAAACCAGTGTTTATAATGGTTGCCCTTTAATATCCCCTTTAAATTAGATGCATATCACTTGGTTTTGAAACCAAACTTAAAATAGTCGCTTGTAGCATTTGCCGTCCTGTCGATTACCAAGAAATTAGTATGTAGTTACATTTTTGATTAAGTTCATCTGTGCATGTTATATTATCTTTAAATCTTGTATGCTTGTTTTCTCTCTGTGGTGCCCCGCAATGGGTTGAACTTTTAACTTTACTGGTCCACCCTGAATAGACTGTAGTCATTGCTGCGAAATGACAAGAAATTGCTTGATGAAAATAGTGCTTCCCAGTCGGAGTTCCATTCAGAACAGGAATAGATTGCCCTGCAACTTCAGCACTCGCTTGAGAATTGCAAATGGACCGGCACGATATTTCACTCACTCTGGCGTTTGAACTGCTCCGTTATTACCGTCATTACACGCCAGCCCGTCTCTCTCGTTCCCCTCAACCCTTATCAATATTCATTTTGCACACTGGTAATTTCATTTCTTACCGACAGAGAATTCCCATTTCTTTTGTTCAGCAGCATTTTTTTTTTTTTTTTGAGTAAATATTGTGTTCTGTTCCACTGCAATTTGGTATTGACTGGCCTGTGACATCTTGCAGTCACAGAGAAAGGCCCCTTTTGGATAATAAAAACTGCAGAATACATTTTCTATGAGTCATAAATCAAGCCTTTAAGCAAAATGGTACTCTTGGGGTGATTTCGTGTTATTTCAGGTTAAAACATGCTTTGAAGCAGTCGTCACTTATAGCTCAATAGACTGACATAGCAAAAAGTTTTGTGCACAGACAAAATAAAGTCAAAATGATTTGCACAAAACCACAAAAACTAAAAATGCTGCATTACGCATGCCAGGCCAGTAGTTGGCGATGTCACACTGTAAAGGTGCACCCATACTGATTTATAATACACCATCGTTTGTATTGATTTTCAATCACACGTTTACTGTGGTTTCCTGAAGATGTATTAAACACAGATGCCACGATAATACAGGAAATGTGTGTAGTTATGTGTCATTGTAAAACCTGTAACGTGTCTATTGTTATGAATAAACAAGCAGAAGATATTCAATTGTGTCTCTGGGTTCCTCTTGTGTACCGCGCATCTCTTGTTTTATTCAAAAAGCCCATTTCAGTCTTTGTTGTGCTTTGTTTCGTCTCAGGGAAGGGACCATCAAACCAGGCGACAGGCTGCTCAGTATTGACGGAATTCGTCTGCATGGAGCATCTCACGCAGAGGCCATGAGCATCCTCAAACAGTGCGGCCAGGAAGCCACTCTTCTCATAGAGTATGACGTGTCAGTCATGGGTAAGGACACAGCCACTTAATCCCATGTATTTTTATCCCAAAATAGCCAGCAATAAATGTATGCATTTCATAGTATGCACACATTTCACGGGATGATTTAAATAACTCTTTTTGGGAAGAAGTAATCACTTTACATTGATAGGGATTAATTGCATCTGCATAAAATATAATAAACAAATTTTAAGTATAGGTTAATACAAAAGAACAAAGATATAAATCAAATAAACTGTGCTTTCTGGCTTTCTGGACACAGGGTTCATACACATTTTTACTACTAAAATTCCATGACTTTTCCATAACTTTCAAGTAAATTTTCATGATCAATGTTTCATATGTCTATGTATACGTGGTAAATGAGAAAAACAATGCACATTCAAATGTATTACAGCACATATTAAAACACGCAACAATCATTCATTCATTTAGTCTTTTAGTCGTTCATTCTTTAGGCTTAGTCCATGATTTTTCAGGAATCACTACAGCGGAATGAACCGCCAACTACTTACAGTAGTTTATATTTACATTTATGTCTTTGTATAATTTATTTATATAATGCACTAAAAATGTGAGACCATGGGATTGGCCAAGGACAGAAAAAACAACTAACCTATATTCAAATATACAGATATTTGTTAAACAAATTTCTATGACTTTTCCAAAACTTCATAGGTTTTACTGTTTTTCCAAAAGTTTTCCAGTCACAATTCCATGACTTTTCCAGGTTTTCCATGACCGTATGAACCCTGTGGACAGTCTAACAGTATTGAGAAAATAAAATAATCAAATTTAAAATAACACTTTATAGTGTCAGAATTAAATTAAACTAAATTAAGTCAGAATTTAAAGTGGATCAAAAACTTCGATCAAAGTTGTCCTGAAACTATTCAATACTCGTTTTTGTCTAATAATTTGATGATTTTAACCATTTTTTTTAAATCCAAAATTTAAATTAAATGTTGACTACAGTATATTATAGAAATAATTTATTACAATTCATTTTTGTTAAGTCTACAAATTGTATCATTTCTTGTGGCCAAATTGTTTAAATTCATTTGAACTCTTACATAGTCAGAGGCCTTATAAAATAACTCACTTTATTAGGGTTAAACTGCAGTTGTTATCTTGAACAGTGTTTTCTGGATAATTATAATCCCAACTCAACGTTTCAGATCTTGAAATGTGACTAGAATCATCGCATATGATATCGAAGCTGAAACAATCAATTGTGCAGGCATATTTGTCAATATTATTGCTTTAGATAAGAAAACAGGGATTATTTATGATTATGTGTTGCTGCCTTTATAAAAAAAAAATGCAATTTTATATTAAAGTTATGTTAATTAATTTGGAGTCTTTATTTAATCAGCCTTATTATAATCAAGAACAACCCAGTAGTTAGTTTGTCCATATTTTACCAAAATTTCAGTCGAAACAACCCAGCATTTTTAGAGTCTAATAACTTTCCTAGTAAATACTTGTCAAATAACTCTCATTATAGTATTATTATAGCATTAGTAGACACTCATGTCAGGTTAAGTAGAATAAGTTTACTTATCAGCATGTTGGGGCAATAAATAAAATAATAAAATAAAGCTCTGGCAGACACTACACTACACTAGTACTACAATCCAAGCTTCCTGAATACTATAATACTAATACAGCACGACTACACTAATAACTTATAGCTGACATACTTGAAAATAACATTTAGTTAAGAGAGTGTGTAAAAGGCACTGTTATTTTTATTTCAGTTTTAGTTACAGTTATGTTAATGTTTTTCCAGTTCTACTTAACGGCAGTGACTTTGCCAAGAAGGGGCGTGATTATGGGCTCTTTGTGGTTTGTTGAAGACCGTTTTTGTTGCTATGTTGAAGCTTAATCGTCCTTGCTGGAAGACCATTGCAGTAATGTAAACACATCGACTGAAAACAGCAATTACAGAATGTAACATTTTAGCAATTTTCAAAAAGTATCACGCAATTATTCCATGTTACCCAGCTCTCGAATGTCAATATATTTTTGCAGCATTTGTAAATGTCAAGGAAATCATGCTGTGGATAATGACAGAGTGCCAAAGAGCTGAATGAGGTGCATAAGAACACAAGAAAGAGGATGGCAGCATGTGAGCTGAACTGAAATGAAAAGAAAAATTCTCAAAGATTTCAAGTCGCCCTCGGCTGTAACTCATCTTTCCGATGTTGTTTTGTTGGGTTCTGATCCGGAAGTGATAGATTCTCTTTCTGCAGTGCCCACTGGAAGGATAGTTGAAAAGGCACACCCTGCTTCACTGCACTAATACGCCCTCAGTCCAGACAGCATTAAACAATAACTACCTACAGTGCTTGTTTGACTGTGCTTTTGGTCAGGGCACTTTTCATCTCCGTTTATGACTTGCTGTGTAACCCAAAAACTATTTTGTTCTGGATTTTTTTTTGTTCAGAGTAAAGATTTTTCTCCCCATCTAAAACAACTGACCCTTTACAAGAACAGACCCGCCTGGCCTTGCTTTGGTCAACAAGTTTTGGGTTCCAGCCAGGATTCTTCAAGTGTCAAATTGTGCGCTCACTGGGGAAATAATGAATCATTTCTGGAAAAAACATATTAGTTTCAAACAGAAGACTAGCATGCGTGCATTTGAAAGAGGCCTAAAATAAGATAAGCAAGACCAAGATTAAAGCCATAGCTAACAGATTACAGGGTAAAACTGAATGGCATGAAGAATGAGACTGAGGTGAACCCAGATTATCAACACATTTAAAACTTTCTAGATTAAAAGCATCATTCTAAAAAGGGTGTAAAGGGTGGATTAATTTGTGCATACAATAATAACTACTGTAAATGGTTAGGGTTAGTTGCCACATGAGTTTATGAACAACTTCCTGAAACTGATTTTATTGACAAGAGCAGGCTTGAATTTTGTATATTCCCAGAAAAAAATGTGTATCTACTTTCTGCGTTGTGTGAGCATGTTCAGACATTTTCAAGTCAAAGCTCTCAAGGGTTTTTTTGTCAGAAGAAAACAGCAGATCGTGATGCAAGACATAGTATAAGCTAAAACGCTATGATGGTCAGACGGTCTGTCATTATACTGTTTTTTCACACACCTCACGCTCTTACTTTGTCTTATCAGTTTTCCTGCTCGGTACGGTACAGTATGTGTTTATTGGTGCATAAGACACTGCTAGTGATGAGAAGTCATGAATCAGCTCCTTTGAACAGTCTTATTCAGTTAACTGGTTCAAAAAATTATTCAGCATTTCTTGTACAACATTATATACATTATATAAAACTCTCTAAATCAAATAGTCAAGTGGTCCAGTAAGCTGACTGGGGTGTCACTAGCTAATCTAGAGGCTGGGTACACTAGGCAGCTAAAGAGAATCACAAATTCAATTTTAAGTGACACCGCTCATCCCCTACACTCAGAGTTTCAGCTCTTTCCTTCTGGTCGCAGGTTTCTAGTATTAGGCTGTAGAACGAAACGATACAAAAATATCATACCAGCAGCCATTAGACATTTAAATAAGGTATAGACTAAAGCAGAGGTAGTGCAGTGATTTGTATATTTTAGATCGTTTTAACATTCATTTGGGGGGAGGAGGGGTGGACACATGAAGTGATTGTCTATTTATTTTCTTTGTTGATATGTTTGTTTTATGTCTTTCTGTTCATTTGTTGTTATTATGTGAGCTTTTTGTATGGCACTGTTATGAGATGAGGACTCTGGACTACAAATCAAATCTACAGTACCTTCGGGTATAAATAAAGTAACCTAACCTAACCTATATACTGATTCGCTATGAAGTAAACATATATCATTTTACATTAATATCAGCTTTCTCATCACAAGTTCAGTTCAATTTAAAAAATCTGCTGTTTACGAAACTCATTACAGAACAGATGTGTCAAACGCTAAAAGAGATGATTCTCAGATCACTGAATCAACTAATCACAATTATTTACTCCAAGTCATGGGTGAATTTGAAAATAGTTTTTTGTAAACCAAGTTAAATCATTCAATTGAAATGTCAAACTCCAAAGAGTGATTCCTTCATGAGTTAAATAACACCAGACACAAATAGCTTTTTTTATGTTGTTTAGCTGCTGTCACATAGCAAAAAAAATAAATAAATCTTATGTACTGTACGAAGCACAAATCACTTTTCTGTTGGTCATCATAGCAAATCCAGCCCAAGTTAAAACAATTGCAAATTCTGCACTGGATATATTTTGTTAAATTCACAATAGTATGAATTCCTATTGAAATCATTGAGATTTCTTTTTAAATATATATATAGATAATATTATCTATGTAATCTACTGTATTATTGCTTTCTATATACATCATAACTATTTACTGTACAGTATGTATCCATAAATACAGTTGGTAAGAGACTAACTCCATAAAAAATCTTAGATACTTAGTGAATTGCTACAGATTTTTCCATATCTCATTTGCAGAATATTGAGCATTATCTCATCTCTGACACGCTCACCATTTGCCTTGCTTTACTGTCAACCCAACAATCTCCAGCAGTGGAGTTGAAAATGGCCGCTAAGCTCTGCACCAGTGGACACATGCAGTAATGAGGTTTGATTAAAAGTAACCACCAGAGACCAAGAATGCATTGTGCATTCATCATAATTTACAGCCGCCCTTCCTCCCATTGCCACATGCTCCTCCAGCCTTTTACAGCAACACAGGTGCTCCTAGAGCTCCTCTATCATCCCCTCATCAGCACGATGTGCTTAACGGTGGCATGTTAATCACCAATCCTCTGTCACCTCGATGGCACCCATGTGATTGAACAATTTCCCCACCCCTGGCTTTATTAATGGATAGTCTGTTCCTCCCTGTTTAGCTGGTGTCAGGTGGGTCTGAAAAGCTTGGCAGGAAGGTGAAGGTGGAAATCAGGGGCTGGAAATGGGGCTTTAATCATCATCTGCTGTCATGGCTGTTCAATGAGATCCCTTGGATCTCATTTACCATGTTTAGCGATCCCTCACCTTCACTAGAGATGTGCAGTTTGGTCATTTCGTCGGGCCAGATATACTCAGCAGGCAATTTTCAGATCACATTTTCTTTCTCCAACCAGATTACAATGTTTCAACTCAGATTACCTTAATAACAAATCCATTTTTCCACATTTGTGCGTGTAGTTTAAGGGCTCTTGATCACTGGTAAATGCTTTCCCATTTCAAATGGCAATATTTCAAACTCAAAGCACACAAATGCTTTCTATAACCTTCACCCTGTCTCCTCCTTGATGGTAGAATGAGCTGCAATCTCATCTTGCCTCAAACTCTCTTCTTTGGTCTCAAATTTCAGTTCACATCTTCTGTTTAGTTAGACTGCAATATAACATCCAAACACATTCATATCAAATCGCTCTTGGCACATTTGCATGTAGTTAAAGAACTTTTTTATTGCTTAAGGCTTTAAAACAATCACAAATGACACAGATTCTCAATTTCTCCACAAAGTCACTTTCTGTAACCTTCACCATCTCTGGTCTCTCTTGTGCAATGAGCTGCAATCCCTTCTCGTCTCAAACTCTCATTCTGTCTAAAAGTTCAGTTCAGGTGTTTATACAGTCAGATTGCAATATACCATATAAACACCTTCACAATTAATACATTTTTGTACATTACAATGCAGTGACTCTTTAAAACAATTAAAAATGACACAATTTCTCATTCACAAGTTCACCTCTCTTTACTCCTCCATCGTGGAATGATCTACAATTTCTCTTCATCACAAACACTCAGCACAGAAGACAATGCTAGTGATGAGACATCTTATTGAGACGTTTTGGCTCTATTGGAAAGTTAATTAAAAGAACAAGTTCAAAAATGATTCATCATTTCAAGTACAGCACTGGGGACTCCTGCATTGTAGCATAAACTTCCACTATAGGAATGTGTAACTTTGTCTGCTAGGGTACCCTGCAGCTGTCCTTACCAGCCAACTCTCAATTCAGCTGTTCTCTGTCCAACCGCACAGCAGTGTACAACCCAACATGCCATCATAAATCAGTTTCTGCACAATAAAACGATCACAAGTGTCACACTTCTTTATATAGTTCGAGGCAGTTTCCAAAATCTTCATCCTCACTGCCAACATTTCTCCTCACCTCACACTCTCACTCTCTCCCTTTATTATAAATCCTCCAGCTCACCTCAGTATGGTTACAGTACATGTTCATTGGTGCAGGAGACAGTGTTAGTGATGAGAAGTCTGACTTCTTTCCGTGAATCAGCTCTTTTGAACAGTATAATTCAATGAACTGCTTTAAAAAAATATATGATTCAGCATATCTTGTGTACTGATGCATTATGAGGTAATCTTTTAGCAACCTGTCCTCCAATCTGTTTGTCACTCTTCTGAAATATGACTCGCAGGGGAATTTACTAAAACACCGCCCTGACCGTAATGCAGCATGCGTCTTCTATTCAGAAATTGGGAATTCATGTAGCTTGATTGGTAGAGCATTGCATTATGGAAGCAAAACAATGATGGGCTTGATTACAACCATTATTACACGCCATTATTGCAAAGCAATGCTTGTGTAGCTAATGAGCTCTTGATCATTGGTAAATGCATTAAATCAATCACAAGTGACACATTTTCTAACATTTGAAGTACAAAACACTGAAACAAGCTTCTAACCTTCCATATAATCTATTGATAATATCACATTTTTCAAAGAAAAGCTAAAACTGTGCACACACACAAACACACACCCTTCCATTCATTCTTCTCAAGGTTGCCTTCTAATCTATGTCTAATAAAAGTGCCATTGTATACATTATTTGCTCTATGACACTGATCATCAACTAGCGGCCCGCTGAGCCGTTCAATCCGGCCCGCGACTGGATTCCAAAATTGTGAGGATCAAAAAATAGTGGTCCACACTATTAACGCAACTAAAAATAACAACAACTGAGTCTCTTGTCAGAATAACCACCATTTATGAGTATATATTTAGGCTACACGCAGAAATAAGCACAGACTCAGACAGACTACGCGGCGTTAATTTATTGTTTCAAACAGGTTTTAGCATAAGTGAATACCTGGTGGGGGGTAGGCGGAGTGTGCGCGACGTTTGGTGAAGAGCAAGGCGGGATGCGGTGGAGAGGGGTGTGCGACATATTTGAGGAGCGGGAGGGAGATGTGCGATTTCCGGGAGATTATCATTCATTTGCTGGCATCCGGGAGTCTCTATGCATTTGCAGGAGACTCACGGAACTTCCAGGAAGACTTCAGGACTGAAAAAAGGAGGAAAAACAATCTGGCACAACTTAAAATAGCATGGTAAATAAATAACCTGGTACCAGAACAAAACAGGTCGCAAAAAATGTTCGCTCATCAAATGGTAAGACGCAATCGATTTCAGTTGGACTGACATAGGAGAGGCAATTCACTCTTGATTCTCACTTGATTTTTGCACTGATTGACTCTTTTTAGGGCTAATCCACACAGAAAAAATATTTGCTTCTAAAAACGCAAGACACTAGCTACGTTTTGGATATGCGCATAAAACAACGGTTGATGGAAACGCCAATATGCGCATACATTTTGAAAATGCACATAAACTGAGTAGGATAAACTTTTTATTCGATAAGAAAAGATGCGCATAAACTGCGATGGAAACACTTTTACTGCATAAATTCCAGTATGCGCATTAAAAAAAGGTCATGTGATTTTGTTATAAGAGGTGATGATAAAAATGTGTGTGAATAGACAAACCAGCACAAATTAAAATAGCATGGTAAATAAATAACCTGGTACCAGAACAAAACAGGTCACAAATAATGTTCGCACATCAAATGAAACGTTAAGTGGGCTTGAATTCAAATCACAATGCTGAAACGGGCTACTCACAGTGCTTCATCAATGGCTGAAGTTACATTTCCCCTGGTTGACTAATTGAGTTGAGGCAAAATCTCTATCACTCCTAGTGGTTGACTGTGGTGTAGGTGATGGGAGGCTGAATCAGTTTTGTAACGAAATGGAAAAAGTATAAACATTAAACATAATGTTAAGCCAAAATTAGATTTTTATTTGATTTTCTTCTTCGGGAGCAGGCCCCCAAAGAGACTGGTAAAAATCTGGCCCTCTAATATAGTTGATGAGCCCTGCTCTATAACAAATAAGCAAGAATCTGCTAAATGCATAAACGTAAGCCTGGTAAGTCACCATCCAAGCTTCCTGTTCAACACATCGGCACATGTTTGAGTCTTTAAAGAGCTGTTTTACAGACAAAAACAGCATCTTTCAGACTAGCGCCGGAATTTCCCCCAGTACGCTGGCATTTTGCGATGGCAGCAAGCGTGTTTACTGTGAATATGGAGAGGAAGTTGACACACCTGACAGCCGACATCTGTACACCCGCTCTAACTAAAAACCGGCTGCTCCTTCTGTCCGCTCAACACAACAGCAGGAGCTATTTCTCTTTGTAATGGGCGTCAAGTGAAATCAGTGTGTGTTGGGAACAGGCTGGAAGAGCGGACGCGCGACACGTGTTTACGTGTAGTGGTTTCCACCACACTCTGAAGACGTATGGTGTAATCAGGTCTTTTAGTGCAGCCCATTACTAAACTGAGATGTGAAATTACTTCCATTACACTTTAACAGGTCCAACCGCAGCCGCTCGCCCTCATTCACATTAATGAGGTGTGTGTGCGTGTGTGTGTGTGTGGGTGTGAAGCTGCCATTCGCAATTCTTTGCTTGGTATTTGCACGTATAGGCCACGCTTACAAATGTATGTAATTTCATTTCATTAGAGGTAAAATAGCACATCAGCAGTGGCATAGAAGCAATTGTTAGAAGATGCATGAAGTCGGTCATGAAAGATTACACAGGTGATGAAGCAGTCAAACCATTATTGAGTTCACTCTACATGGTGCTGTAGTGCCATCAAAAAGAAAGAAAAAAATCAAGAAAGTCACAAACTTATGTTGCTACGGAAGTCCTAAGAGGCCATGCATTAAAATATTTTTTCTCTCTTGTTATGTCGTGATCACGAGATAATTATCCCGTGATCTCGACATAACAACTCGTTTTCTCGTGATCTCGACATAACAACTCGTTTTCTCGTGATCTCGACATAACAACTCGTTTTCTCGTGATCTCGACATAACAAAAAGTTGTTTTCTGGTGATAACGACATAATTTTCTCGTGATTATTATTATTATTATTATATTATTATTAATAATAATAATATCTGGCCAATGTCTGGCCAGGGAGAGAATAGACTAGCTGCAGACGCGCATTTGTGTAAGATGCTAAAGGCGTTCATAACAACCATAATATTATAAGCACAAATGTCCGTGATTCATGTACATTCATGATTATATGTATATGATTATGTATCATTATTTGCAATAACATTCCCTCAACTGTTACCATTTTAAAGCAACTCTATATGGCGCAAAATAAGTTGCTGCATGTATGAGTTAAATTATGAAGAATGTTGAAGATCCTGCTTTTGCTTTAATCCTTTCCGCAAGTTATTTACAATTACTTTAAAATTGCGCCATATAGAGTTGCTTTAAAATGGTAACAGTTGAGGGAATAGTATTGTATATAATGATATATAATCATATACATGAATATAATCATGAATGTACATCAATCACAGGCGTTTGCGCTTATAAAATTATGGCTGTTATGAACGCCTTTAGCATATTACACGAATGCGCGTCTGCAGCTAGGCTATTCTCTCCCTGGCCAGACATTGGCCAGATATTATTATTATTATTATTAATAATAATAATAATAATAATAATAATAATAATAATAATAACAATAACAAATACATAAATAAATAAAAACAAAAAAATAAGTCGTGATCATGACATACTGTAACAACTATTTGTTATGTCGAGATCACGAGAAAATTGTCGTTATCACGAGAAAACGAGTTGTTATGTCGAGATTACGAGATCATTAAGTCGCAATCACGGCATAACGAGAGAAAAAATATTTTAATGCATGGCCTCTTAGGACTTCCTTATGTTACAAAACAAAGATTAAGTATATCCTTTAAAAAAAATCACAATACAATGCATAATAAAAGTCTAATAACACCGTGTGATACTATTTAAAAGAAATTATTATATATGATATTTTTAACCTCCTAGGGCTTAGTGGACACATACGTGGATGGCACATTTTAGCTCTTATGTCCGCAATTGTATACTTTGAATGTTTTATATTTTATTACAGACATACAGTGTCATCCTCCAACTGTTTTGTCGCATACAGTATGAAATGTCCCAAACACTATTTTTAACTGTCCAAAATGGGCAAAAAAATGTTTTTACTATCTAATAGTCGAAACATGTTAAAAAAAAATGTGTGTATGTGTTATAAACCACGAGTCCACATATATAGACATCATTTTTCTCTAATAGTACATCAAATCAAAAGATGATAGTTAGGTTTTATTCTAATCCAAATAGCAAAAAGAAATAAAAAATGCATGCAAAAAAAAAACAGCTTGGGTCTAAGGAATAAATATATACAATTTAGCTTTATTGCTTTATAAAAATGTAAGAAAAATAATCCTGAGCAAGATAATGTCATCATTTTGTTTAACATATTTTAAAGTGCAATAATATTTTGAGTAAAAAATACTCTAGTTTAATAAAGCTTTATAATAACAGTCTGACAATTTTTTAAATTAGTATTCTGACAGTGAAAAAAAGAACATGAATTACAAGAAACCTCTTTATTCTCTTAATTTGGACTATTGTTTTAATATTACTTATTTCATTTATAAGTATTTTAATCAGTATCATTCATTTGGTTTAACCCTTGTTGCTCTTTTTGTGATTTCAAATTAGCAATATTTGTATTCATGAAGAAAAATAGATTTGATTTGTGTTCTAGTCTGAGCCTCATTGTGTTCCAGCACAAGCCAGTCTTCGTCTTACATCATGGACTGTGTCCATGCAATAAAGTTTATTAGCATCTGCAAAGGATGCCAGCTAAGCATATAAGATAAACCTAAATACATCCTGAACACTTTCAGGCCACATTTTCAGTTTCCCCTTCATCCAATATCTGCAGTTTAATCTTAACCGAAGCTCTGATTTGCACAGCTAAAACAAAAAGGCAAGCTCTGCAGAAGGTTATTACCCTCTTTAAACCTCTGTAATGTCCATTTTATGACCATCTTTTACAGATTCTGTAGCCACAGCTTCAGGCCCGCTGCTGGTGGAGGTGGCCAAGTCGATGGGCTCCAGCTTAGGTCTGGCTCTCTCTACCTCCATGTACTGCAATAAGCAGGTCATCATCATCGACAAGGTCAAACCAGCCAGCATCGCTGATAGGTAATTACAGCTGCAATCATTTCCCACATGCAGAAGAAGGCGACCGTTTGGGTTCCTTATGAAAGAAGCATCATTGCTCATCATGTTTCCATTGTTCTGTGAGGCCGATCAATGCGTCAAGAGGAAAGAAATGTATGCTGCAGAAACCTGATGCCCGCTTGTGGAATTTTCAAAGTTTGAAATGCATAAAGCTTAGCAACTAATTATAGAAATTCAATAACTCATCTAGCCTTCATGCCAGCAGAAAGGCCCGGAACAATAATAAGGATGGCGGAGTGCTGAGCAAGTGAAAACCTTTCCATCAGAACAGATTAACACTTTGAAGATGATTCAAGAGTTTGCTCTTGGGGAAACATTGGGAGGGAATTATTAATACATCTTATAAATCTTTTTATCGACAGGGTGCCAGTTTAGGTGCCAAGTGTGCAGATATTGGCTTAAAAGCAATGTTTCTGATGAGGAATTCAATCTAAAAATATTTAGCTTATAGAGTCTTTTAATAACTGACAGAAAAAAAAACTCTGTAAAAGATTTGCTTTAGTTTTCTAAAACATCCAGTTATATATAGTTAAAATGTATTTACTATTATATACTTTTTTATCTAATAAATATTCAGTAGCATTTATTTTAGGGTCTACATTTTCCTGAAAATCATGATGTTTGCATTAGTGTAAGGAATTAATTAGAGTATATAAGTATATCTTCAAAATAATGTATGTTATAAATCTGAATGTCATTGTGTTTGTAGGTGTGGTGCTCTGCATGCAGGTGATCACATCCTGTCGGTGGACGGCACAAGTATGGAGTATTGCACACTGGCCGAGGCCACCCAGCTGCTAGCTAGCGCTTCAGAACATGTCAAAATGGAGATTTTGCCACACCACCAAACAAGACTGGCTCTCAAGGGCCCTGAACATGGTAAGACGCCATCGATTTCAGCTGGAATGATATAGGAGAGGCAATTCACTCTTGATTCTCACTTCATTTTTGCACTGATCGACTCTTTTTAGGGCTAATCCACACAGAAAAAAGATTTGCTTCTAAAAACACTAGACACTAGCTACGTTTTGGATATGCGCATAAAAAATGTATGCGCATAACTGAGTAGGATAAACTTTTTATTCGATAAGAAAAGATTAGCATATGAGCATAAACTGCGATGGAAACACTTTTACCGCATAAATTCCAGTGTGCACATTAAAAAAGGTCATGTTATTTTGTTATAAGTGATCACGTGATGATAAAAATGTGTGTAAATGGACAAACCAGCGGCTGAACACATCATAAAACACCTGAAATGTTGTTTTGGTTATTCTAAAACGCCTTACAGTGTAAGTAGTTGTGTTATTATATTATTAATGGCCTCCAGAATCAAGACAAACGCCAAACGCCACCGCGTGTTCACTGCATGTCAGGATTGCCTTCTAAGGCACAAGTCATTTATTAAATGAAGAAAAGATTGACTCAGCTTCTCCTACTGCAGCAAATTACGTTTTTACTGTTGATATTTGGCGCCAGTTAATCAGAAAGTGACGATTTTGTCCGCTTTGACTCGTTGGATGGAAACGCTGCTTGTCTTTTATGCGATAATCCAGTTTTGCGCATGAAATTCATTCACATTTTTGGATGGAAACATAGCTACTGCGCTCACTTAATGTTTTTTTAAACAGTGTAGAGCACAAGACAAGATGTGAGTGTAACGGTCATGCACATCCATCAAAACTGTGTTCACATTGAAATACAATGAAAAAGAAGTGTATTGGAATGGAAAAACTTTGAATGAAGTGATGCAGATTGAAAATGTAGAGATCTAATCCCCATTTATTTAGAGACGTCCAGTTTTACTCTTTCAGAAGTTGATTTTTAGTCTCATTATTATGAGCTGTTCTCTGAAATTGTACATCTTGGCTCTGCGGAGATATCTGACATCCCCCTAACGAGTTAATCGATGCTGAAAGTGATGCCATATGCATAATTGATGCCTAACATAATTCCTGCATGCCTTTGATATCAACCCTGTTGCTAGATACAATACAAAACATCTTTGAGTGTAAGCAGCTCTGTCTGGTCTACATCTTGATATTTAAGCATCTTTACTGTATAAATATCTGTTCTACAGGGAAGGCTGTGCAAGGATAGGGCATCTTGCCTCCTGTCTCAAGTTGTCAGAGGTTACGTGTTGCTCAAGTGTTTCTTCTTATCACCTGACAGGTTATTATTAAGCTGTGTGCCAGCAACTGCTATGATAACAAGAGTTGATGTCAAAGTTTAGTGCAGCGATGATTATCCCAGAGAATACGTCCTTGTGACATCCAATGTGTGCCCTGTCACGTCTTATCAGGAGGACAATGCTAACATTCAACACCAGAGACAAAAGCTTGAGCACTGCTGCTCTCCCTGATAGGGCTGGATTTATACCACAAAGATGCGAAAGGCCACACTGCAACAGAATGGCCAGAGCGGAGCCATATTTAAAGATCACATTTGAGACTTGTATTTGGGGAATCAGCCAAAAACACATAGACAAGCCCTAGCAAACATATGAAACAACATAGTAACATTTTAAAAACCTCCAGAACCCCTTAGCAATTATATAGAAACACCCTGGTGACCATTCAAAACACTATAGTAACCACATAGAAGAAATATATACTTTGAGCATAACAGCAACAACATACTAACATGTTGCAAACCATATGGAATACCTTAGTGAGGCTTGCAGGGGACGCTCAACCTGCGGTCTGTGTGAGTCCTAATGCCCCAGTAAAGGGAAGAGGACACCATACTGTCAGTGAGCGCCGTCTTAAGGATGAGACGTTAATCAGAGGTCCTGACTCTCTGTGGTCATTAAAAATCCCATGGCACTTCTCGTAAAGAGTATAGGCATGTAACCCCAGTGTCCTGGCCAAATTCGCTCCATCGGCCCTCACACATCATGACCTCCTAATCATCCCCATCAACTGAATTGGCTCTATCACTCTCTCTCCATCCACTAATAGCTGGCGCCGTTATCCTGTGGCTGCCATTGCATCATCCAATTGGATGCTGCACACTGGTGGTGGTTTAGAGAGACCCCCTCCTCATGTTTGTAAAGCACTTTGGGTGTATGGCCATACACGATAAATGCGCTATGTAAATACACATCACTTTTCACTACATAGTAGCACAAAACAACCCATTTGAAACCAACCAGAACATAATAGAAACCATATATTAACATAAGAACATCAACTCCCCAACCCCCCAAAAAAGGCTGTATTATGGGCATAGCAACACTCTAAACATTAGGGTAGTTCTTAGCAGCCACATAGTAACATGCTAAAATGCTTCAGTATCCACATTTTTAAAAAAAAATTTAATTCTTCACTTTCGCCAATTGGTGAAGTTTTTTTTTCCTTGCCGCTGTCGCCACTGGCTCGCATGGTTCAGGACTTGTAGAGCTGCGAATCGATGGATTTGCTCTTGAGTGATTGGACTCTCAGTAGCGAATATTAAACCACACTGAACTGAACTCCAACACTAAAAACTGGACTGACACTGTTTCAATTTACTATAACCTGCAGTGTGAAGCTGCTTTGGCGCAATCTACATTGTAAAAGCGCTATACAAATAAAGGTGAATTGAATTGAATTTTTAAAAAAAACATAGCAACACCCTGGTAACCACCCAGCACACTTCAGCAGTATAATACAGCATTAGTAGCATGCTTGAAATACAACCAAATAGTAATATTCTAAAATTAACAAATAAATAAAATCCAAGCCGCTAAATAAAATCATGGTAAAAAAAAATTAAACCTCAGCCCTTTTGCCATGACTCAAACCACAGAAAGAGGTCAGAGTCATGGAACACAACCTATATGTTCTGCACTTCTGTTCTGCTCTGCCCTTCATCCGAGCACAAAAAAAAACCCCTATTGATAAATTAGAATTATTCTGCTGAACATTCGCAAGGTCAGTGGCTGTATGACCTTTAAGCTATGAACTTAATAAAAATGTGGAATAAAGCCTGGGCCCTGGGAACATAAATAATCGCAGACCCATGCAGCATACTAATGCTCCCCATAACATGCTGTCGTAGGGCTTTTCACAGGCCCGGTATTAGAAAACAATGAAGTGACCCGCAGGTCAACTGGTAGGAGGCGTCTTGATTGGCTCTTAAGGAAAGGAAATTGAGTTTAGAGCACCATCCAAACACATTGACTATCCCATGCTCGCTCACTAATTCTGTGAAGACTGTCAGGCTTCTGGCATTACTATGCAGAGGCACGTCCACTATGCAGTGCGCGCACACAGACGTGGACTCTATTTCCCCGGCTAAAGCAGATTTAGTGCAGTGAAGCGTTCTGTACTAACACAGATCTAAATGCCAGGCACTGTGAAATTCCAGACAGCTGGCTAATGTCGGAAACGTCACTGCACAGACAGCTGGATGACACCGCCACGCACGTCTGCTTCACACATACATACACATTCTAGCTTGTCATCGCCATGTTTATGCATTCACAACAGAACGCTGGTGAGCTTCCACGAGTGCCAGTGTGTGTCACGGTGAAACATCTGAATGTGCTGATGAGAACATAAATATTATTATTCTTCCAGTCTGCTTGCTACTGAGGGGAATACTGAACAGCATGTTTTAGCCTGGCTAGTATGTGCTTGTTTGTTTGTTGTAGTATGCATTGTGTGAAGTGCATATTACTTGCACAATATATCGTTTCAGCATCGATATCGCAATGCGATCATTCCCAATTGTCATATCGCAGGACATGCGGTGTTGAGTTTGTATTATGAATCATCATTTGCATGTGTTTTTGAGGCCTGTGATTGCATAATGATTTTAAAAGCATTCAGGCATAATAATTTGTAATGTTTGTACCATTAATAACATTAACACTAATAATTAATTTGATTAAATTATGTTTATTGTTATTATTATTGTTCAATTACTGTACCTGAATACTATTAGACTTGGAAAAGTCTAAATTGTATGTTTTTATTAGCTGTATTTATAGATTGCTGATTAGATTCTGTGGAGATGCACTACCACGGCAGAATCATCCCAATCAATCTAACATTATAAATTATTTCCAAATTGACATATTAAGTCATCTGCTGAAATCGTTTTCATATCGCAATATATATTGCAGAATAAAAATATATCGCAATGTTATATTTTTCCAATATTGTGCAGCCCTAATATTACTGTGTATATATACGGGCATTATACATGGACAACATTCAGTAGATTTGTTTACTTGAATTACCTACTACACTTCTATAATATGTATTAAACAATTTACACACCACATCAATCAATATATTGAGCAACAAACACGTTTATATTAATTTATTTGGATTTACATCATATTTTTTGTATTAATTATTTTGTTTATGTTGAACTTCTTGCAGTTTTTAATCATATTGAATATATATATTAGAATTGGGTCGACAGACGATGCCATTGTCCATCGCCGATAGTCATCACGATGCTCAACCGGCATCACCAATCCTCCGCCCCGCCCCCATCGCAAACACGCTCGTGAAAAATACACATTTAGGCTCCATTTACACTAATATGTCTTAGTTTTAAAATGGCATTTTAGAATGAAAATGAACCACATCCATACTGTCGTTTCATCTAGCATTTCTGAAAAGACCTCCGTCTGCTGAAAAGGCACATCTCGTGACCACACACACACCGCCACACACACTGTCATGTGCTCATCTCGTCTGAGCTCCAGAGAGCAGTGCACGTCGGACAGTTTATCAAGGATGTATGGCTGGATCACGTCCCACTATAGTTTGTTAAACATGATATTTAAATAATCTTGTCTCTATCTAACAACTCTTCTGTCTTTTAAATCTATCAGGTAATGTGTCACAGCGTCAATACACTCCTTCAAACTTTCGTTTTCACACTTGTACTTAGTAATTTTAGCGAAAACCTCAGGAACTGTTGGTCGGTTCCTGTTGGTTGTGGAACTTTTTTTTTACCAACCAAGTTTGTCAACGCTGTTATAACGACACAGATCACTCTGCCAATTCATGTCAGAGTCCCGCGGAAAAAGGTGATTGACAGGTGGTAATTTGTGTGTAACTTATCTTTATTTATTTATGATTTGATTATGGGTAAAACAAAGACCATGCGGGTCAGGTAGTTGAAACGAAGGCTACAAATAATTCATTCATTATGAATAATTATTAATAAATAATTAATTCACTGACACCTATGATGACGATGCCTTTGTCCATCGCGATGTTTCACATTAGACATCGTACGATGCCAAATTAGTCAACATTGCCCAACCCAATATATATACAGTATATATATATATATATATATATATATATATATTTATATATATATATATATATAAGAGAAATTGTGGATGTCTTTCTATACTTTAACCCATTGAAAAGCAACAGTGTATAATAAATAAAGTTACTGTTAAAAATTAAATGATGTATTGTTTGTCGCATATAGTTAACTATTTATGTCAACTCGGCTACCACCGCAAGTATATTTCAAACCAGTGGGAAGCACTAAATTGTATTTATTTTTATCTTTTGTTTTCAAAAATAATATGCTTTTCCACTCGTTCTTTATAACCTGCATGATTCTGTGTCTGAAATTGTTCTTTAAAATCATAATTATTTTACATTTACTCAGTACACATTATTAAAAGGCTGCAAACACTGTTAATATTTTCATTTGCACCTTTCCCTCTGTGACTCATGAGCAACTGCTCTCCTTCTATCTCTCTCACACGCACATATAATTGCAGAAGTAATGGCTCTCATCAGTCCAGGCCTGATTACCTGGATGGATTCTTCACTGTCTTTGACTCTATGCTTCTGTTTGATGCTATCATGATGATGGATCCCTGCTCTCATTCCCTACACAAAAACACAGTCCTCCTTCCCCTTTCACAGCCTCTGCCCTCCAGTTTGCCTTTTTTTCCCTTCTGTTTTTCTGCTTTTGTACTCATTCTTTCCAGCCCATGTGCTTGTGTGTCTGAAAGCACAGCAAACATGGTGCTAAAATTAACTGTGAAACAGAAAGAAGCCAGAATAGAAAATGATCAATGCAGGTGTCCGTAGTTGCTCTCCTTGGAGGACGCTTTGTGGGGGAGAACAAGCTTCTGGTTAAGACCTTGCTATGTGAATGTTTCTTTGTGCTTGCTACTATAGCTAAAAAAAAATCAGTCTGCTTGTCCACCGTGAACAAGCCAAAGTCTCAGAAGATGTTGTTAGGGAGCCTGCAGGTGTATTTTTTTGGTGAGGTTTGCATTATCTGTGGCATTGATTGTTTTTACCTAGAACATGACTTGAAGAGGGTAATTCAACCAACTGGTTTTCATTTGTTTTGTTTTGCTTTATCTCACTTTTTTGTCCTCTTTTGTTGTTTTTGCATTTTTTGTTTTGTTTTTTCCTATTTTGAATTGTATTTAGTTTAGTTTTGTCTTGTTTTTGTTGATGCAGTTTGAAGATGTTGATTTAGTTTTAAGTATTTAGTCTTCATTTTGTTTTATTTTAATTTTTTTTAGCTTTTATATATTTTAGTTTGTGTTTTTTATTTTACATTTGTATTGATTTGTCTTGTTTTGTGTCTTTTTTTCTGTTTTTATTTTGTTTATGGGTTGTTTTGTTATTTCTTTAGTTTTCCTTGAACAATGTTCCTATCATTCTTCAGTACATCTTGTGTTGTTTGATTTGGAATTGCATGATTCTCTACTTTTGAGTGTACGGTTTAAGTAAAATGTTTAATATTTTTGTGCTTATGAATAAAACCCTATAAGAAAGTAGATTGCTCAATGAGGATTTCAAAGGTTATAGCATTAATCATGTTTGACTATAATGGTTTTGTTCCAGGGTTAACCACAGCTTGACGAAATGTCTTTCCTATATATGTTAGTCCCTGCTCAACCTCCTCCCTCTGTCTCCTCTCTGTGTGCTCAGTCAAGGTGCAAAGGAGTACCCGGCCACTGCCCTGGGAATCCGGAACCAACAACAACAGCAACTTCCTTCCCTATCAACACTATAACACCTACCACCCCGACCAGTCCCACAGCCAGGCCAAGAAAACCTCTCCAAACAACCCCCGTAATGTTTCTTCCCTTTTTCCTTCATCCTTATGTGTGTCCCTTCTTGTCTATTAGTAATATTAGAGATAAACAGATTTATTGCAATCTTTCATGGGTTATGGCTGTGTGTGTGTGTTCACTGTTTAACAAACATCCCAGGTATAATATCTTAAAAGAGACCATTAGATGGCAATCCCTTACAGGAAAACAGACTTGAGCATCACATATGCAATCTCATGTTAAAATTATATGTGAATCAGTGAATTGTGGTTCACTGTTGGAACAAACATACATACTTAATATATAATCATTTAAAAGAGAACTTTTGACGGCAATGCCCTGACAGGGGCACTTGAGCATCACATATGGTGCCCCATGTTTAAATCCCACACTTGTAAACATGTGGTACACTATTGGAACATACACAGAATGCTGGTGGAACATTTTGAACCTATGGTGCACTTGTGGAACATTTGTGTTAAATGGAACACATATAAATATCTTGGTTTTGGAAAACATTCATGTGGGGGGAATTGTCCCAAAACCATGTTTCATGTGTTTTCCCATGTGATCCAAGCCTATTTCACATGTGTTCCATATTTTTCACATCTGTTTCATTTTATGTGTTCCACATCTATGTTGTTAATGTGGGTTCTGTATCTATTTTGCTTCTTATACATGTTTTCAAATGTTCCATGTGTGTTCCACATGTGATATTATGTCATTGTAATGATGGCAAGTTGAGAGGGCACGTCGTTATTTTGCCAAGTACGATGCGATCCTGGATTAACATCTATGTTGATCCTGGACCATCGTTTTTGTTCGAAAATGTAATCCATACCTTTTCTTTACATTATTCCCAAAAATCTGAGGGGAATAATTGTTGGATAACAATCATGTGGAAATGCATAAACCTAACCGTAAGCCTAAACATAAATGGTAAACATATCCCTTAATTCTGATTGGCTGATTGGAATGTAGTTCCAGGATCAACAGATGTAAATCCAGGAACATGTCCTACTTGGTGAAATCAGGTTGGTGTTTGAGATTAGTAGCCAATGTCAGTGAGAATACTATCTAAAGCTGAAGATACAAGATGTAAACATTCTTAAATAATGATGGTCATCCCCTTTTTCCAACAGATATATTCATCCATTTAATGAACTGTAAGTGGCTCTGGAACTAATTTAGACCTAGGTTTTCATTGCAAGCTGATCATGCATTTTCAGTTCGAGGTTCTCTTAAATGCACAAGTATTTGCAGAATATGTTTAGAACCTAGACATTTAAGCTTCACACTAGACAGGAATGTGGTGTGGAATACAGGATTGTATTCTTTAGAATGTCTCATTTGATAAAACACTTTTTGTTTTTGTCTTTTTTTACTGCGCCTTATTTGATCTCTTTGGAAAACAGAGCAGAACTAATTTGTTCCCCGGCTGTTTCCTTGTCTCTAAACTACGCTGAGGCTAAAGACTGTTTTTCTCTCTCTCCACCGCTCTCTTCCTCCGTATTATATCTGGCCTTTATTCTCCATCTGTGGGTGTAGCTGAGCTCTATTCTACCAGAGGCGAGAGCACATTACGGCAAAAGCTCAGAGTCACCGTACAAAGGCAGAGGCGCGCTGAGCCATTCACTGTGTGTTTCTGTTGTGCAGAAGATACACAGTGAATCCAGAGGACATCTTTGTAGTGCCATTCTTTGGGGGATATGGAACATAATCCGTGTTAAGGAAGCAATATCGCACTATTGACATTCCAGCAACATGACCTGATCGTTTCTCCCTGTGCGGTCATGGGTGAACTTCATGGTCTCAAGTACATTCCTGGACGTGAAGTCAATGATAATTGAAATCCCGAGGTCATGAACTTGCTCTCTAATTGGCCGATAAGATGGGGAGATTGTCACTTGCCACAAAAGGCGCTCCTCATTTGTGTTTTTAGCTCATGCGTTTCCACTTTCGGCGGCCTTACAGAGTCTGATTTGATTATACGGACTCATTACTATAAATTTCAGCCATCAGAGCTCTATTGATCTTTTTTTTGCTGCCGCTTTGTGCATTTCAAGGGCACTGAGAGACTGTTAGAGATGACCTGTTCTCGTTCTTTCGCTTTGACAGTGATTGCAGCATTAAAGCAACTGGAAGTTGTTCATTTTTAGTGCGAGCTGGCGATGTGATTGACAAGGGCCTATTGATACGACCAAGTTCAGCTTAGTTTAATGCAAATGATGTCAGTGATCCCGAAATGGAATGGATTTTTTAGAAATATATGACCGCCATATCTTTTCACGAGTAAAACAGGTTTATACAACAACAACAAAAAAAATTACTTAAATTGTCATACTATAAAGATATGTTTTTTTGTATTTACTATTTAAATGAGATGTATTACCTATTAAATAAAAATATAATCCGCTTGTTAGTTGTGACGTCACGCAAATCCAATCGCTCTATCAAGCTGTATGGGGAGACTCAACAAATGGTAATAATAAACATTCACGAAGTGCTGCAATACTTTTGAAAATCACAATCACAATATGTATATGCATATCTGATATCAGATGACCAGAAGATGATCCTTTTTTTTATATAAATATTGTTAAAATATTGGTGTCTATAATGAAGCATGTCCAAAGACTGTAGTAGCAAAGAGTGTAGTAGCAAGTATGCTTTTTTGTCCATCAGTCTCTCACAGTTTAAAACTAAGGCTGATTATAGGAAATAAATAACTGATTAATCTCATGGACTTCATCTAGCCTCTAGGACAGGGGTGCCCAAACCTTTTCTTACGAAGGGCCAACAAACAAACGTGATTGAGGGTCGTGGGCTGAAGGTAAATATATCAAGCTGTATTACAAGGTTTCCATGAATAATTTCCTTGTTTATTTAAAAATAAATTAAAAACAATACTTCAAGCATACTAACTGATCCATTATTTATTTATTTTCCATTTTATATTGAACCTATTATAATGAAAACATAAGAATTCCATTTATAACATTGTGGAGTTTAATGCTGAATACACTAGTCAAGCTGCACCTGCCTTCATTTAATTGAAACAATTAATTCTTAAATTCATTCAAAATTCATCCTTTTTTTTTTGTAGCTTAAAAATAAAACGAACAAATGAAAGCTTATGTTAAATTAGAAATGACAATGTGTATTAAAACCATTAACCCCAACTCTCCCTCTCTTCTCAAATGGGATGGCGGGCAAAATCAAAGGTTACAATGGGCCAACTTTGGCCCGCAGGCCCTAGTTTGGGCATCTCTGCTCTAGAAAGCTGAATTATATATTACAAAAGTGTATAAAAAGATTAAGTATACAGTTATAAAGAAATGTAATCAAATTGAATTGTGATTAAATAAAATCTATAATGTGTATAAGATTAAATGTAATCAAATATATTAAATTTATATTACATCAGTCAGTCTCTCCAGGGTTTTGATGAACATTTGGAAAAAAATGGTTTGTATTTTTACAGCAAAACACAGGAATTGAATTACATAATACAAAGTTTTAAGAAAAGCCATCAAACCAAGGCTGCAAATATGACAAAATGTCCTTGCAAAACCCCCTAATGGATGAATTAATATTATATTATATAATATAAATATTAATATTGATTATATATATTTTCATAAACCTACTGAAAAAAAAAACAGCTGACTCTAGTTTGAAAAACCCTGCAGCGACTAGTTATCCAACGACCTGACAACCTGAAGCGGTTGAACTGTTTTGGCCCTTATTTCACACGTATGATTGAATTTTTAGGTTAGCAACATGGCTAAAACCGCTTGAGGCACCTTTTCTCACCTTTGCAGTCGTGTCTCACATTCTCCATTCAGGAGGGTCATAAAGATGCCACGGGCACTTCAATGCCTGGTGGCTTCACATAATTTACTGTCATTCCATCAATACGTTTTAGTCACAGTCCTTTTTTATTTCTGGATTATATATATCCTTCCCCCTTGGTTGACTGAGTTCAAAGGCTTTTCCCATCTTTAATAAATGTGTCCTTGATATGCGTGAAAGCGCAAAAACTCTCCCAAGAATTGTATTACTTTATCTGCCTTTCTGTTTCTCTAAAGACAAATTAGCCAGCACTGCCAGACATTAACTCCATAATGTTTGCATTAGGAAGAGCTCATCCTTTACTAGGCGCAAGTGGACCAGAAGGCTTTAATGTGTCTCTTAAATCTGTATATGGTTTAGTTTTTTTATTTTAGATGAGAGAAAAACAGAATGTCTTTTCATTTGCCAAGAGCAGACAAACTGTTTCAAACGGCAAAGCAAAAATAAGACTGTAATCTGCTCTAATCCTGCCATGTTTTCAGCATCACCAGTGTCCCAGCCAAATAAAACATATTTTTTTAGAGTAGTAATGCTCTGCCAGTTGGGATTTGTGTGTGTGTGCGAGTGCTAAAATAATGGCTTTGAAGCTTTCTATCTGATCAGTATGAATTCGCTTCTTAGTCGTTGCTCTGTGATAAGAAGTAGCTTTTAGGCATCGGGAGTATTTTTAGAGACGTGCTTTGATGAAGACTTACCACCGCTCACACTGTGTCAAATACGAGGGCACAGTCTGCAGCTCTTTGATTTGTTTTGTGCATTTCCTCGACGGGTGACAAACCATGGCTCTTATTTTCAGTATACCTGTTGTTTGAGCGTTGCTAGAAAACGTCAGGATACAGTGGGGTTGAAAAGTTCAGTTGGGAATATGGGATTTGATTGTTTAAATCATGAAAGGATTACGAAAAATGGCATTCTGCATTATTTCTATTTACAAATCAAAGTATATTGTCATTCGGTGTCAGATGTTCTTTCACTGAACGTCACGACATGAAATACAACTAATAAAACGACTGACGAGTCTGCGTATCTGAGGGAATTGACGTCTCCAACAAGAATAATGGAAGCATTTGGATTGTTTTGGATCACCGGTAGTGTTTTGGATGTCGTTTAGATGTTTATTTCTAGTAGGTTTTTTTGTACGGTTAAAGGCCCTCCTGTGTATGGTTTAGCCCTCCTGTGAAATTAATTGTTTATCAAATATTTCCCATGTGCTGTATAATCGAGTTTCTTTTCAACACACTTTTTCTGTGATTATTTATTTATTGCAGAACAAAGCCAGCATACACAGCTAGCAACAGCTATATACAAGCCAGGGTTTGCATTAAATAAAAATACATTTAACAAGAAAAAAAATGATAATAATATGTAAATAATAAACAGGAAAAGAAAAAATCTGGGGTGAGAAGTGACCGTAAAACCTTTTCAACACACTTTTAAACAATAATTTTCTTTTAATTTACAAATTTCTGTTCCTTTCCATATCTTTTGTCTTCACAAGATAGTACAGTTAAGCTTAAAGTGCAATTTAAAGGCTTAACTAGGTTAAGTATTAACTAGGCAAGTTGGGTTATTTGACAAGTCATTGGACAACAGTGGTTTCATCCAATGGAAAAAAAATCGTAAGGGAGCTGTTAATGTCTATTTTATTATTCTAATATACAAACTGGAGTTATTTTAGCCAAATTAAAAGAAATAAGACTTTCTCCAGAAGAAAAATATGTTATGGAATTAGCATGAATGTTTCCTTGCTCTTGTTCTTGAATAAAATGTACAGAAGGCCAAATAATTATGGCTTAAATTCTGAAAGATGTATACTGAAAATGTCATTAGTATTCAAAAAAATGATTCTAAAACAATATAAACAAATTGGTTTGGTTTGTTTATGTATGTTTTAATTTATCTATTTTAATATATATATATATATAT
>CAIGQQ010002477.1:2551128-2561879 GCA_903798035.1 Danio albolineatus
CACACATATATTCAGATTTGTTCATATTATAGGCAAATATCTTTATTAAGTAGAACATGAATTATAGTCTGGATTCCAGGCATAACCATACACTCTAAAAAAAAAAAAAAAAAAAGTTGCTAAATAGCACCAAAACTGGTTCTTTGGCTCGTAATGAGGGGGGAACCTTTTTTGGTGCTGTACAGCACCTTAAAAAAATAGGTGCTATATAGTACTTTTGTCAAATGGTGCTATATAGCACCTATATTTTAAGGTGCTTTTAATGTTACTTTACCCTTTCCGCAAATAAAGCCGATATAAGAGTTATGAGAATTAGCTATAAGAACAAGTGCTTACCAGTAGTAGTGGTGCTATATAGCACTTTAAACCCCCAAAAGAACCACTGAAAAACCTTTATGGTGCTTTAAAGGTTCTTTACACAATAAAAGTTCTATATATCACCTTAACCACCTTAAAGAACCACTGAAAAACCACTGAAGAACCTTTATGGTGCTTTAAAGTTTCTTTACACAGTAAAAGTGCTAAATAGCACCTCAACCACCATAAAGAACTACTGAAGAACCACTGAAGAACCTTTTTTTTTAAGAGTGTACCAAAGTATATTCATTTTAAAACAAAAATATAGTCACACAGACTGTTTTCTTGAAATGATGCATTGAGAGATGATAATGAGAGTTTTGCTAAAATGTTTCTCTCTTTCCCCCCCCACACAGCTCTGGGTTCATCGTTCTCTCCCACTTCCATGAGTGCCTACAGTCTGAGCTCACTCAACATGAACACGCTGCCACGCACCATGTATCCCACAAGTCCCCGCGGCACCATGATGAGACGCAAACTCAAGAAGAAAGACTACAAGAGCTCAAGTACGTTTGATGCAGTCCTGCTGAATCTAAGAGATCAATCCTGAATCATTTTTTATTGATCAAGAAACAAAGCATTTTAAACCCGTTTTAAAAAGAAAAGCTTCATTCTTAAAGGCATAGCAACTCACCAAAAATGACTCACCCTCACATCATTTCAAACCCCTGTGACTTATTTTCTTTGATGGTGCACAAAAGAAGGCTTTAAGGCTACAAACTGCATGCAAAACCCACACGAAAGTAGTCTATACAACTAATTGCTGCAATTGAATCAGCTCAAGAGTTGAATCAATATGGGAATGAATCATTTGGTTTTGTGAACTGGTTCAGCAGTTTGACTCCAAGCAACTTTTTTTTCCCAGTGAATTGATACTTGAATTTAATTCATTTCCACTTTGTCAATTGCATGGACTACTTCTGTGATGCTTTTATCGTGCTTTTGCACCCTTTTTGAAGCTTGAAAGCCATTATTTTCAAACAGTTTGAGTGCAACCGGATAGAAGAGGGTCTTTGGGTCATAGTTTTTTTTTTAAGTACTACTTTAACCATCATGTGCCTTCTTAAAATTGCCGTAAGGCGCACAGCCTTCTTTATTTACCTCTGTACAGTACAATAAATAAGTATATAGAAAGGATAAAAGCCTACATACTGTACTGTAGAACACCATATTATGTTTTCTGTATACACTAGCAAGACAATTTAACATTTAATCTAAAAGCTGTACTAGTATCTGTTTTCGTGCTACCAGTACATACTTTTAAGTGCTAGTATCTTTTCCATTAAACGCTCGTGAAGCATTTAGTAGTTCTTTCTCTTTAGGAACTAGAACCTTTTTATTCTTTTAGGACATATTCAATGGCTACTAGTTTTGATGTATTACATACTAGTACTTCATTAAATAGTTACTATTCAAGCACTAGTAGCATGAGACACTACTTTCATTTTTGAAATGAAATGTTAAAACACGTTGCCAACGTCTTGGCCCAGATTCACTTTGATTCATTCTTTAAACCTTTCGTTTTGATCAGAATGGCTGAAGTAAACAGAAAGCGGCTTGGTTATTGATTTCCTGTAAAACTTCTCTAATGTATCTGCACCTCCATGCAGGCTCTGGCCAGGACTCGTCTTGACTTTAATATCAGGTTTCGAATTTTTATAGCTGCCTGCTGCATTCCTTGTGCAAAACACAAGTCAGGAGGTTGAAAGTACCGCCCACAGTGATTCAGAAACCAAGCTTCATAAATGCCACATTATGCTAAACGCATGCAAGTGCGCAAAGTGAAGCTTGGTCAAGGCGCTCAAAGCAATAAAAATCCACCATAAATGCAACAAGGTTGTTCGGTATTAAAGAAGGGGCACGCGTCTATTATTCTCTCAGTCTCTGCTATGATAGTCTGTCTTTATCTGTACACTCAGACCTCTTGCACATGGTTTCAATCTCTCCCCACGCCACTGGGCTTGAATCTGAATAAGATCAGCGTGTTTGATAGCGCTTACCTGAACTGAACACGTTCAGCGTTCTCTTGCCATATCTTACACTGCTAAGCGAAAGAGGGAAATTACACTTCTGGCTACCCAGTAATTAGATCCTGAAAGATATTTCATATCCTTCAAGTGAGCCGCGTGGCTGTCGCCGCCTCTGCCGCAGATAATTACCTGAGCATGCTTTCAGACTATGAGGGGGTGTTTATCTGCAGCCTTTGTCAACAGGACCAATAAACAAACCCTGGCACTGGAAAATGGTTAATCAGCGGCCCACATCGCTGACCGTTCTCACAGTTCAACTTTCAGCAAACGGCTTGTTTGCGACTTTCTGTTCTTCCTTGTTTTTGTATCTGTTTGGTTATTTATTGTGGATCTCAGAGAAGTGAAGAAGTGGACAGCTGAGGGAGAGAAACGGACTGATGATTGAGATGCAGAATGAGGTCAACTAAAACTATCCGTGTGAAATCAAACTTTACAATGTTTATTTTGTTAGTGCACATTGTACTTTTTCAGGTGAACAATTAATCCACTGAAGAAAAAAAATGTTTCATTGATCTTCAATTGAAGTCTGACTATTAGATTCTGTGTTTGGAGTGGCGGTCCTTCTCTGATGATGTCAGTTTGAAGGCTTCATCCACAATATTCTTAAACACACCCCTAATTTCTGTTAGGTTTCTATGTGGCAATGATATGCAAAAAGAAAGCCTCTACTCTATATTCCATTTCAGTTGGAAGTACATCAACATACTGAAATAAAAATCTTCTGGTTCATGTGGACTTAAAGATTAATGTATAATAATTAATATAATGGATACAACTGTAAACTTTAAAGAAACAAACAAATATATGAAATCTTGCCATGATAAAATTAGTTAAAGCTCAAATTATGAAAGGATTTTAAATGCAGGATGTGAAGAACCACCTGACGCAAAGTCGAAGCGGTTGTGTTTACTATGCTTATTCCACAGTTATCTACTAAGTAATACACAAACTGGATTTTAATCAGTTATGTCATGTTAGAACATGCTTTTCTTGGATCAGTCATAGGCAGACAGAGAGAGGAAACATGCGAAAGAAAGATCTTGTGTGCATGTAAATGGCACGGGCATATCTAATAGCTCATAGTATTATGTGTTGGCTAACTCTATGCAAAAAAAAATTATATATATATATATATATATATATATATATATATATATATATATATATATATAATTTTTAATGATATAATGATAAATGTTTTCTCCTTATCTCCTCTGAAGTTAAAACATCAGCACTGTGGTATATAAACATGGCATTTATTTGATCATTTAAGTCTCCTAATGACAACTTATTTTATTTGAATCTAGCATACGCAAGTTAAAAACGAAAACAGCATTAAATATTAAGATAGTCATTTTATTAATAATACTGAAAAAAAAAGGAACAGGGTCCAAGTCTTTTGGCGTCAATGTATTTGACAGCCCACTGGCAGAAAGTCCCCCTACAAATGGCTTGCTTAGTTGTCTCGTTAAACTGGGATGTGAGATGAATGTGAGCTTAAAAGCCAAAAATACTTTGCCTAATTAAACTGTCTGTTTTTTATCAGACTTTGAAGTGTTCAACTTACTACGACTTGGCTGCACTTGTTCTGAACATCACATTTAATAGCTGCTCCTCCTGCAATGCCCACCACTCGTGTTTGGCAAATGTACCTGCCGCGCAAAAATAGAGCATCCTGTCTATTCCGCTAATTTATTTCCAGTTTTACTGCCACGAGCGTGTGCGTGGCCCTTCATACACGCCGTTTGTTTGGAAAAATGATTTCATAATGGGTCTGTAATAGTTGTATTGAGCCTTTCTCAGCCCTGATTTCATTCTAACTCGTGAAACATGATTAATCAGAGGAGCGCACAAGAGTGTAATATATCAAAATGAACAATATTCATAGATAAAAAGGCAAATGCAGCAGACTGGCTGTTTTGTCCTATACAGTAAATACAGTTACTGTGCAGTTTACAATGATTTGCTGGTCTTGGTCTTTTTAGAAGAGCATTTTTCTGCTGGTCATGTTAGGAAAACCAGCTGTCCACCCAAATAAACAACAGCTTGGACAGACTGAGACGTCATCTTAAAACTAAGACTCATAAACCAGGCTTAAGTTAACTGAAAACAAACATGTGTTAATTAACAGCATTAACAGCTTTATTAATGTTTGGAATTGCACTATAGCACCTTGGTCTCTGCTCTTACAGCTTTTGAGGTTGAAAATTTAACTGAAGTTCATATATACAGCGGGGTAAATAAGTCTTAAACGTGTGATGTTTTTATTTTTATTTTTCCTGGGAATAATAAAAAAAAACAAAATGAGCTGTTGACATGGAATCGAACCAAATTTGGTAAAAACCCAAACAATACAAACACATAACAATAAAGACAACTGTGGGTCTTGTCTATCAAATCTGATGTTTAATTTGTATTTCATATTGAATTCAAGTCTACGGCTTGACTTTCTTTCACTGAAAGCATTTGAGAGTTTCCTTGGCTGTGTTTTGGATTATTGTCTTGCTGAAATGCCCACACTGGTTTCATCCTTATCATCCTGATAATGTAGATGTTGGACTGAAGCAGCTAATATTAATTTACAATGATGAAGGGCAACGGGCTGCTGAAGAACGACTGGGAGATTGTCTGGGCTCATTACTTTTTTCCTGCATCATTTAATTTTATAATGCATAACTTAATTTGTAAACTAACTAGTTTTGTTTTCTTTGCATATATGGATTTTTTTGGTTGTTACCAACATCCGTGGAAAATTTCAAGTCAACACCATCTTTAAAATGTTTTCTGAGAATGGTGACGTGTTCAATACTTATTTTCCCCATCTACATGTACAGAAAACCTACAAATGAAAAAAAGTTGCTGGCAGCTCATTCCTGCTTGACCATTAGTAGATATTGCTTCAAATAGCTAAAAATGTCAACAAAAGTGACTTTGTTTAATGTTTCAACATACTGTAAGAAGTTGTTAGTGCAGAGATAACAGTTCTAAAATGCATTTTGAAAGTATATATCTATATCAGCCTGAATTAAAAGACATTTTTATTGTTTTATCTGCAGGTATTTAGCTTGAATCATGCCACTTTTTTTAGCCATGAGTTGAAATTTCACTTTGCTAAACACATAATAATAATAGTAAATCAAAAATCACTGAGTAATAAAATAACGAAAATAGCACTGCTCAACTAAAAACCTTTTCGAAACCTTTTGATCCCAGACCGTTTTTCTGAAGGGCCTGAAAAGAAATCAAATATGACTTGATAATTGCCCGAGAAGTGCTAATGAATATTAGCAGCTTATCAGCAATCACCTTGTTTGAACCCACCGCTGTGAAGCTCAAATGGCAGCAAATTGTTCATTGCTTCACTGGCCCAAATTGAAAGCTTAATTAAAGCTTGATGAAGTTCATTGACGCTCCAAATGAGCCCTATTTGCACAGCACCTTGATTTCACTGTCCATAGAGGCCACGCCAGCTGAATCGCAGCGACCCATTGCCCAAAATACAGCACCAAGCCAAACGAGTCAGGACGAGTCCATTGCAGGAAGTCCTGCACATTCAGCATTTCCAGCCTTTGCGTGAGTGACGTCTCCGAGCATACAAAGTGGCATTGGTTTGTTAAAAGTCCCTCCTGAGGCTTTGCTGTCAGCGGCTCACAGGGACAGAATAGAGAGAGATTCATGCTGCAAAGTCACCCATCAGACAGCAATGACACGTCTGGATGTGATGCCAAGCATCTCCTCACACTGAGCCAGAACACAGAAGGTCACAGTGCTGCTGCTGCTTTCCTGTGCGCTTTATACTAGTGCAGTGTCCTGATACTTTCAGGGGCAAATCCTCTGAGTACTGCAAGTTAGAAACTCTTGAAACTCAATATAGCAGTTACCAACTAGTTACTAATACAATTATACATCATGCAGTAGGTTAGCTAAATGTGGTGAATTGTCAAATGATTTATGTGTGTAATGCACTGCATATATTTTAATAACTAACAATAATGAACAATTAGTAATTTAGATATTTTTATTATTGTTTGTCAGATTACTTCTTATTCTGATTATTATAGTATTGCTAGAAACATTAAAAGAATGCGTATAAAAATGAATATGTATGAAATTAGCCAATTGAAAATATTCATTTAGATTGTAAATTGTCAAATATTTTTGATTTCTTTAACAGTTTTGAGTTTAAAACTATTTTACCTACTTATTGGAGAAGAAATATATCTAATATGTTATTATTGACATTTGTTTTTATTGTACACTGTAAGAAATATCCGTTAATTGACAGGCTTTGTATTTTGTGATTCACATGGTGTTTATTTGCGCTTGTGAATTGTATTATGGGAGCTTTATCTCTGCTCTGTCGACTTTTGATGCTAAATATTCCACACTGCAGACTAACAAAGTGTATTTTATTGGGATTTTAGTAGTTTGAGGCAAGATATTGGGTCACACTTTACAATAAGGTTCATTAGTTAATGTTAATTAATGCATTTACTAACAAGACAAACAATGAGCAATACATTTACTACAGTATTTGTTCATGTTAGTTAATGAAAATGCAGTTGTTCATTGTTAGTTCATGTTAACTCACGATGCATTAACTAATGTTAACAAGCATGGACTTGGATGTTAATAATGCATTCAGTTATGATTATTAAATGCTGTACAAGTGTTGTTCATGCTTAGCTCATGTTAGTAAATGCATTAACTAATTAACCTTATTGTAAAGTGTTACCACATATTGTTTAGGAAAGAATATAGAAAAGAATTAAGTCTGTAAAATAACAGAAAAAGTGCTGGCGGTTTATTACCAGGTTTTTGTGCTGTCATTTAAACACAGACTATATATCACTTTAAACTGATAAAAATGTCAACAAGAGTCACTTTTCAACATTAAAAGCTTTTGGAGGTAAGATCCAGGGTCCATAATGCAATTCAAAAGCATAAACAAGTGGAAAAAAAACATGAATTGAACATCAAACATGGAAAACAGTTTGATTTTAACAACTATAACCGAATTTGTTTCATATATTCATATAAATTATGGTCCCACTTTATATTGTGTCGCTTATACCTGTAAATTTACATGGATATTACATGTGTAAGTAGTATGTAACTACAGTGTATGTACACACATAGTATTTACTTGTGTAATACTAGTGTAACTACACTCGTGTAACAACCCACTGAATAGTATTTGTAAGTAACTTGTAGAAATATCTTCTATGCAACACTTTAATAACAGTGTAGTTACTCCACAGGAACGGTCCACAAAATAAAGTGTAAAATAAAATTCATTTTCGTTTCAGCCTAGTTCCTTTATTAATCTGGGGTCGCCACAGCTGAATGAATCGCCAACTTCTCCAGCATATGTTTTACACAGCGAATGCCCTTCCAGCTGCAACCCATGTAAGCCAAAAAGAAAATGAATGAATGTATAATTTTTGACCATTTTACGCTTTATATTAAGTAGACAGTTCCTGTGGATTTACTATGTAAGTACACTGGTATCACAAGGTAAAACCTTTTAATGCAGCATTAGTTCTGCCATACAGCGTTCACAAGTACATGATCTGCAAACAGGTGTGGAAGTGGGAAAACATCTGCAAGTACATATTGTTGTTCCACAATGCACTTACATAATTCTTGTTACAGATGTGTACTTTCCTAGTGTTGTTACCAATGTCCTGTTACACATTTGTACTTAAAAATACTATTCAGTGGGTTGTTACATGAGTGTAGTTACACCAGTATAACACAAGTAAATACTATGTACCAGTGTGTACATACACTGTAGTTACATACTACTTACACATCTAATTACCATGTAAGTTCACAGGTCTAAGCGACACTTAATATAAAGTGGGACCCTCATTAAATTAGTATTGCCAAAACCCATAGGTTTTAAAACCCATAAATACTAATGTATAATTATCAGTTCAGCACCCTGAGATTTACAGTCAACACCCTTTGAAGGTTAAGCACTGGATTTCTGTGGAGAAAGTGCTGTGTATTTGTGAAAGGCGTCTCCTGCAGGATCAAACACAGACTCAATGAGGCAGTGAATGCGAGGTGAAACTATCAGTCTTGTCCACAAGCAGACACATTTAGTCTGTTGTGTCCTGTTCTCCTGCTGAGGATCCTCTTAAAAAGCTTTTTGAAATCTTGTTTACCCCTGTCAGAGACGGTGTCATGCTAATTTTCACGTTCCCCTCTGTGTTTCTGTGGTCCGGAACGAGCCGTTCCGCGTTTAATGTACTGTGACTCAACTAGCAGCGCATCTTCTCACCGGGAGAGTATTAGCATAATTTAATTGTTGGCTAATGCCTACAGTCCTCTTTATGATTTCCATGCAGTTGTCAGTTGAGGTGCTAAAATGTTCTGCTGGAGAAAGATATAATTACATTAAAGGACAGCGGTGAGGACAGCGAGGTCTCTGCTATCTTCTGAAAGACACATAAGCTATTTTGAGAGGATTTTTGTTTCTTGCTGGCTTTTAAAGGCGTAGTTTATTTGAAAATGTAAATGATTTGTTATTTACATTAGTGTAGTTCATATGATTCACAATGCTTTGACCTTCAAATGAAAAGTGCTGTATAAAACGTCATGCATGCATGATTTTTATCATGTATAAAGGGGTTTAAAAAATACCTGAATTAATATATTTTTTGGAATGTTGTTTTTAATCAAATATTTGAAGTTTTTTGATATTTCATGTTTATCTCTGAATAGGTGTATGGGCCTACGCATTAATGGAGGATGAGGCTCAAACATAATTTAAGAAAAACATGGAATTGCTAGGATTTACAATAAAAAAATAATAATTAATTGCATTATTTTCAGATTTTTTTGTTTCTGAAAGTAAAAACTTTACTTTTACTAGGGTACTTTATAGTGTATATACAGTACAATACACCTTTTTATTTTAATTAATAAAATGCATTTGTTTAATTATATTTATAGAATTAAATATAAGTTATACAACAGTTATTTAAATTATTACTATAAATTTGATTTAAATACATTTAAATTAAGCTTTTATCATACTTAAAAATATTTTAAATATTAATGTTTCAAATACCATATTAATGTTTCAAATAAATTATTATATTTATAGAGTTAAATATGTTATACAACAGTTATTTAAATTATTACTATAAATTTGATTTAAATACATATTTAAATTAAGCTGTTATCATACTTAAAAATATTAATACAATACAATACAATACAATACAATACAATACAATACAATACAATACAATACAATACAATACAATATAATATAATATAATATAATATAATATAATATAATACAATACAATACAATACAATACAATACAATACAATACGATATAAGTCATGCAAACTCCACACAGAAATACCAACTGATCCAGCCGGGACTCGAACCAGCGACCTTCTTGCTGAGAGACAACAGTGCAATCCACTGAGCCAGCGTCACCCTTATAATATATCATTGTCACTTTTGGTCCATTTAATTTATTCTTGTTTATGTACACACACACGCATTCTATGAGAGAGAGATAGGAAGCACAATGTCCTGGTGTTTGAAACAATGCCGCAAGTCAAAAATCCATAAGTTCAAAGGTGCACTTTCCAATTTTGCTAGAATCTGCCAAAATCTGTTCTCTGCTGAAGAAAGATGTTTGAAAAGTCTTCTGACTCATTGTGAGGATTTGGAGTTCCAGCTGACTCACGGGTCTGTGGGAAGCAGCAGAAATGAAGATGAGGAGGAGGAAGTGAATGAACTAGAGAAAGAGAGAGAGTCAGTCAGGCTGGTGGTTCTCCGAGATGAGATGACGATGACCCTCGGGTTCTTCCCTGTCTGTCAGAGCCTTTGAAGTCCAACACATACCAGAGACTCCACTTAACCCCAGCGCAACACTGCGAATCACACAACACCCAGCCGGGTCAATGAGCAGTCTGCGGTCATTTGCCAAAAGACCAGTCAGGTCCGTTTCAATAGACATGAGGAATCATAAACCAGTGTGGATCCATGTGCACTGCAGACTATATACAGTTGAAGATAGAATTAGTGGCCCTTGTGAATGTTTTTCCCCAATATCTGTTAAACAGAAACAAGATTTGTTTTCAACACATTTCTAAAGATTAGTTTTAATAACTCATTTCTAATAACGGATTTCTTTTTATTTTTGCCATGATGACAGTACATAATATTTAACTAGATATTTTCAAGACATTAGTATTCAGCTTAAAGTGTCATTTAAAGGCCTAACTGAGTTAATTAGGTTAAATAGGCAAGTTATGGTATTAGGCAAGTCATTAAATAATGATGCTTTGTTCTATAGACAATCAATCAATATATATATATATATATATATT
>CAIGQQ010002477.1:2562279-2587586 GCA_903798035.1 Danio albolineatus
ATATATATATATATATTGCTCAAGGTAAACATATTAGCTCAAGCTAATAATATTAACCTTATAAAGGGTTTTTTTAAAAATTAAGAACTGCTTTTATAAATAAATAATACTTTCTCCAGAAGAAAAAAAAATTATAGGAGATACTGTGAAAAATGCATTGCTCTGTTAAACATCATTTGGGAAATAATTAAAAAAATAAAAAAATCACAGGAGGGCTAATAGTTTTGACTTCATCTGTATAATGTTATTAAACTATGTGTAGATTTAATATTGCAGTTTATTTATATGTGGCGCTAATCAAATCTAGTAAGCAAAAATAATATAGAAATGTTAAATTATAAGAACTAAACTACATTTTTAACAGGCTTCATACACATTTTTACTACAAAAATTCCATGACTTCTCCAGGAATTTCGAGTCAATTTTCATGACCTAATGTTTCATGTAATGTCTACATATACGTGGTAAATTTAGTTTCACTGCATTTGAAAGTTCAAGCTTGGGGAATTCTTACCTGTGAAATCGCATCACGTGATCACGTGAAATGGAATTCTGAGTATGGGCAGAGTTTTAATTCTGCACTCCTCCTCTCATCTTTCACTCATAGCAAACTAATGGTTAGAGGGTGCGGCTTAGCATATTTCAATCAAGCCGTCAAACTGACATCATCAAAAAAGGGCCGCTGTTCCACAGTAGAAGCTAAACGTTTTCAATTAAAGATTAACAGAACAGTTTTTCAGCAGATCATCTTAAATGGATTAATTGTTCACTTTAACATTAACAATGTGTGCTAGCAAACACTGTAAAGTTGAATGCCATGCATACTTAAAGTTTATGTCCTAAAACCGAAAGGTAAATAAAGGTGAACTCAATCTACAGTTGCCTTGAACCGGGCTGAAGCACGCTTGTCTCCCCTCCCGTCTCCCCTGACAGCCCGCACTCACATTACATTCGGGCCGGAGCACGCTTGCGTTATCAATGATGTGCTGTTCAGTTTTGAGAGAAGTGCTCTTGCTGAGCACAGTGGACATTTCTTTATATCATTATATCGTTTTAGTCGTTTGATATGCAGTGACACACAGTCAGATATTTCACCAAACAGATCAGCCACTTTTGACACTCATAAACAATCATTAAGTCCTCGTGCTGCAGGAATTAGAAGGTTTGCTGAAGGTGAGGGGTTCGCGTCTTTAATAATCTATGACAGTTTTGTTCATTAAACAGTAAGAATGATTTATAAATCCATATGAAACAGTCCCAAAAAGTCTCCTCTTCAGTTTCGGGCTCAGGCACACTTTGCACTCACACTACAAGTGTATTGCGCCAAAGCCCAAGTGAACCGCGCTCAATTCCCCGATTCGAAAAACCAGACGAAACAAAACAAAAACCAGATGAAACAAAACAAAAACCAGACAAAACAAAACAAAAACCAGACAAAACAAAACAAAAACCAGACAAAACAAAACAAAAACCAGACAAAACAAAACAAAAACCAAACGAAACAAAAAAACAAACAAAAAAACATATGAAACAAGACAAAACCAGACAAAACAAAACAAAAAACAAACGAAAAACAAAAAACAAAAAAACATACGAAACAAGACAAAACCAGACGAAACTAAACAAAAACCAAACCAAACAAAACAAAAACCAGACGAAACAAAACTAAAAAAAACAGATGAAACAAAACAAAACAAAAACCAGACCAAACAAAACAAAAACCAAACGAAACAAAAAAAAAACAAAAACCATACGAAACAAGACAAAACCAGACAAAACAAAACAAAAACCAGACAAAACAAAACAAATACCAGATGAAAAATAACTAAACCAAAAACTAACGAAACAAAACAAAACTAAAACCAGACGAAACAAAACAAAAACCAGACGAAACAAAACAAAACAAAAACCAGACGAAACAAAACAAAACAAAATTATGACATTAGAGATAAAATAAGCACATCAATGTGCCTCCTATATATAAAATTATATATAATTGTAAAACCTTATAGCACTTTTATATTCTGGGTAGGGCATATGTATGAACAAATGACGAGCCCGATTCAGAGCACTCACACTTCTCAAATGATCCAGGAAACAGGCCTAGGCACGGCTCGGATAACATAGTATGAGAACGCCCTTAGAAAAGAAATGCTAGAAAACAAGTTATGTTGCTAAATTACTGAATATATCGAAATGAAAGGCCATGCAAACCTTAATAACTACTATAGGAGTATACCAACAGTACTAAAGTACCACTGGGTGATATGAGCACCTCCTTAAGTTTTATGTTCAAATGCATATTAGTTTTTTGCAGTAGAATAAAATTTACATTACGAATGAGATTTGAATTATTATTGAAGTAATCGACTAAATACCGTCCACTTAACTTAATCTCCTCTCCATTCAGCACTGCGAAAGCCAGGTCAATTCTCAGTCTGTGGCCCCAGAGCCATTTGCCAAAAGACCAGTCAGTGTTATTTCCAATACTTCAGATAGAAAGAGTCCCAAACTGATGTTGATCGATGTGCACCGCAGCCCCGTCCCTGAAAGCGTTTCGGCATCCAAGAGGCGTCCCATTCTCATCAGCGTCACCCTAACCTCCCTCTCTCATCCCTCACACCCAATAAAAGAGGAAAGGTCACCGCATTTAAAACAATAAAGGTGTCTGGAGCTGTAAATCTCAGCCGTGAGCAGGCTCATCAATCTCCCATAGACTCTCTCTCAAGTCACACTAGAGTATAACAGGCTCTTTAAGGATGCGTCGATAACCCGGAGGCAGATTTCGGTATGTGTCCGTGGGGGAAAAGAGACCTCCTGTTTGCCGTCTGTGCTCTCTGGAGCTTGGGATGAGGGTTCAGGCTTGGGCAGTCAAGGGTTTGACAGGCACTCGAGTGTCAAAGCGGATTTTCGCTTGCCTTTTTGAGAGCACACAGTGTGGACAAACATCTCTCAAAGTTGCTATCGTCGATAAACATGGGCAAAATTGGCTCGTTGTGCAGCCCAGTTAGGAAACTGTGGCTGTGCAATTGAGATGTATCCCATGAGACTTTATTGATATAGACAATTGTAAATGGGGCGCAGCGCTGTGAATAAATCACATTGGTTATGCTTATGTGCTTGCCTGCTTTTCGGTAAGATATTTAAACGCTCTCAATCAGTGAGGTGAAAACAATGGTTTATCTGCTTTCAAGGACTCCTTTGTTTTGCAGGCAGAGAAAAGCAAAACTCGGTTTATCTGGCAATACATATATACAAACATATATGTAGGCTGTCTTTCTACCTTTTTAAATCAAGCATTGAAAACACAATTGAATGTCACAATGAATATTCATCCTTTACACTGCATTGTTTTTTTATCTTCATTTTTAATTAGTTTAATGCATGTATGCATAAATAAGATGGGAATAAATGTAGGAAAACTGCTAAAAAAGAAAGAAAATGACTAGTTAATGCAACTAAATTACTGAATAAATTTATATATATTTGTAATTTCATAATATTTTCGAAGTTTAATATTAACTTATAATTAGTAACCTGCCAATGCTGTTTAAAGTTGGTGTTAACTTAAACTAAAACTAGCATTTTGCTGTTATTTGAAATAACGATTACAAAGAAATTAATTAAAAATGTTACCTTCAGCAATAAGCTGAATTGTTGCCATACTAAAATGACAACAAGTGAAAAAGTTCAACTAAAAATAAATAAATAAATAAATACAAACAAATAAATTAATTAAATAAATACAAACAAATAAATAAATAAATACATACAAACAAATAAATAAACAAATACAAACAAATAAATTAATTAATTAAATAAATAAATACAAACAAACAAATAAATAAATACAAACAAATAAATTTATTAAATAAATACATACAAAAAACAAATAAATTAATTAAATAAATAAATAAAAACAAACACAAATAAATAAATAAATAAATAAATAAATAAATAAATAAATAAATAAATAAATAAATAAATAAATAAATAAATAAATAAATAAATAAATAAATAAAATAAAAATGTCAAATAAAAACTTCTACACATTTTAAACTTCATTATTACAACTAAATATTTTTGAAAACAGAAAATGCAAAGCATACTTTATTAGTAAATAAATAGTATATTAATGAATTATTTAATTACATATAAATAACATGATACTAAAACACTCTCACTGTTTATTATTTTATAATTCTGCATTGCTTTCACACAGTTTTGGGATAATAACACGCCTGTTTAAGTACTGTATAATATAGTCATTTAAGACCTAGAACTGCGAGATAAGAAAGTTCTAACAACCTCATATTTCCTGCTATCGAGAGAGAGAGTTTCCCGAATCCCTGTGGTCTGATGTGCGATATACACTAGCTCTATATCAAAGTGCCTTTTCTTATTTCTAAGAGCACCTGGCCCAAAGATACTAGCGCACATATTGAATTCTTATCTGCAGCGAGGGCACAAATCCAGCTCAGTCACTGCAAAGACTCGCACGCCTGACGACCTTTTACAAAAGCTCCGAGATGAACAGCCATTGAAAACTCTTAAGGGGCTAGTTCAGCCAAAAATGAATTTCACTTTTAAGTTAGGACGATTCTAAGGGCCCATGCACTCTAGGGGCCCAAATAGATCTGCTTTATAATTAATAGTAACAGTACTATAATGTCATATAAATTATGAATGTATCTCTAAATTACAAGTAAAACAAGTTCAGTCTGTCAGTAGCGGGAAGAGAGTTGATGCTTTGTTGAGTGTGATCGTCAGGTAAACTGTCAAAGCAGCGATGTCCTCGAGGTTTCAGCTGCGTCCCAAATCGCATACTTACGCACTATTCTACACCATTCTTACGCACTATTCGACATTATCGCAGTACAGTTATTTAAATAGTTACACATTGGTGTTTTGTGTGTTCAGAAATGTCAAATTTTCAGTGACTATTTGATTACTGTTCCTTCTTTTGTACTACATTTACATTTGAACATTAAATCATCTGCTATCTACAGTCATGGTTCTCTTACTAAATACTGATAAGTAGTGGACAAAATCGATAATAAAATGCATAGGTCAGTATAACTACATTGCAGACAAAGAGTTTGGATAGCTAGCTTGGTAGTAGGGGGCCCATCCTCATATTCTTTCATGGGGCCCAAAATTGCTAGCGGTGCCCCTGGCTATAGGTATTAGTTTTGTTTTGTCTGTTTTACTTTTTTGGTTTCTTTTACTGGCAGTCATTGATTTTTATTTTTATTTTTTTAATAAATCTTCTTGTATGTTCTAATAATGTGAGTAAGAAGTTTTAGTTTTTGAGTGATCTACCCCTTTAAAAGTAGTGTTCACTAACAAAATGTGCTTAATTTACCAGGAATCTTTTTGTACACTGTAAAAAGTGATTAATTACCTTAAAAGATGGAGTAAATCCATTGCCTTAGCAACAAGTTGACTTTACTTTAAAAACTAAGTCCGTTGTAACTTGGAATGGTTAAGTTGATTTAATTACTATGTGTTGTAATGTAATGTGTATTTATATAGAGCATTTATATTGTATGGCCATACACATAAAGCGCTTCACAATCATGAGAGGGGTCTCGCCACACCACCACCAGTGATGCGACGCCGCCAGTGCGCTCACTACACACCAGCTATAGGTGGAACGGAGAGACAAGAGATACAGCCAAGTCGATGGACTGGATGATTGGGAGTCCATGATGGGTAAAGGGCCAATGGAGGCAGGGAATTTGGCCAGGACACCGGGGTTACACCCATACTCTTTACAAGATCATGGGATTTTTTAATGGCTACAGAGAGTCAGGACCTAGGTTTCATCAGAAAGATGGTGCCCACTGACAGTATGGTGTCCCCCTCACTTTTACTGAGGCATTAGGACTCACACAAACCACAGGTTGAGGTCCCCCTGCTGGCCTCACTAACACCACTTCTAACAGCAACCTAGTGTTCCCATGTGGTCTCCCACTTGCCAGGCTCAGCCCTGCTTAGCTTCAGTGAGTAACCGGTCTTGGGCGGCAGGGTGATACAATACAATACAATACAATACAATACTATACTATACTATACTATACTTTACTATACTATACTATACTATACTATACTATACTATACTATACAATGCAATGCAATACTATACTATACTATACTATATTATACTATACTATACTATACTATACTATACTATACTATACTATACTATACTATACTATACTATACTATATACTATACTATACTACACTACACTACACTACACTTATGCACATACATACTATAACTATGCTCATAATTACTTCACCTAATAATTGTAATGCAACAGGTTTACTCACTTTATGTAAAGCCAACTAATCACTTATGAAGCAATTGGTGTACTTTCTGTAAGTAAAGCAAACTAATCCCTTTTCACAGTGCACTTGTGTTGATGTTGTTCCAGCTTTTCTGTTGAGATCAATTTTCTCATTGTTTGTGATAAACTTTGTATCATAAGTGACCCTGTTTTCCTGTGTTTCACTTTTGTAGTGTCTCTGGCTTCCAGCACTGTTGGACTGGCCGGACAGGTGGTCCACACCGAAACAACAGAGGTGACCCTCATCAGCGACTCCATCATGGGCTTTGGGATCCAGCTCCAGGGAGGAGTCTTTGCCACAGAAACCCTTTCCTCTCCGCCACTCATCGCCTACATAGACCCAGACAGCCCGGCAGAGCGGTACGATCTCCAAACACAGTTTATATTAATCTCCAGTGCTTCTCCAGCGCCTCGTCTGACCTAGTTAAAACTCCGGGTTTTAATATTCCAGAAACCCCTCCTCGGATCGGAGCGCTCTTCACGGCTTAATTGTTTGCCTTATCAGAGAAGTGTGAACTTTCCCCTTGGGAATTTTGAATATTTAATCTCGAATCTAATTTTGATTATCCGAACACATCCCAAAGCCCACAGTTATTACATCACCGCGTCGCTCATAACTTGTCCTCCGCAGAGCCGCGGCTTCATCAATGATATAATGCGATGATCACACATGATGTATAACAGCCTGACCGTGACGATCTGATTTCCAGTCTGCTTGCGTTGTGATTGACTATGGCGTTACGTGATAGAGCACAGCACTTAACTATAATTACCTGAAGCCTCAGCTGGCATCCGCGTGAACTTGCACATCGACTGAGAGGATTTACATCCCAGCTTCACTCTAATTACTGGCCTAAACAACAGGAATGACTTCTCACTGCCGGCTGAAGTTGTAATTTTAGTGATGGACGTAAACCTTCTAATGTTGTGGTGATTTTTATAAAGACCTATTGTTGCTTAGTGACCAAAAGAAGGGATGCTGCCAATTTAACTACTGTATATAGGTCAACGCATTTGAAGCATTAAAACAAGCGCTACAGTTTCTCTTTTTTGCATACAGTACATTACAATGAGGCCTGTTTAAACAGAAACAAACAAAAAATAATAATGAGCACCATACATTTTACCACGATTTACAGACAACGTCATTCAGTTCAAGTCTTTTCTGGCATATTTAGAACAAGAATCATATGATGACTTGTAAGTCTGTATTTAACCCTTTAGCCAGCGCCTCGACGTGGTCGCACTGAGGCGCTATTTTTCCCACATGTCAGTGTTTATAAATAGATTACACCACAAAGAAAGAAGTAATCTGCACAAAACTATACATCAGACTAAAGCTACAACCCTCAAGAACCCATTGCAGCTAGTTGCTTTTCAATGGGAGGCTTGTAAAGGATGTATTTGCTAAATTTGTGTAAGTTTTACAGAAAATGCTTAATAGATATAGAGTGAATATCATAGTTAAAACAACACATTGTTGCATTCATTGCACTACTTCAGGGTTTATTTCGAAAGGTAAGAGTCCACAGAAAACATACTATCGAACACATTTAGTCCACTGACACAATAGTACGGATTATGGATGATTATTAATTTGTTTATGTTGCCTTTTCTACCGGAGACCTGTTGTTTAGCATGGTACTTACACGTGTAAACGGCGTCTTTGTAGTAAAAAGCAAGGCAATGTCATAGCTTACAGTGTTACAGATAAAATAAGACCACAAACTAAATAAAAAGTCAAAGTTATAGTTACTAAAATCTAAACAAAGCTGATCATATATTAAAGTGTTATACTCCAACACCATCCGTAAAGGACAGTTTTGTGTTTTGATGTTTTAAAAATGTAATAAAGTGTAGTACTATTACATATTATTTAATATTTTTTACTAAGTATGTTTTAGTTTTTACATAAATCTATCACTGAATGACAAAGTTCAAGGTTTTTTGAAATGTTGAAGCAGACACTTGCGTTTATTATTCTGTCTGTGCATGTAAAGTCACTTTGGTAAATGTAATTTGATGCAGACACCAAAATAGGACATCTCATCTTTGACCCACATCTTTCAGTGCAGAGAAGAAATTAATAATGCAGCTTTTCATATATCAAGCTACCTAACAAGTAGCAATGCAACAGTGCTATTTTATATAGGTATGAATAAAAGCAATCATTTTTAGGGGGAAAAAAATCTGTTTGCATTATGGAGGTTTTTGATATCTACATATATATCAGAATCAGAATCAGTGCCAAGTGTGCTTCACACACAAGGAATTTGCTTTGGCTACAGAAGCTTCCATAAAGTGACAAGTGACAACACAAAATAAATATGAAAAAGAGACGATAGACATTAAACGGAGGTGCAGTCAGTCCAAAAAGATCTGGATGTTGAAATGTATGTAAAGATTTGTAATAAATATACAGGTCATAAGGCGCTGTGTACAAATGCGTATGGAGAAAGTATTGCATCGTATATTGTTATAAGGTGCTGTGTACAAGTGCGTATGAGAGAGTATTGCACGTTTATTGCACAATAGGAAAATATTTAACTGTTCATGAGGTAGATGGCCTGAGGAAAGAAACTTTTCATGTGTCTGGTTGTTTTTGTGCTCGGTGCTCTGTAGCGCCGGCCAGACGGTAACAGTTCGAACAGGAAGTGTGCTGGGTGCGAGGCATCCAGGGTGATTTTGCGAGCCCTTTTACTCACTCTGGAAGAGTACAGTTCTTGAAGTGTAGGAAGGGTAGTGCCAGTGATTCGTTCAGCAGTCCAGTGAACTGAAATTGAAATAGCTAGTATTGCTTATAATGTAATATAATATAATATAATATAATATAATATAATATAATATAATATAATATAATATAATATAATATAATATAATATAATATAATATAATATAATATAATATAATACAATTATATAATATAGGCAGTTCATTCAGTCTGTGGCAACCCCAGATTAATAAAGGGACTAAGCCGAAAAGAAAAGAATTAATCTAATCTAATCTAATATAATCTAATATTCATTCATTCATTCATTTTCTTTTCGGCTTAGTCCCTTTATTAATCCGGGGTCACCACAGCGGAATGAACCGCCAGCTTATCCAGCATTTGTTTTACGCAGCGGATGCCCTTCCAGCCACAACCCATCTCTGGGAAACTCATCCATACATTCTCATTCACACACATACACTACGGACAATTTAGCTTACCCAATTCGCCTGTACAGCATGTCTTTGGACTGTGGGGGAAACCGAACCACCCGGAGGAAACCCACGCAACCACGGGGAGAACATGCAAACTCCACACAGAAATGCCAACTGGCCCAGCCGGGGATCGAACCAGCGACTTTCTTGCTGTGAGGCGAACGTGCTTCCCACTAGGCCACCGTGGCGCCCATAATCTAATCTAATCTAATCTAATCTAATCTAATCTAATCTAATCTAATATAATATAATATAATATAATATAATATAATATAATATAATATAATAAAGACAACAGTTTTAAAAAGAAACTGCCTACTTATGCAAGCTCAAGATTATGTATGTACTCTACAAGATGTCGTTCAAGAGTTCAAGCATAATTTTCTAATTACAGCTTGAAGACATCTGATAAACATCTTCAAAAGAGATCATTAACATACATTTTAAATCATTAATGTCTCAAAGGCATCTGCTGATTGTTGCTCTAACATACAGCTGGGAACTTTCAGAGATGAACCGAAAACGCACTAAAGATTACATGTCACAGATGAAAACACCCAATATGGGCGTCTCAAAAGGCATACATGCTCTCATCCTAATGTAGTTCACTCTAGAAAAGAAATAAAAGAAAAAAACAGCACCATGAAAGCCATTATTGTCATTAAATCTTTCCCACTGGCGTAGCTCTAGAATCATCATCCACCATTGGGTTTTGTCACTAATCGCAATGTGGCATGTTTGACTGCTTTTGGTTTCTGTTGGTGGCGATGCTTGCAGCCCGCACCAGATCTCAGCATCCAAAATGAAGCATATGCTTCACGGTGACCAGCTTTACTGGGGCTTTTAGCAGTGGAAGCAGAAGCAAAATTGTTTCTGTTTGGCTCATGAGCCATTTTAAAATTCAATAAAGAAGTTTTTGTTCCCTGAGCCATTAAAAACTGTTTCGACGCTGACCTTAAGGCAAGAGCTAAGAGGACGTTTGTATTTTTGGCTAAAATGTCACATCCTCTCACTAATGTCTATTTAACGGTGCCAGCTGGCTTGAAATAAGTGGTTGGCTGGTCAGTGTGAGGGTACAACCACCGCTTTTGTCTCCCCCTGCAGCTAGTCCATTATTGAGTATTTTATGCATTCAGCACAGCGAGTGTGCTGGCCGGTGTGAGAGGAATAGTGTGCTAAATCTCTTCTCTGTGCACAGGTGCGGCATCCTGCAGATCGGCGATCGCATCCTGTCAATAAACGGCATCCCGACTGAGGACAGCACGCTGGAGGAGACCAATCAGCTGCTGAGGGACTCCAGCATCACCAGCAAAGTCACTCTGGAGATTGAGTTTGACGTAGCAGGTGGGGACAAGCACATCAATTCTAAACCTGTTTGGGGATGAAAGATCCATCTGGCCACATCCCGGGTTCATCCTTGTGCTTTTTTATTTGGGGGGGAAAAATGTTCCGCCATCATTTTTTTAGAGGCCAACCATCTGCCGTCTGTGTGATGTATATAGATGATCAGACAAGTGGTTTAATAGCTACCATTTCCAGACAGACATCCGCACTAAAATACTGTTTTCATAGACTTTCATGTTAAAATCCAATACACATTCTCTCGTTTCCCCATCTCGCGCTGCGCTCTGGCAGAGTAATCACAGTGCGGGCCTCGGCGAGCGCCTGTAGTCCTTGAGACATGCTGTAATTAGCTTGTCTTCCTAGTGTTTTGTCTTGTTTAATTTGGTATGATATTTAATTAGTTTCTTTTATTTAGCTTATCAGAAATCTTTTAAACTGCGTTTCTGAAGACTTCAAGGGTAGTCGCAGGCTTACGGCGCTGGCACAGACCTCCTGCTGTCCGTTAATCGACGGATGCAAATTGTCTACAAAAATGAGTTTCTCTGTCAAGCTTTAGTATGACTTTATGCAGCTTCTGGAAGACTCGTATTGTTAAGTTCACAAATTCTATAGGACTAGAATCCACATAGAGTTTGGGATCAGTGTTTTTTTAATACTTTATACAAAGACGTATTGGTTAAAAGTGGCAGTTACTATATAGTATATGCATGCATATAAATGGCATTCACCTTAATCGGATAATGAGTCTCTTTCTAGTCAAAGGAAAGGCAGAGTTTGCATTATGGAGGTTTTTGATATCTACATATATATCAGAATCAGTTTTATTGCCAAGTGTGCTTCACACACAAGGAATTTGCTTTGGCTACAGAAGCTTCCAGTGTACATAAAGTGACAAGACAAAATAAATATGAAAAAGAGACGATAGACATTAAACGGAGGTGCAGTTAGTCAAAAAAGATCTGGATGTTGAAATGTAGTACAGATTTGTTATAAATATACAGGTTATAAGGCGCTGTGTACAAATGCGTATGGAGAAAGTATTGCATCGTATATAGTTATAAGGTGCTGTGTACAACAGTTCAAACAGGAAGTGTGCTGGGTGCGAGGCTTCCAGGGTGATTTTGCGAGCCCTTTTACTCACTCTGGAAGAGTACAGTTCTTGAAGTGTAGGAAGGGTAGGTTTGATTCCAAAATAAAAACATATAATAAAACAAAATACAAGAAAAAAATATATAAAACAAATTTCATTTTCAGTTTTTTCAACAATTGTTGAAGTCGCGGCTCAAAGGAAAGAGAGTCATGACTTTAAATCCAAGGTAGCTGCACTGCTGAGACACTAACTAAGTCTCAGAACCATGGGAAGATTTTGAGATATTGGTTTTGCATTAGAAAAATCTAGTTTCAAGACTTAACATGTTTTTTTTTTTATTAACATTTAAGGCTTATAAAATACAAATGACACAAATGAGTAGGCATGGGCCGGTATAAGATTCTGACGGTATGATAAGCTTGGATAAAAATTGTTTACTGCTCTAAAATATATTCTTTTAAAACGTCTGGCTTAAAAAACAAAACTTTTTCCCCCTTTAAACACAATATATTTTATTTTGAGAAACATTTAAAGTATTTTGGAGCAGTAAACATGTCAGGCTAAAGAATTCAAATCAATCATTGACTTCTGCTGTCTTCACTAGTTTCATTAACAGATTTCTTTACAATTTAAAATGCCATCATCAATCATTGGATATCTTTTCTGCTGGTACTGCTGATACTGCTGTCCTAAAAAATAAATGAATAAATAAATTTATTCATACCCTAGGAACTGTATAGCAGAGAATTTTGACATTTTAAAACCTTGAACTCTTCATACCGCGGTATACCTTGAAAACGGTTATCGCCTCATGCCTACAAATGAGAGAGATCAAAATTGTGTGTGGACGCTGAAATATATATACAGTATATGACCGTATCATCACTGTAACATTTTTATCATTATTATGGATATATAAACTAAGAGTGGTCCTAGGATCAACCCCTGTGGCACACCTTTGGTTTACTTTATTTTACTATATAGCTGATATATAAATGCAATCTTGCTTCATAAACACCACTGAGCTTCCAGATGCTATAGTTTGTTTGTTTTCTTGTATCACTCTCAAAAGTAGTTCAATAAAAGACGGCAAATGATGATCGGTCAAGAAGCAAAGTCTACTGTAGTCTGTCATGTTTCTTACCCACAACATGACAAGAATTTTAGAGGAAATCAAAATCACATAATCAAACATGTAATAATGTGCAGTCTGAATCTGGCATAAAAAATTTCTAGAAAACTTCTGTATGGCAGTATAAGACACAGTACGTCTATCCAACAAACTTGTTATTTAAATGTAGGTATATATATTGTTTTTTTTATTATAATATGCCAGCAGCGTACCTTAATTTGCAACTCTTTTATTTCTAACCTGTGACACATTTTGAATAATGAATGTACGTTTTCTGCCCGACGCAATTAATGTAAATGTTTTATCAGAGAACAGAAAAGATGCGCTGGAGGCAGAACAACTTTCTTGGCGTTTTTGCTTTTAAAATATTCTTTATCGTTTAGGCCAAGTGGTTGTTTGGAGACAGTCGTTTGATGACTTGGAATAAATGACTTGGCCTGAATTTCTGCGTGATCATTTCAAGAGCAGAGGCCTTTGTGTAATGGCGGGTTACTGGAGTGCAGTGCCTTTTCTTTCTTTGACACTTCTGTCATTCTTTGAGTCTGACTCACTGCCCAGAGGAAAAGGACGTGTTTTATGGAGATTTTTTTCCCCTCCCTTTTTCTCCCAGACTGAGCTTTCTGGGCTTCTGTCAGAAAGATTGTCTACATCACAGCCTAAAAGAAAGACGGAATTTTTAAACCGCTGTCTCCAAGTCTTTTTTTAAATGAAGAGTACAGCCAAAATGAATGCTCTGACGGCATTTACTCTACTCTCTGTCATGCTATGAAACAAATGCTCTAAAGCTATTCTTTTTTATATAAATGGTGACAGCTTGGACATTCGACTAAACATTTTGCATTTCATGAAAAAAAAAAAAATGGACAGAAAAAGCCCTTTAACAAATGTGTGTTTGTTCACTCTCTAAAAAATAGTCTATAAACCTGGACTTGCTAAATTTCAGGCATTAAATGGATGGACTTGCATCTGAAAATGAACCTTTTTGTGTTTCTGTGCTTGTTTCATACAGAATCAGTCATCCCAAGCAGTGGGACGTTCCATGTGAAGCTACCAAAGAAGCCAGGTGTGGAGCTGGGCATCACCATCAGCTGTACGTATTCTTCTCTCAGTTCTTTTATTCAACATAATAAGGTTGATCATGCATGCTCATGGTGTAAAATATATTTAAAAGTCCATGTTTTGGCAAGAAAGAATTTGAACGACATTTGAATCCTAGGGAATAAATAAGTCATGTATATTAATAAACTATGAATGAACTTGCTCTGAAAACAAGCATGTAAAAATAAACCAAGTATATACTAAGGAGTGTTGTTAAAGCACCTTATAATTTCCCACATTTCCCTTTGAAGCTGTGTTTGCCCCTTCAGCATATTAAGGATGATATCTAGGCCATTAATATAGAAGTAATAGTTAAACTCTCTATATTACTGAAATAGATATATATGACATTCAACCTTTGTTTTAGATCCAGAGTCATTAAAAAGACACAACTGGGTAACTTATTAATGGGTTACTTGGGAAAAAATGGAGCTGTTGCTTATTAGGGTGCTGGAATGACAATACTCTGGAGGTTTGTGCTTATTTATTACATTCTGGAGGTTCTGCATGAAAAGAAGCATCTAATTATATATTATCTCTCATTTATTGCAAGTGTATATTTCATTGCTTGGCACAGGCTATAGGTCACAGTTACTGCACTGAAGGCAGTCCATTGATGGGGTTTTATTATTATTATTATTATTATTATTATTATTATTATTACTATTATTTTTTTTAGAGATGGAAGTTGGAAAAAAGTCTGGAATGTTCACTTCTTATAGTCACTTTATTGATCCTCCTTTGTATTTTATAATCCATTTGCTGAACATGTATATGACGTTTTTTTTATTACTATTTAAATAGTTTTGTTTACTCATTTTCAGTGTTGCTAATAAATAGTATGGCATCCTGTTTTTTTTTTTTGTAGTTCTTCCTAATAATAAAACTATACCCTTTACATTTTGTTTATTGGTCCCACTTTATATTAGGTGTTCTTAACTAATATGTCCTTAACTAATATGATATTAATAATTGATTAAAGTGTACTTATTGTGTAAGCACATGCATTTCCAGTTTAGTTATGCTTGATTAAATACTCGCATGTATTTACATCTGTAATTAATTTCTGTAATTACATGTATAAGTACACTGTTGACCATCTCTTTCAAATTAACCACCCTTAAACCTACACATACCCCCAAACCTGTCCATAACCTTACCCATATCTAGGGCCAGACGGAATCTGCGGACATTTTTTGCTATTTCTGCGTATTCTTAGTATTTTGTTAAAAGGCTGCGGATTTATGCGGAATGATTTTGGGAGTATCATAACTAAAACCTTAACATATGAAATAAAAAATTATACCTTTTAAACTGTTATTCAATGTTTACAATGCGAATCCAATTAGATCCACTTGATTTGGTAAACAAAGCAAGCCTCTAATATAAAACATCTACTAAAAGACAGAAAATTGTACTTTACAAACTGTATTGTAAATAAATCATATGAATGTTTTCATATTAGTCAATATTATTACTGAAATTAATTTGAAAACTGAATAAATATAGATTTACACACATTTACACCAGTAAATAAACAGAATCAACGATGGGCTAAAAATCTGTGGAATTCTGTGCGTGCATATTCCGTCTGGCCCTACCCATATCCCACCTCCAGACCACCAGAAGTGTTCTGCGATGCATTATGAACACATTAAGTACACTGTATTTATATTTTGATGCAAGTACATAGTGGTTAAGGCCACTTAATATAAAGTAGGACTGTATTATTTTGGTTTTCTCTGTCCTCGACGCCAGACTACTTTTCAAACCATCATTTCCCAAAAGCCCATAAGCTGAGCTGTCTTTTATCGAAATATATACCAAACTAGTCCCTCCATCCTTCACATATACTGTGTCTTCTCTCCTGTTGTGTCATTCGTTTACCATCTCCTGACTCTTTGGAAAAGTGTTTCTAGACAGATTTGCCTGCGAATTCAATCTGTTTTCAGCCTGCAGTCAAGGGCTCTGCAGAGCTCGGTTCGCAAACCCCACGCGCCCGACGCTCAAAGCCTTTCATCAATGCCCGCCCGCGTTGTCAAGCCAGAGTGATTCATCACTTTGTCCCGACTCTGTTTTGTCACATTGACTGTTTTCCCCATTACAGCGATATGATAGCAACTTTCTGTTATTAGCCAGCAAGCATCTATGTGAAATGCATTGGTGGACCCCTATGCAACAGCAACCCGGCGGTAATTGCTTCTCTGTGAAGCTGTGGAGTTGTTTACCTCCAAAGCAATTTTACCTGTCGTCCTCCATGCTTTCTAAATGAAAGTATTTATTACATTGCTGGTCTACAAGTTGTTTGCAGATCTCACATTTGTTGCTAATTTGATGGGGTAAATTCTCTTAGGATTGGCTATGTGTATATGCACAGTCCGGAGATAACAGCGAAACGGTTCCCAGTAAAGCTTCTTTGTGAGTTTAACAGCTGTCTAAACTGTTTTAATGAACCAGATGAACTATTTTGCCTGTGCTAAAGTACCGCTGTAAATTCTTTCTAGATCATTAAAACATTCCCTTAACTGTTGAGCTGGTTCGAAATCCACTGCATCTTCTCGCAGACTGCATGATATCAATTTGGTTCAGCCAAAAAAGTTTATTTATTTATTTTTTTTTTAATTGACTCACTTTCTTGTTGTTTCAGAACAAAATGAGTTGAGTTATTCTATGCAGTGTAAAAAGAGACAATTCCAACAAATGGTGGATAGAGCTTTTGAGATTTGTAAAGTAGAAAAATCACTAAAAGCTCCATTCATTGTAACTGCATGGACAAGAGATGCATGAACTTTTATAAAACATGTCGTTAAGTGCACTGAGGCCCCGTTTACACTAATGCGTTTTCGTTTTAAAACGGATAAGTTTTGCTATGGTTACGCCATCCATCCACACTATGCCGGAGTTTTCGAGCCCCGAAAACGGAGCGTTTTGGAAACGCTGGAGAGGCCATTTTCATTCTAAAATGCTGCTGCTCCGTCTCAGTGTGGATGGGGGAAAACGGAGGCCTGGCTGCTGGACACAGAAATGGGAGCGTCGTTGACCGCACTATTGTCCGTTTTAGGCGCTATTGTGCAGTTAAACTTTTTTACTACAACAGCTGCATATATTCGCAAGAGGCAAGCTATTGTTCGAGTACTCTCTAATCGCTCCCGTTTCAAGCGGCGTAAGCCCCATTTAGGATGCTGGTTTTGGGTTAGCGTTTGTTGCCTAACAATAACCAAACGCCAAGCGAGACACGTGCTTCCTGTTTATACTTGAACGCTCATGCCCAGAGTGCGCGAATGGTCACGTGATATACGTATTTGGTGGAGTAGTATGGAGGGAGATATGTTCAGAAACGCTAGTGTGGATGGGATCGTTTTCATGCTAACACGCTGTTTTAAAACTAAAACGCACTAGTGTAAACGGGGCCTGAGGTGCTTCCGGCACAAGATCATTTCCCAATCCTTCCCATCTCTCTGCTCCCAATGCGTTCCTGTCTGTAATTTTCACTGCGCTACATTATATATACCATACTGTATATGTTTTCCACAGAACAAAGCAAACCAAACTGGCTTGGAACAAAGAATGGATGAGAAAATAATTAAAACTATACTATTAAGACTCATCAAAGATCATGGATTTTGCACTCAATGACTCTTGTTTTTAATAGAGACTAGAAAGAGGTGCAGAAATATCCCATTTTATTAAAGCAGAAGTATGCAAAGAAAATCAGCCCAATGATGGCTCAACTTGGCCCAGGGCCTGCAGAAGTCTAAGAAAGTCAACTTTTATGGCTTGGAATGAGAGAGAGAGAAGGCGAGAGAGATGTAGGCTGTCCCATCCATGTGTCGATTTATGTATATGGGCTTTTCCGAGCTCCTGTGGCCTTCCTGAACAGTTTAATGGCTTTCTGCCTTGTGCCTCTGCATGGCCCGTATTTCACAGGTACTAATAAAGCCATAGTGGGACACATTTATAGATGCCTTGTTTACTTCTCCTTAAAGATTACCTCGTCTTATTCTCTTGGTGGCATCTCATCTGCCGTGGACAGGAATATGAATTTATATAGACTCCATGGTAATCTGAGGGTTTTTTAAGTACTTATATGAAGTTATACACTATGCTCAAGCAGAACCTTACTGTAGTTGTTATTGTAGTTTTTATTACCAACTCTAAAGTTTAAAATAAAAAATATATATTTAATATTATTATAAGTTATTTTGTTTTGGGATTGTAAATTTAGGTTTTTTGCATGGCTCTAATTGGGGGTTTGCATTCAAATTACAAACTCTTATATTATTTATTTAATATTATTTAATGTTTATATCTAAAGTGACTTAAAAGTGAGGCTAAAAGATGCCTTTCGGATCAGATCATTAGAGAGAAATAGTGTATAAATGCTATGATAAGCAAGCAAGGAATCTATATATAATATTTCCAGAAACATGGAGGGTTGATAAGAAAGTGTGTGGTGCATACAGAGAGGAGAGAGAGAGAGTGTGTAAGGAGTGTGACTGCCTTGAAAATTGGTTCAAACAGCAAGTTTAATCTATAAGACTCTGGATAACATGACGCACATAACAAAAACTTTACTCCTGCATTTTGACGCTTCGCTTAAGACTGCCATCCACCTGTCCATCCCAATATAGACAGGCAAGGTTTAAAACTGTAAATAAGCCACTCTATTTATCACACTTAAGCCAAATAGGCAGTGCAAGCAAAACCAGTAAACTATGACAAATTGGCATCCGGCAACAACCAGAGCCAACAGAAGATACGCTCTTCTATTCTCAATGATATGATGTAGGCGATCTGCATTAACAAGAATCATTTTTACTTGTTTGCTATCAAAACCATGCCATCAAGCAGAGTGCCTGTTTATGTGAGAAGTCAAGGTTTTTTGCTCTGGATGTTTGTTGTAAAATGCATCTCAGAGTCCGTGTGAGTTGAAAGGCTGTGCTTTGATGTGCGGCATCTGAAGGTGACATCACACCGCTGTAATGCAGCATATGGCGAGGTGCATTTAAGGTCAGCGGACACGCGCTTTCTTTCAGCTCAGCAGAAAACCGTTTGGAGATTGAATTTTCAGATAGATCTCCGTACCAGTATGGCTGACACATCCACCATTTGCTCTCTTGTTCGAATCTGGCTCGCCCTGATTGACATCTTTAAAGCAATTTCTCTGCTCTTTCAGACTGCTGGTGCTGTAGCCTGTACCTTCCAGATTGAATCTTTGACCTTTCTCCGTCGAGTCAGCCTGTAGTTAATGTTCTCTTTCAAAAGGCAAACCTTTCCAAAATTGCTTTGTAATTTTAAAGTGGAAATGAAGGAGCTCTAAATTGGCTCTCCTTCGGGTCACATTAGTTAAATAAAGAGGCAGGTAAAATGAGTTGCATCAGGGAGAGAAATTAATGGGTGAATGTGGCGAAAATGGTAAAAAGGGAATGAAAAAAATCCCCTTGCACAATTAAACCAAATTGTTTCCATTGTTCTGATGAAGAGTGTTAAGTTGTTGCATTTCACTTTGCTGCATGCAACTTTACAATCATATACTGATTTACCTTTGAAACTGCATGGTTTTGTTGATTGTTCACATTCTGGACTGAATTATCTCATTATAAACTGAATATAAAATAGTATTAAAACCAATAATACCATTTTAAAGATACTAAAAATACTAAAGATACTAAAAATATACCCTGACTTTGAAAAATAGAAGAGCTAAAACAATGTAAAAGATTCATTTTGCAGCGTCAGTGGTTTATAACGGTTTGCATAACATGAACTAAATTAATGAAATAGTACATTATTTGTGTTTTATATGTATACGTTTTAATCAAATTTAATTTAAAATGTAAACAGTTGATGTAAAAGGCAACCCATATACAGTAAGAAATCATACACATGTATGCATGTATGTAGTTTAATTTGATATATTACAATAACTAAAACTGAAAAAGAAAATCGAGAAGATTTAGAGCAATGGAGTCAATTTAGGTTTTTAGAAAAACATTTTTTGGGTGAACTATCCCTTTGACTGGAAAAAAATAATATTAAAACTGATAAAACTATTTTAAAGATACTGAAAATATACCCTGACTTTGAAAAATTTGGTGTAGAAACAATTTGTCACTCAAGCTTTGACTCAGTACATCATATTACACAGCAAACCTCCCAGGTAATCAAGCTGTTCTGTCAAATGGAGCTCGTCTTATTGCAGGGTTATTCTCTGGCCGTAACAACCACAGAAAACCTCTGGGACCATCTGTCCGAAACATGCTCAGCATCTCAATGCGTTGAGCCTATAGTACAGACAGACCTCCATAGGCCAGAACAGGACAATTCCCCATCACTGGCAGACTGTGAATGATTAAGTTGCAACTCCATCTGAGAAGTGTATTAGGTATAAAAAAAAAAGTGAGCAGGATTAACTAAAGAATTAATTCTTCTCATTCGAAATGAAAAAGACACGACCTTCCAGGTTGTCTGTGACGCACAAAGCGAACATGAATCACAATGAGCTCTGACTGAGAGAAAAAAAAATGCTCTATTTTGTCATTCAAGAAGTTTGATATAACACCTCCAGATGCTCCTGGTGAGCTTGAGACCATATGAATATGTCATTGTGCACTTACATCGGCCCCCTACTTGTGTACCACTATCCAACTAGAGCTGCTAAAAGGTCTATTTCACACTGACGCAATGGATTTCTTCCAGATTCTGGAAAGCTGACATTTTGGGACTGTTTACACATGTATGACTGGGTATATAGTGCATTGTGGTATGCATGTTAAATTTACAAAAGTGATTGTATGTGCTTATAATGTCTACTTTAATGTTTCAAAAGCATTGTAAATAAGTAGCTTCTGCCTTCAATTCTTTTAAGTTCAGTCAAATTAACTTTAAAAAGTCCTTTTAACTTATATTGCATTGCACTTGAAACTAATGGAATAACACCTTAAAACTAAAAGCATTATTAACTTCTTTTAATAGTTTAAAGTAACCAAAAAACGTGTGATTTTATTATTAACCATAACATTATTAGAATAACTTGAAAATGACACATAAAAATATGGTTAAAATGTACTATTTTATTTTTTTGCATAAAAGATATGTGTGTAAAGATGAAATGAAGTGATATGAAACAATGAGAACACACTTTCAAGCCTACACCTTTTAAAATAATGTACTGTATATACAATAATAAGTGATTATACTAGAATGTAATTTATTTTCAATTATTTTAAATTGGTAAAATCTAATGATGTGAAGGAAAGTGGCAATTTAAAACACTAGCTCTAAATAAAAGAATAATAATAATGAATAATAGGAATAAACTCCTAATTTGCTGCATATTATTAGTTATTAAGGTAGTAGTTGGGTTTAGTTCATGGGTAGGGATGCATTAATAAGATCATGCAAAATATTGCCACACATTAAATTATTTTGGTGCACTGTGATCGTTAAATAGTCTTTTTCATATGTCATCAAATAATATTTGTTATATTTGTGCCTGTGTTAGTATATGTGTCTGGCAAGATTGAACTAATGAACTATCATTATACACGATGACATTTCATGTTTTTCTTTGAGGATTTTTATGGCTTGGTTGTATAAAAATGTAGGCTTTCGAGTTAAAACTCACTCATCCTTCACTGCTGGGAGAGAAAAAAAAGCAGCTTAATCCAAATCTAAAGCTTATTTTCTGGTTTTAGTTTGGTCAGGATGCTCTGTTGTTGGTTTTGATTCTAAATCTGTAAGCCCAGCAAACTATCTTGGTTTAAGATTGGTATACAGAGCGTTTCCTTGGTTCAAAATTGTCATAGTTATATACGCACTATTATTTACTCTAATACTACGGTCTACATGGCGCTGTTGAAAATGTGAATCTCTTTTGTCAGTCATTCAGACTGACATCTTTTGCAGTGTCATCATGTCATTCTTCCAGCCAGGAAAATGTAAAATAGACAACAAAAACCATCACTTCCAACTAGACTGGAATGACAAGCACTTGCTCAACCAACTAGTTCTCCAACAACCATATAAAGAAGGGGAGCAGGTTGACACAAAGCTCTTGCTGTGCCATCAGATTTACTCTCTCCAGTTTTAAAAACTCTTTTGTTAGCAAGGCGAAACCTTTAATGTAGTTTACTTAAATGACTCACAGTTGGATGAAGAATATTAAATAAATCTGATTGTTCTCTTGTCTCTCCGCAGCTCCTTCCAGTAGGAAGCCCGGAGATGCACTCATCATCTCTGACATAAAGAAAGGCAGCGTGGCACACAGGTACCACCTCACATCACTGTCTTACACCACATCTGCTTTTACGTTCTATAGAAAAATGCTAATCTTATGCAAAACAACTCAAATACAGCCTCCAGCGCATCGACTCCCACCAGCATCTCACGCTTTGATACACTGTAAAAAGAGATTTGGTTTTATATCCGAGTTGCAGTATGTTTCATTCAGTCTAGTGTGCTTTAAACTCATAGTGACCATGATTAAAACATGTCCTCCGTCAGTCTGACCCAGCATGACATTTATAGTAAATAAATGAAATGCATCAATAAATCAAATGCAAGATTTTTTAGGGAATTTTGCAGTTGTTTTGAGTTTGAGTTGAGTTGACATCATATGGTTTTCTATTTGGATTTTTTCCTATATTCTAGGTTCATATCTGACGTTACTGCCTACTTGTAACCGAGTTTGCCATAATTTTTAGTTATTAGTAGGGCCAGACAGAATCTGCGGACATTTTTTGCCATTTCTGCGCAGAACCTTGCTAAAAATCTGCGGATTTACGCAGAATGATTTTGGGAGTATCATAACTAAAACCTTAATATATGAAATAAAAAGTAATAGCTTTTAAACGTTTATTTAATGTTTACAATACGATCCAATGCAATGCAATTATATCCACTTTATTTGGTAAACAAAGCAAGCCTCTCGTATAAAATATCTACTAAAAGATAGAAAATATTACTTTACAAGCTGTATTGTCAATAAATCTTGTAAACACTTTCATATTAGTCAGTAGTATTACTGAAATGAATTTGAAAACTGAATAAATATACATTTACACACATTTACACCAGTAAATAAACAGAATCAATGATCAATTATTTTACAATTCAGTTGTTGTTTTGTTTTGTTTTTCAGAATTGTAAGCTTTTATCTCGCAGTTGAATTATAAATGTAGCTTATATCACACTTCTAAAAACAATGAAAAAAATCAACTCAAAGTTTTGAAAAGTCAGAAATGTGTGAAAGCTTTTAAATGTGTAATTGTGAAAAATATAGTTTCAAATCTGAGAGAAAAAGGGCCGACCTAAAAGATACAAATTCAAGTGCGAAATGAAAAAAATCTCAATTTATGTCTCTCAATTCAATATTTTATCTTCCCAAGCTTTGAAAATACGCTTAAAACCTACTGATATATTAACTTTAAAGAAAGAAGTCAGATTTGTGAAATAAAGGGCAAATTTATATTTATATATAAGTTTGGTGTAGAAACAATTTGTCACTCAGGCTATGACTCAGTACATCACATTACACATATTTCACTATTTCAATAGTGAAAAAACTTCCATAAACTATACTATTCAAAATATTGTGTTTAAGATGCTTTAGTTTAAACCCTTATTGATCAAGTATACATTGCATTGATCAAAAATAAAACATTTGCAATTTTATATTTGGTTGATGCCAACAATCGATGGCTTCCAGAACACGTACACATATACTCTACAGTACATTAAACATGTACACATAGACATCATCTATATGATATAAAACTACAGGTTTTATATAATAAAACTGCATGGTTCTATATAATAACGTATATTTGATTGTTACTTTAACTTAATTTGATTGTAATGTAATAATGTGCACCGTTTGTAAAGCTGCTTTGAAACAATAAGTATTGTAAAATGCACTATAATTTTAAAAAATAGTATCATATATATATATTTCCATAAATAATGATTGCAAATGGTGTCCTTTTGAACTTTATTCATCAAATAATTGAACTGTTATAGCTTTATTAAAGTATTAACCTATGGTACATTTTTTGCTTAAGTCTTTCTGAAGAAAAAGCAGTATAGTCTGTAAAGAATAGTATAAAACAATGGCGTCCTTTTTAATTACAGTAATTATTATTAATAAAAGACGCGAAGAGAAAAATGCACTGAATCATTTTATAAGCAAATTGATTTCCTCAGAACCTTGTAATCAAATTGTGAAGCAAGTGGAGATTTATCAAGCAGCAGAACTACTTTCAGCATTAATAAAACAAAATATTTCTGGAGCACAACACTTTCTGAAGGATCATCACATTAACACTATCGTAATGATATTGAAAATTCAGCTTGGTGCATATATAAGCACTGCATTTCTAAACTCTAATCCAAATCAGCACTGCATTCTTTCCTTAAATAGCTCTGATTAAACCCAAAAGGCTAATGTAATGACATCCGAGCACAGCATCGAGCATGACTGTGAACGTATACTATCTGCATCGACCTGCTAAAGCATTCTTATGTACGTAAATGTAAATTTTCACCAGGTTTCAGATTGAGTGCGGCTGGGAGAAAGTGAATCCTGCCGTATTGACATAAATCTCAACGGTTGCCCTGAGGAAAGGTGTAGAGTGCTGCTTGACTGCATTATTGTTGATCGTGAGGTCTATCCGGGGCTGTTTGCAATAAAATCTAATCTTGCTGTACTCCTTTAAAAAATTTACTAACTTGGATTTCTGTTTTAAAAAATAACTTGAGGCTCTGAGGTAAAGAACTGATTCAATTTTTTAGCAAATCTTTGCATTTGTTTGTTAAAAAATACAATAAAATCAGTTATGGTGAAATATAATGAAAAAAAAACTGTATTCATTTTATATAGATGTTCAAATATGTAAATAATAATAATAATAATAATAATAATAAATAAATAAATAATACTTATTCCTGTGAGAGCAAAGCTGGATGTTTGACAGCAATTATTTTAGATCCTTCAGAAAACATCCTAACATGCTAATTTGGAGCTCAAAAGCCTCTTGTTATTATTATTATTATTATTATTATTATTATTATTATTATTATTATTA
>CAIGQQ010002477.1:2587596-2632164 GCA_903798035.1 Danio albolineatus
TATTATTATTATTATTATTATTATTATTATTATTATTATTATTATTAATGCTGAAAACAGTTGTTATGCTTATTTTAGTGTACACTGTGATTCTTTGGGGAAAAATATTTTAACTAGTATTAAGTCACAATTATTATTTTATATTTTATTTTATTTTATTTTATTTATTTATTTATTTATATTTATTTGTTATTATTTTAATTTTATTTATTTTTTTAATTTTATTTAATTTTTCTCATTCATTCATTCATTTTCTTTTCGGCTTAGTCCCTTTATTAATCCGGGGTCGCCACAGCGGAATGAACCGCCAACTTATCCGGCATTTGTTTTACGCAGCGGATGCCCTTCCAGCCACAACCCATCTCTGGGAAACATCCATACTTTCTCATTCACACACATACACTACGGACAATTTAGCTTACCCAATTCACCTGTACTGCATATCTTTGGACTGTGGGGGAAACCGGATCACCCGGAGGAAACCCACCCAACCACGGGGAGAACATGCAAACTCCACACAGAAATGCTAATTTCCCCCCATCGAGGTTGAACCAGCAACCTTCTTGCTGTGAGGTGAACGTGCTACTCACTTCGCCATCGTGGCGCCTTTATTTTATTTAATTTTATTTAATTCTATTTTATTTTATTTTATTTTATTTTATTTTATTTTATTTACCACAAACTGGCTTCAAAACTCCATAATTTCAAGTTTTGTGTCAAGTAATTACAAGTTCTAAACTCGGATCTTTAAATTCTCTAAATACGTTTTTCCCCTATCAGAAGCAATCTTCCATCCTTTTGCTCGATTGAATCTGTTCTTAATGAATACAATTATAAATTTCTTTCAGAAGATACACTTTTCAAACTTTTGCACAGTAGTATACTTCAACTCAACTCAAATTAAATGTCTAAAAAAAAATTAGGGGAAAAAAAAGTCCAATTCTCCATGGTGATAGTTGGAAAAAGCTGTATACAAAGTAATTACCGTCCTTTCAGCACACAAACTCTAATTTCCCATGCTTTTACATAATAGACCATATGTTTACCTGATAATTATGCGTGGAGGAGAGAAAGAACTGTGTTATGAGCAAGTATGTACGCGGTGGAGTGCTAAAATACACATCTTTTTTCCTCTATGCTCATATTAGGTGACCTTGGCTCATAATATCTTTCATATCTCTGCTCTCCTCCATTTCAGCTCTATTAAAAAGGCCTCAAATAAGCGAGCCATTTAATATGAAGAAGTGGTGGAATAATTGTGAATTCAGGCAGGATTAGATCTTCGTCTAATCTGAATATGCAACGACACTCAATTACGACCGATCCGATAAAAAGTCAGGGGTTTTCTTTGCTCAGGATCTACCTCCGCCTGCTCTTTACCATACGCTACGGTCAATACGCTGAATAATGGATGTGTTTTCCAGCAGAATGCGAGCTCGTACTACAACAGAACGAGTGTAAATGTCTGCACGAGGGAGAAAATAACCTTCCCTTCAAAACACTGCGAGACGAAATGGAGATGTGCTGCGTGGCTGAGGAAATGTTGCTATAAAAATCAGCGCAAAAAGCTTGTAATGGTTTTCCATGTACTTTCTCAAAAGGACAGGCACGCTGGAGCTGGGGGATAAGCTTCTGGCAATCGACAATATCCGTCTGGACAACTGCTCCATGGAGGACGCCGTTCAGATCCTGCAGCAGTGTGAAGACCTGGTTAAACTAAAGATCCGCAAGGACGAGGACAACTCAGGTACCTCTGAGTCTCTGCAGATGCACAGTCCACACAAAATGAACACTAAAAAACCCCCCGTGCGAGGACAGATTAGACTTCTAATGTTTGTTTGGCAGGATCAAGATAAAGAATAAGCTATTAGAACCTGATTAATTAGCTTACTCTAAAGTAATCAGGTTTTATACTGATACGGCAAGGACAGAAAAAGGACGAGATGAGAGCAAACATTGTAACATTGTTAGCTATGAATACCTTAAAGACATAAATATTTTTCACCTCATATGAGCATAATATTTTTCCTTGGCTGTATATATTTTCATAACACTTGAAAATTCTCAGTTTCTCTGGATTAACTGGGTTTGTTAGGTATGTGTTTGAGTATAATGGCAATATTTTTTTTATTGTATAAATATCTAATTAATAAATCTAAATAAAAATTAATTAAACTAAATTAACTAAAATAAAAATCGAAATATCTAACTAATAAATAGAAATAATCTAATTAAAAGCATTTTAAAATTATAATTGATCAGATTTTGATTGATAATTAGGGTTATTCCACCAAATATTGATTTCTTAAAAACATTGGCATTAGTAAAAGTCTGAAAACAAGGAACATTTTTATTTTAAGCAATAATATTTAAGCATAAATATACAAAGTTTGACGCAAACGTAACTATAAAACAGAAATCTAAAGAAACTGAACAATTTCAAGTGATTTATTAAATATTATACTAAAATTAAATATTATATATTTGCTTCAGTGTAATGTATGTATAAACTAAACGGATATTTTAAAATCAACTCCTTATTCCTCCGTTTTTTGCTGCTTAAGTGTAAATTAGAGATGGCACAGAGAGATAATCAGCCTTTTTACACTCGTATTTGCAAATCATGAGGCAAAGATGGATTGGGAAATTAGTTTAATGACGTGCTTTTTACAGAACGTAATGGAGAGTTAAAAGCTAATTAAAATCAACCTATTTTGCACAGCATTGCTTAAAGGAAACAGTTTTACTTGTAAATAAATTAGTAATTTAGAAAGATCACTAACGGTCAAGTTTAAAAATAAGTTTTGTTTTAGATACTCCGTTCACATGGACAGCTAATCCTACTCATTTATGAGCCAATCCTTTATTTGCAGACGGTATTTTCAAACAAAGTAAATTAATCAAAGCTTTTATATTGCCAGGGGGGGAAAGATCATAAATATGTTTGACTATTTAATATATTGCCAAAGCTTTAGTGCCTAGTTATACCGCTGGATGACTTTATAAGACATTAAATTAGGATGTTCCTTCTTGCCATTTTTAGTTTACAAGGCTAGTTCAATCCAAACATAAAAATTCTCGATATTATTACCTCAACATCCATTTTACGTTCTTAAAGAGGCCATATGATGTGCTTTAAGGTCAAAGTGTTGTCTATTTGGTGAACTGCAAGAGATTAACATTCTTTAATGTTTTAAAAATATGTATTTCTGCCTTCTTGTACACACACATTAAGAAAAAAAAGAAAAGAAAATAAGGAGTAAAATGTATTTAAGCTTTGAGTTACTTTTATAGTCACATTGTATGGCATCATGTCCTGTATTTGGTTTATTTAGGTGTCTTTGGTCTATTTCGCATTCATATTTATAAATGTTAACATTATATGCCAAGGGAAAATATTACAAAGCATTATATTTCCTCTTTAAATAAAACTAGCCTCTAATATTTCTACGAGTTAAAGGACCTTCTGGTAAACCTTTCATTTCTGGAGAGCTCCAACAACATACACATCTCTCCTTGCTCCAGCAACCTCACAATTCATCCTTAACGCCATTAGTGTTGTGCGCAGAAGAAAATTAGGTTTAATTGCTCCAATTTAATGCTCGTTTGGTTCAATTATCAGATTAGAAACCTTTTATCCTTTGCACCGTGGTCCTCCACAAGGGCGTTATACACATAAAACAAAGCAGACCTGTTGGAAAAACTCACCGTATTTCATCCAGGACGTCCATTGTGTCGCTAAAATGGCACCTTGTGTGTTTTAGTTGCTTGCCAAAGCTGGAGGTTCATTTAGATCTTTCTCACCGGGAACGTTCTTTCTTTTTTACAAGCTCTTTTTTTTGGAGCTGTGACAACAAATCATCAGTCTGAGAGAGGCTGTGTGCTAAATGGGGTAATTTCCTTCCCGTCTCTCCATTAGTCCATCATCGAAAAAAACAAAGGCGTAATGAGGCGACCTCGTGTTAACGAACATCCCCAGACCCCCAACATACAAAGACTGCAGCGATCCGACAGATATCAGCACTTCATTAGTGTTTGGATGCAGTTTGGAGTGAAAGATGGCACCAATTGCCTCAAGGATCTTAACGTTTTTCATCAATTTTTCTCTTTAGCACATTTTCTCTTCGTCACAAAAAAGCACAGACTGACCTCTTAATTGATGTTGAGCATCAAAAATCAGCAGCGCGAATATTTTATAAGAAACTTTTAAGTGGATTTTGGTGTTGCGATGGTTGTATCTGTTTGCTGAGCGCATAGGAAATGAGTTCGCTCTTATAATTAATTTACATTATAATTCCTGTAGCTCAGCTGGTGGAGCAACTAGCATGAAAATCCCCCGAGGACACACGTACTGATATGATATACAGCATGAATGCACATTTGGTGAGAAAAAAAAAAAGAAGTCTGACATCTGACATTTAGTCTTTTGAAATGCATTGTGAGCAAGGCTCAGGACGTTTAGCTCTTTGGATGATAGCGTGTGTGATTTGTAGAGGTAGGTGCAGGATCCATTTCTGAAATGGATCACAGAGCCAATATCCCATTTTTTTGATATTATGCATGTGAATATCTCCATTTTGCCACTCCCTTGTATTTTTCTCTTTCTCATTTTTCGTTTATTTATTTTTTTATTCTGGATGCACCACTTCCATTATCTTGCATCATTCTTCTCTCAAATTGCCTTTACTTTCTTTCCCATGTCTCTTGCCACTCTATTACTCTTTAGTTTATTATTTTTTTGTGAGCATAATTAATTGTTTTTTTAATCTTTTTCTTGGGTTTCATAGGGTTGTCAGTCAGTTAGCCATTTTAATGAAACTGATTACATGATGTACATATTACATATGAAGTAAAATGATAACAATGTATATAATGTTTAATTGTAAAATATGTAATATGTAGCAGTAACACTTTTTATGTATATATAATACAAGTATATATGTATAGCATTTATTATTACATTTTTAAAAATATATTGTTTTCAATACTCAGAAGAATGAATATGTAATTTGTTAATAGGTAATAGAAAAGACATTTATTTTAATTTTGAATATGGTCAACCTGTTAGCAATTTTCATTGAATTACTGACTCTAATCTATGGCAAAATAAATAATAATAATTAAAAAAAAAACTCAAGACTACTTGAAGATTCTCAGTTTCTCTAGATTTATGATAAACACTTTAGTTTTGAATTCAACATACTTTTTGTTTATTTAGTAAAATACTGATTTCATAAGTCAGAAGAGTTAGGTAAAAAGTATATTTGTTGGAATAACCCTGATTTTGAGACCAGTTGTCATATTGTGCATACTCTGAATAAGTGTTTCTCAACTGGTGGGTCGGGACCCGAACATTTTTAGTGGGTCGCAGAGTGTGTGGTCAAAAAAACCTATTTTTTTTATTTATTTTGCTTATAACGGACTTTTATTTTGAAAGGCGCGCGCGACAACAGTTCAGTTTAGTTCATGGGAACACAACCTTTTCTTACCCTAACCGCTGTTTACAGTATTTGTCATTTTTACTTTGTAATATTTCTATACTTTGATACATTTTGTTAAATGACAGCAATAAAGTATTGTTTATTTGTAAGTCTTGGTGATCTTGGTGACCATGCAAATATGTGGGTCCCATGGCCAAACCAGTTGAGAACCACTGCTCTAAATTACATTGTTGTTTGAAATTTTATCAGACCTTTAACGACTCAAACCCATCCCTAATATATACAGAGACACTGAGAATTTTCAAGAGCTCTCTTGATTGTTTTTGTTTTTTTTCATAGCTGAGTGCATTTCTAATATGTCTAATGCTGGGTTCACAGCAAACACTAAAATAAGTATTCATTCGAGTATATTACATTTATTGTAATCCAAAAGGTGATTTTAGTCAAGTTTCTGCCAGACGGTGGGACTTTTGCCACAAAAGTTTAAAAAATGTAGCTTAAAATTTGCATTAGGCAAAAAAAACATTCAGTGAGTAATCTAGAGCAAGTAAGCGTTTGGTGTGAACCTAACACAAAGCACATTTTACTTTGTGTAAATGTTTTAAATTAAATAATTTATATAGGAGGTAAGACTTACTGAATTCTCAATTTGTGTATTAAACTGACAGCTCTAGTATTTTCACCCACCTCCATTGGTTTCCTTTGGGTTCCTCTTTGTTTTCTCTCCACGTTTCTGTTTTTATTTTGTCACCCCTCTTGCTCCCCGTACCTGTACTCTCTGTCCGGTGTTGTGAGGGGTGTCTCCGCTCTGCTCTCTGCCCCTCTGTGAGGTGTCCTGCGTGCTGGCAGTGTTGATAGGGACGCCCGTGTGCTGTTGGCCTGTGTTGCAGACGAGCAGGAGACCTCCGGCGCCATCATTTACACCGTGGAGCTGAAGCGCTACGGCGGCCCGCTGGGCATCACCATCTCGGGCACTGAAGAGCCCTTCGACCCCATCATCATCTCCAGCCTCACTAAAGGAGGCCTGGCCGAAAGGTACAGCTCTGATGGAGCCATCAATCTGTCAAAAGAAATTAAAGGGATAGTTTACCAAAAAATAAGAATTTACTTACTATTCTGATTTTTTATTTGATCGGTGATTTTATTCAAAGATCCAGTATAATGAATGCATGTTTTGACCGAGACAAAGGCTTTTGAAATGACTCACTGCAGTTGCCCTTAAAGACTGTGTTTGTGTGCTGTTTCCTCCACAGGACCGGTGCCATTCACATTGGTGATCGCATCCTGGCCATTAACAGCAACAGTCTGAAGGGCAAACCTCTGAGCGAAGCCATTCACCTGCTGCAGATGGCAGGAGAGTCCGTCACGCTCAAGATCAAGAAACAGGGAGAACGTGAGTGGACATGCTTTTATTTCTACACTACATGTTCCGTCGAGTCTGAACACACTCCCCAAGGTCTTAGAAAGCTTCTAACCTAAAGAGGCCTACGCTAAAGAAAGTGTGAGAGGACATTTTGATGACAAATATAAATTATTACTCTGTATTAATATAGTAATTTACAAAAAGGAAATTATTAAAATTTTCATAGATTGCATTTATTTATTTATCTGTTTAAACTATTTGATTTGTTTTATGCTATTTATTAGTGGTTACTTAATTATCATTTTTAATTTGAATTATTATAATATCAAAATGATCCCTTTTTCAAAAACACTATACTTACATTTCATTAACGTAGACAAATATTAATAATAAAAAAACAACAATAAATGTTTCTTTAGAATTAGAATTATTACATGAATTCTAACATTTTATAAGTATTTATTGTTTATATGTCTATGTTGAACTCCGATTGTTATATTATTTGAATGATTACATATGTATTGTTAAATATTTAATATTGGGTTTTTTTTGTGTATTTGCTTCATATTATATAATTTACTGTTTATAATTAGGATTTTCTTTATTTAGCATAAATAATTTTTACTATTTTTACTGTCCTTTAATTACTATCTTTTGAAACTAAACTCAAAAAAATATTTTTGCAGCTTGTTCAAGCTACTTATTTAAAATGAGCTCAAACAGCACAGTCTTTCAGGTTTTTATGGACAACTTAATTGTTTTATGTTCAATCAACTTAAAATTGTAAAAATAATTAAGGTAAGAATATATTTGAGTTGAGACAAGATTAAGTAATTTTGTGGAACCCTGCATTTTTTAGTGTTTGTAGCTCTAAAATGCAATAAAGCTGCCTAGCCTTGAGTCATTATCATAAATCTATTCTTCATCATTCATATACATGCATTCGCTTGTTGCATATCCAAGAACAAAACATTAAATCCGTTGTCACGGGTCACAGTTTCTGATACAAAATAATACTAATATTGACCGTTTCAATGTGGTTATGTAATTGGCCCATGAACGTTTTCTGCTCATTATCAAACTATTCCATAACTGTAACAAGAGGCAATTCAATCATAACTTAATGTTAAAACAGCTATCATACAATTATTTATCAATATCTGACTGTTTTTGGATTCTCAGAAGCTATAGAAATTAAAAATGTAAAACAGGAAATACCTCGGCACCACTGTTTTTGTTTACATCCCTTAAAATGGTTTATATATGCTCACAGTATGCTGTAAAATGTGGTTTCATATTCATGCCTACTGTCAGATGGTCGTTTCATGTTTTATAAATCGATAAAATATTAGTGTCTGGAATGCAGAAAGGCCAGAGACTGAAGTGAGCAACTTTATTTAGTAAAAGATCAGCTTTAATATGTGATATGACTAAACAGTGGTGATAAATGGCAATAGAGAGAGCTTTTACAAGTTAGATAGATAGAGATTTGCACCAGGGAAAGGTATTAAATAGTTCACAAGTTAAATATCTGATATCCACTAGTGCTGTATTGACTGTTAATGGTGGATTTAGACAATGGAGAAGGTTATGACAGTCATCGGCATCTTAATTGCATTAATGCAGTGGTTCTCAACTGGTTTGGCCATGGGACCCACATTTTTACATGGTCATCAAGCCGCGACCCAATGTTTTATTGTTGCATTTAAAAAAATGTATCAAATTATAGAAATATTACAAAGTAAAAACGATAAATACTGTAAACAGCGAGTGGGTAGAGAAATGTTCAGTTACCGAACTAAACTGAACTGTTGTCAAGCGCGCATTTCAAAATAAAAGTCCGGTATAAGCAAAATAAATTATTATTTTTTTTATTTTTTTTGACAAGGCACTCCGCGACCCACTAAAAATGTTCCCGCGACCCACTTTTAGGTTGCAACCCACCAGTTGAGAAACACTGCTTTAATGTATTTAATATCTTGATGTTTTTTAAAAAAATGTATGTTCATTTATGAGGTTATGCTTTGCATCAAATTACAAAAAAGCTAATTACTGTTTATGAATAGTGTTTATAATGCAAATTTGACACTATTCTCTCTTCTGGCTGCCTTTATCAGTCTAACGAATTTAGTTTCTTTTTTGAAACTCATGAAAACACTATTGTGGGGTTTCTATTTTATTCTCTGAGCAAATATGAATATCAAATATTTATTAGTGGTACTCTCCTATTCACTGCGCTTCAGCTATGATGACTTTCACTGCCGAGATTCCCGTGAATTTGAAAAAGGTCCAATGTCTTCTTCATTTCACTCTTTTTACAGTGCCTAGCCCAAAGCCGCCGTCAGTAACGGGACGTCTGAACAACCTGAGCGATCTAGAGGACGACGGTCAGAAAGCTGGAAAACTGTCTGACATCTATTCAACCACCATCCCCAGTGTGGACAGCGCAGTGGAATCATGGGACGGCTCTGCCATTGACGCCACCTTTAGCACCCAGGGTAAATTTGAGTCTGAGTGGTGTTAAAAAAAATTCTGCACTTTGACAAAATGTAATTAATGCTTCGACCATTCAGCTTTTAGTTGTGGTAAATACATTTCAGGAGCCTCTGGGCAACATTTGAATGGAGCTGCATTCTTTTCAGCATAATCACGTGAAGCGTCCCAATTGCTGAAAGTTTCCTGGCAAAATTACTTTTTGTAATTTTAAATTATATCTGTAATTTCAAATGCTCCGGAAGGCATTTGGGTTTTGTAATGGAAAGGAGAAGGCATTTGTTGGAGAAGTTTGCAAAATGGTCAGTGACAACCAGGTATCAACTCTGGTTTAAAGTGATTAAGTTGGCAAAGACAAGACCCCAGAGGCAAGCACTGTTGTGACGATGACTTTAAAAGAACGAAATTACCTCTCTAGCATTTTTGTTTTCATTCTCATGTCATTTCGTGTATTTTTCAGCCATTACAACACAAAGGGACGTTTAGCAAAATGTTCTCTGGGAAAGATTTTAATAATGGTCACTTACAAGTAGGGTTGCATGATGTTTACAAAACATACGTCAATATATTTGCTGCGTGTAGTATACCGACAGCTTGGTTTGATTAAGCTTTTGTGGATTAGTAAATATTGTGGCCACAAGTCTCAGTCTTAATGAGTGATTAATGAATCATTCATTCAAATGAAGCAAGTGGCTGTTTTTATGAATAGATCATTAAATCACTGACTCAGATGATTAGTTCATAAATAGATTAATTCAGTAAGGTATTAAGCACTGCTTTGCTGCTCTAATATGCATTCGTTCTTCTTCGGCTTCGTTCAGAACTGTTTACTATAAAAACTATCAATACTGTGTCTAAAATGTATCTCACACAATATTACCTACTTGTTTGTTAAAGTGTATAAAATCAAGCTCATATTTTTGCACAAGTGAGTGACAATCTAAAATGTCAGCTCATGAATCATTAAAACAACAACAATAACGTTTTACCACAGATGATATATATTGCCTAATCCTTTGTGACAAACAGAATGTAAGATTGTCATGATAAATTTATAAATAGGTTTCATATACTCGCACTGAAGTTTTGTTCTTCCACAAAACACTAAAAAGGGATTTGCAATATAAAATAAAATAAAAGCAACAACAAAAAAGCACTGGAAAATACCCCATATAATTAATACTTATTAATCTCACTGGCAAAATCTGAATTGGTTTGTTCAACTGGATAGTTCGTCCAAATAAACATTCCGCCATTTACTCATCCTTGACTTTTTCTAAACCAGTTTGAGTTTAGATATGTTGAAGAATGTGGGAAATCTGTAACCATCTGTGACATCTATAGTAGGATAAACAAATACTATGTTAGTCAATGGTTATAGATTTCCAACATTCTTTGAATTATCTTCTTCTGTGTTAAAACAGAACAAAAACTAAATTCTAACTGGTTTGAAACAAGTTGAGGTTGAGTAAATGATGGCAGAAATTTCATTTTTGGGCGAACTATCCTACAAGAATCTCAGTTTAAACTTGCCTTTTTGAGAGATGCTCTACTCTGATTGGTCAGAATACACAGTGATTGTTAGTGATTGGTAGGCCCATACGGAATCTGCGCGCACAGAATTCTGCAGATTTCCTCAGATTTTTCACCCCTCATTGATTCTGTTTATTTACTTGAGTAAATGTGTGTAAATTTGTATTTATTCAGTTTTTAAAATTAATATTAGTATATTTGTTGACTAATATAAAAATATTCATGTGATTTATTTACAATACAGTTTGTAAATTAATATTTTCTGGCTTTTAGTAGATATATTACATGGGAGGCTTGCTTTGTTTACTAAATAAGGTGGATCTAATTGGGTTAACAGCATTGTAAACATTAAATACGAGTTAAAAAGCTATTATTTTTTATTTCATATATTAAGTTTTTAGTTATGATACTCCCAAAATCATTCTGCATAAATCCGACTATTTTTAACAAACTTCTCAGCAGAAATAGCCAAAAATGTCTGCAGATTCTGTCTGGCCCTAGTGATTGGTTACAACTTACAGCATTTTAAAAAACTTACACCCTATTTCCATGTCTAAATCTGAGCTTCCTAAGCACTTGTGACATGCAAACTTACAATGGCGTCAGTTTTAACATCTATTTAAGCACTAATCCTTATCCTCTGGAAGTGCATGCAAAGTGGATTTGCTTTTGTAATGTAGAAAACTCTCACAAACTCTTTCTGGCCTCAGCTACAACAGTTTCAGACAGTTGTTCACAAAAATTAAACAGATCCGATGCAATTCTTTTCCTTTAGAAATCAATCACTCACATTCACAAACAACTATCAATAATAATAGTGACTGTAATATCCAAAACAACATAATGTAGCACTTTAAGTGGCTCCTTTACTGAACTGACAAGCCATATCAGGACTCGTTTGTTTTGGAAATGAGTAAATAATGACATTTGCTTCATCTGTTCTTTTAATATCGCAATGACGCACAATGGTGTCTTGTTTAACCTGGTCTGCGTTCGTCACAGTCACTATGGCTGCACCACCTGTTCTTTCACATTAGCCGCAGCACCAACAGCGTCGGCCCCATTGCATCCTGGGGGTTCGGTGGAGTCCCAGCAGGCCTAATGTTGGTTTAATTGAGTTTTCTGTTCTCTTTGGACCTGCAGATATGTATTTACTCGAGTAATTATTTTGCGGTGGGATGCGCGTCTTCTATTAGGCCAGCTGGTGGTACAGTGCTGTGGTTAATATGGAAGAATGCATTATTTTACTAAGTGGAAAATGAGTTGTAATGAGCGCTGGGATACACATGGCCATTTGGATAACTCGGCAGTAATGTGTTTGAATTGCAGTCTGCTCTCCTGACACTCAGGCCTCCTGGTCAAAACTAATCGCAATCATCACTTGCACTGAGAATGCCAAGTAGGCACAGCGAGCATTTGACTGTTTAATTCACACGAATGTTCCTGTGCATTAATGAATAGCTCATCCAGGTGTTACTCCCACACTTGCTTGTGCATAGGTTTATTTGTCAAAATAATTGCTGAAATAAATATTTGTTAATTAGTCCGCAATGTTTAAAAACCCCCACACACACATAGATAAGTATGAGGGAGATTATATAACAGTTTTCAACATGTTTGTTTGTAGAACATTTATATTTGCATGAACTTATTATATATATATAACTATTTATTCTTTTTTTCATTTAATTTTAAATGTATATAATGTATCTACCTGTTATGCTGTGGTCACACTAGAGTTTGAGCATGTGAAATTCTGTCTTACCGTGCTGCAAAAAGGGGTGGGATTAAACAAGACGATTAAATATAAAAACAAAACTAGCGATTGGTCCATATTTTAAATTTCTGTACAGAGAGGTCATGTTTTGATCATTGATTGGTCTCACGCAGTCGTGTGGTGGGATTTCGCAGGTCAGAGTTCACCAAGTTTAAACCTTGCAATAGGCATGGGACGATAATCGTTTTCCAGGTATACTGCGGTTTGGAAAAGTCAAGGTTTTTCTTTTGTAATTTTCTGTAATATCGTTCCTAAGGTATGTGTAAGATTTGTTTATTTACATTTTTTTGCTTTTGTTTTTTAGTACAACAGTATCTTCAGCAGAAAAAAAGATGCCGTTTTAAATTGTAAAGGAATCTGTGTCTTTGAAACTAATGAAGACAACAAATGTCAATGATTCACTTGAATTATTTAGCCTGATATGTTTACTGTCCCAAAATATTTTTTAGTTTTTTAGCCAGACATGGGCCGGTATAAGATTCTGACGGTATATTAACCTTGGATAAACATATCACGGTTTTACGGTATGACGGTATTGTGTTTACTACTCTGAAATATCTTCTTTTTAAATGTCTGGCTAAAAAACAAAACCTTTTTCCCCTTTGAACACAACATATTTTATTTTGAGAAACATTTAAAGTATTTTGGGGCAGTAAACATGTCAGGCTAAATAATTCAAGTGAATCATTAAATTCTGCTGTCTTCATTTGTTTCAAAAACAGATTTCTTTACAATTTACACCTAAAAAAGAAAAAAAAAGAAAAAAATGTAAATAACAATCTTACACATACCTTAGGAACGGTATAGCAGAAAATTTTGGTGGGATGAAAACCTTGACTATTCCATACAGCGGTACCTTGAAAACGGTTATCATCCCATGCCTATTGATCAGTAAACACAAAATACCGTGATACCGTAACTCTGTGAAATTTTTATCCAAGGTTATCATACTGTCAGAATCTTATTCCGGCTCATGCCTACTTTGCAACTAGTGCCTACTTTGCACAAGTTTGCATTTCTGGTCGTATACATTCGCATGCTTATGAATAGTCTATGGGGCGGAAAGTGCAGTGTGACCGCGGCTTTAGAATTTGACTGTGTATAAGTAAAGTTAGTTGTTTAATTACCTAAAAATCTGCAAAAAACTGTTTTTAGATAATTTAGGATTTTTTGGAAATTATATTTGTACATATTTTTTGAAACATTTTTTTAGAGCAATGTGTTTTCATTGCAGGATTATTGCAGTTGACGACAAATAAAACCGCAACTAAATATTATATTTATTTACTGTACAGTATTGAAAACATTGAATTTCAGCTAGTTGGAAGTTAGTAGTCACACTTCGCTTTTTTAATTTAACTTATAGCTCTCTTATAGCTAAAACTAATCATTATTAGTAGTAGCATTGATTAATAAAAAATAATAAACTATTATAAATAGCATAAACATTTATTACATTATATACAATTTGCTTGCTTAGACTTACAAAAAGTATTTACTGCCTTGCATTCCTTCCACTGTATATAAATTAGTACAACTAACTGCTAACAGTGAATAATTTAATACTCTATTTTTATGTATTTTTTATTCTATTTGATTGTTTTAATGCATTCGATTACACCTTATTCAAAATGCAAATGTACAACCCAATATAATTTGATTTTAAATAAATTATCTCTATCTAAATAAATGAAACTATCAGTCGGCGCGACTTCCCATTAATAACCGAATGCCATCAGTGATTTTCAATTACAGTCAGAGATGATTAATTAACCCCTGTGCCGCAGACATATTCCTCGTTTTTATTTCATAAGTGTGTGGCGTTTATTTAGCGTCTCTGGAAAGACACTTCACGCTCATGTTAACAGGTTCATATAGTTCCTGTCGTCCCCTCAGGCGGAGCTAGTCCTCCATACATAACTGAATCTCAGATGCTTGCAGAGATACAGAAAGCATTCAGAGGAGCAGCAATCTGCCCTTAAATTATGGATGATGTGGACAGAGCATAAATTCAAGGTTGCTGCAAACTGTTGGCTCTCGTGGGATTCAACTAGTACAGCTGTATCCTGAGATAAGGCTCAAGCAGACTCTGAACTTGATAGCCTGGACGAAGAGTTACGGAAACCATATGTCTGGTGTCTAATACGATTAATGGCTGATCTGCATGCAGTATTAAATCAGGAATTTTGTTTTTTGCTGAGTAAAACATATTTCGATGCAACCTTGAGCCACCTGAGCAGAATCGAATAAATAAAAAACTTACAAGGATGGTTCATCCTCATATATAAAATATCCGTACAAAGTTTTATCAAATGAAGGCTATTAATTGGGGCTGACGCAATTATGAAGTTGTGATTATTCGTGATTGACTGAATATTTCAGGAGCTTTCACTTTGCTTTGTTATTGTATTTTGCATAAGAGCATAAACAGTCATTTGTGCATAATAAATAATAAACTGAATAAATATAAAACTGTTTTTTAAATAAAAATACTTTAAGTAACTCTAAATATAAAAATAAACAAATCAATAATACGTGATTGATGTACATTATGATGCAGGTTTGATGTATTTTTAATAAATTTCTAGCATTTTATTGGTTTAAATATTAATGCATTTATTCATTCATTCATTTTCCGTTGGCTTAATCTCTATTTCAGAGGTCGCCACAGGAAAATGAACCACCAACTATTCCGGCATATGTTTTACGCAGCGGATGCACTTCCAGCCGCAACCTAGTACTGGGAAACACTCATACACACTCATTGACACACCTACTCGTACACTACGTACAATTTAGTTTATTCAATTCACCTATACTGCATGCCTTTGGACTGTGGGGGAAACCTGAGCACCTGGAGGAAACCCACACGAACATGGGGAGAACATGCAAACTCCACACAGAAACACCCACTGGTCCAGCCAGGACTTGAACCAGCAAACTTCTTGCTGTGAGGCGACAGTGCTAACCACTGACCCACTGTGCCATCAATATTAATACATATAAAAGATAAATGATACGTGTTTGATGTACATTATGCTATTAAGTAGATATTTTAATTAATAATAATAATAGTAATAATAATACACAAATAAAAAATATGGATTTTAGCATTCATATTTGTTGGTATGACGGTATTATTATGCTTGTTACATATCCAGAGTAACAAAATACGTAGACAGATTACTAAAATATTGTTCAAATAATAATTTATTGTAACTACACGTGGACATATATTACTGTTCATCATATTATGCTATTTAGTAGACAAATAATAATAATAATAATGCAATACTTATGATATAGGTATGCATATATTTTAAAATAAATATTTTATATTAATTAAAATTTTTATTACATATCTTCTGTTGTTTCTGAATATTACTTTTCTGCTTATTTTATTACTGAACATATGATAAGTGGCACTCGTAATGTTATAAGTGCCAATAATGATGACAAAACTGATAAAACACGAGCATTACTCTTAATTGTGTCTTGTTTTCTCTATTTTAGCTAAGCCGTACCTCTGAAAAAACGAACATAGAAATATGCATGTACGGTCAGTTATAAGGTGAAATGCAGTTCTGTACGTGTGCAGATCATTATTTCTGGCATTTGGTGCCACCGTGAACTCTACTGAACTGTTATCTGTGTCTCATGCATTAATTAGCACTGTGTATTTGCAGTGCAGAGGATTTCGCGCAGCTTCACTTCATTACTAAAAATCGGTGGAAATGCTTTCAGCTCTTCTGTTTGTTAGTTCTTTGGGAGTGTGTCTTCTGCACATTTGCGTAGGAGCAGCATCAGCGTCAAGCAGCCGCACTTGCGCAATTCATAAAGATATGAATGCCTGTATGCATCATCATTCAGCATCTCCGACGCTTTTCTTGAAAACGCGACGCAGCATTAAAATAGCATTCGATGGGGGTCTTATTAAGCATTCCTGCACCTTCTCGAGCCCTGAGGGGTGAACAAATCACAAGCGGTTAATCCTTATTGAATTGATGGTGGATCTAGAAGGCCTGCGGCAGTGCAGTGATGGGAGAATCAGACCAGAGAGTGTGTTTGTGTGTGCGTGTTGTTCTACTCTCCCTCTGGTCCTCCTGCAGTCCTGAGCCAGATTAATGATGGAGCATGAGAACCTGAGCATCTCTCACACTGCAGCGTAATACACAAATGTGCTACGGCTTCTGGGATCTGTTTATTGCCAAAGATTTTTTTCTTTCCTATTCAAAGTCAAATTGATTTTTTTTTTCCATATCAGCAGAATAATGTTATGTGCAGGGTAAAAAAAAGTGCCAAATGCGAGCAACACTGTGACTTAACCAGTGGACTGCAAGAGTAACATAATGCATGTTCTCAAACTTATTTTATTTATAATAATGAATGTTTATAATTAGATATTATCTATTTTAGTTCAATTGAAGTTAGCAACAGTAGATATACTACTACTTGTACTTGGAAATTTAATGTGTATTTATATAGCGCAATTTATCGTGACTTGGCCATACACCCAAAGCGCTTCACAATCATAAGGGTGGTCTCTCCACACCACTACCAGTGTGCAGCATCCACCTGGATGATGTGATGGCAGTTAAAGGACAACGCCACCAGTGTGCCCACTAGGCATGGGCCGGTAAAAGATTCTGACAGTATTATAACCTTGGATAAAAATATCACGGTATTGTGTTTGCTGCTCTAAAATATATTCTTTTTAAATGTCTGGCTACAAAACAAAACCTTTTCCCCCTTTAAACACAATATATTTTAATTTGAGAAACATTTAAAATATTTTGGAACAGTAAACATATCGGGCTTAATAATTCAAGTGAATCATTGACTTCTGCAGTCTTCATTTGTTTCAAAAACACAGATGTCTCTACAATTTACATCTGAAAAACGAAAAAATAGATAAATAAAAAATCGTACACATACCTTAGGAACGGTATAGCAGAAAATTATGGCAGTATTAAAACCTTGAATTTTCCAAACCTCGGTATACCTTGAAAGCGGTTATCGTCCCATGCCTAGTGCTCACCACACCCCAGCTATTGGTGGAGTGGAGAAAAAGTGATAGAGCCAAAGCAGCGGATTCAGTACTTGTACTACTACCTCTATTTCTACTACTAATAATATTAATAATAACATTGTTGTTGTTAATAATTATATAATAATAATAATAATCAGTTAGATTTAGTGTTAGTTGATGTATTATAAAAATTATCCATTTAATAATTAAGCATTATCAATGTAAAACGATCAATTTTTTTATAACAAACTAAATTAGTTGAAACCTGATTAGCATAAAAAAATAAGTTAAAGTAATATGAAAACTTCAATTATCATGACTTTCATCTGGGGCTGCACAATAATATTGATAACGCAATATGCGATTACGCAATAGACACATTGCAGGATCTGAAAAGTCAACTATAATTAAGCAGGAAACCTGGCCTGTGACAAGATTTCAAAAAATGAATGTATTTATTTACACAATGCAGAGTTTTTTACATTGTATTATTAAATTTCTGTACCTCAATACACCACCAAAAACCATAAAGTGCTGTTTATTTAACTTCTACGATTGTGCTATTGTTTACATCCATGCTTTCATTTGTTTTTTGGGTAACTTTGAATATTTTATAAAGACAAACTCACCTACAAAACCCCAGTCAGAGGAAAATGATGAATTCTTTACAAATAGAGTTGCTAAACTTATCTTGAGAAATTATATTCATATATAATACATAACATATAGAAAAAGAAAGTAAAGCAATGTCTGTTTTTTTTCCCAATATCATTCAGCCCTACATTCTTTGTATCATTTTTACAGTGTATGATGTTGTATTAAAATGAAAAAATAAAAATAAATAAATAAAATTTGTTAAATACTAAATATAAAAATTATTATTATTATTATTATTATTTATTTTGTTAATATTATTAATTTAGAATCTGTTTTAATTAAATAATGTATCTATTGAAATACTATTTATAATAAACACTATTATTACATTTATTTATGAAACATCAAATTCAGTTTGAGGTTATGCAGTATACAGTATGTATTGCTGATAAACATGCTCATTCCACCCACTATTGAAAGAAGTAGCAGAAAGTTAATTTTGGCCTTGGGTTGTGTGTGTGTTTGTTTCAGCTCCCACAGGTTTCCAGGCATCGGGCTACAGTTTCCACAGCCACGAATGGAGGAACGCCAAGCCCAGCCGGGGCAGCCTGTCACCGGTCAACAGCAGCCGGCAGAGAAACAACATCCTGCCAGACTTCGGCCTCGGTGTGGATGACTGGGACAGGCCGAGCGCCAGCGGGTACGACAACTTACCACTACTCAACTACACTGAAGCATTTAAATACGCATTCCACAATATACAGTTGTGTATATAAGAATGAATCACAATGCTTTTACCTTCACGTTGTTCTAAACCCGTATGCTCTTTATGCAATCCCTTTGTAGATCATTTATGAATGTGTTGAAGAGCTGCATAAAAAACATCATCTCGGGTTCTGTGGGAAAACAAAATTGGAAACAACATGAAAATAATGAGAAATAATGGATAAATAATGAGTTTTCATTTTGGGGTGGAAAATTAAAGCTGCCAGGTCCGTTTTTAATGTCTTGAATTTGTTGAAAGGATTTTACGCTTCATTAGTAAAGTGCACAAGACTTCTCTGTGAAACAGATTGAAGAAATTAACGTTCCCGTCTTCGCAGAGCATATTATTCCATTAAAGTTATTGCTTTTTTATTTTCTTAAAAACCTGAAGTCCTGAAGTGTCAATATCCGTTGAATCGTGGACTACTTTTAGTGTCAGGCTGTATTAGAAGAAGGCCGTGCTGCTTAACGGATCTATTAAAATGTTTTGTTGACTTCTCAAATGCATTAAATTCAACAGACTACCTCAGCCGAGACCATTAATACAATTTTTAAGAAGTGAACCGACTTTAATATTCCCATTAAGTTGCTCTTCTGAGACATTTCTCTCAATTCTTTGTGCGAGTGTCTTTTTGTTTCCACCCAAAATGTGGGTCTCAGTCATAATATTAACTGAGCCGTTTTCAGCACATTGTACTGTCAAACAGGCTGTTACTGGAGCTTTGATCGATCGGTACTGGGGTGATTTCACTTTATTCTTTGTTAGCTCATACTGCTGGATATTTGTAATTCAGATTCATTGTGCTGTAGATCAAAGGCATAAAGTCCCCGTGTGCAGTAATGAAGCCAGCGGCTCTTAGGAAGAAATGAGGCCTTTTTTTAAGTATTTAGCTGACACTGGAGTTATGATCACCCTTTGAGATTTCTTCTTAGGGTTGTACGGCTTCATTTGATGGTGACTGTGAGCTGCCTTAAAGTTTACGTGAAATCAAAGTTGACCTCTTTTGCACGTCCCTGATCTTATTGTGGTGGATTTTACATCTGGTTAAGATCTGTCAGATGAAATCAGGAGTGTTGATCACATTATAGCCTTGCTCATTAATATTTATTAGCTGGCATAACAATTATCGAGTAGTAGTAACTGATTGGTTGAAAACCAGGAAAGGGAGGAACTTCATTAGAATTACCAGTAGCACTATTTTACAGAGTATTTTCTTAGGCAAATACATAAACTGTAAAATATATGCCACTTTAGTTTACCCCATTTATTTATATCACTAATTATGAATGCTATTTTTTAACCGAACATAAAAGATACACATTTTGTAACTGCAACTGCGGATCGCTGGAGAAGTACATGCATGTCACATCACACGCTACAACTACCAGCATGTCTTGCACTAATCTCCCTGGTCCCAGCTGAAGCCCATGAGGACACACACATACACGGACACAGCTGTGGTCAATATTCTAATTATTAGGAGGACGATATATTCTAGGTTGTGTTTCACTCTGGTCGTGGATTGTTAATTTGTTATTTCTATGATGCTGGTACTGTATGTTTGTGTGAGTCCTCATGCGCTGGAAGGCATGCTGGAAGTTGTAGTGTGTAATGTGACATGCATTTAGTTCCAGCGACTGCGGATCGCTGGTGCTTGTTACACATTTTATGACATGAAAAGTTGCTGAGCATCCAAATCAGTGTTTAGTGCTGGGCTAAATGTTGTTTGTCTGTACATGTGATGGTATCTTTAGCAGTTAGGAACTCAAATGTGATATATTTGAGCAGTCTCATTCCAGCTGGTAACTGTTTTACGCTTTGGTGAATTAGTAGCTCATTCAAATGAATTTGTACTGTGTCATTCATACATTTTCATATGATGTGCTGCAGTTTATAAATATATATAGCCCTGCAAATGCAAAAGACTTTCAATTGTTAGTGTGTAATGACAAACATTTTGTACAGCAGCCAAATTAGTTATAGTTAGGACACTATAAATCTGGCAATGATGGAAAAACAACAAAATTGGCTCAATAATCAATTCAATTCAATTCAAGTTTACTTGTATAGCCCTATTCACAATAAGTATGCACATCCACATGATAAAGAAGGTCCTGAATGTCCCAAAAATTTCAATAACTCCTTTTCATCCAAAAACAAAGTTACTGCCGTTTGCATTTGCATGGCAGAATGGGTCATTCTGGTTGTTTTTCCTCTTTTGTTTTTCCTTTTCCAATTTTTGTATGAATGAAAATGTACAAATTCGTCCAATTCATCCAAAACGTTACCTTTTATGAGCTGGGGGGGGTTTCAAATCCAAAACACTGTGACAGACTTAGTGATCTGGTTTGCCATTTGTGTTATTGATTGAAGCTGATCTTCATTTCAGGGCATCCACGCTGCCCACCGGTTTAATCTCTGACAGCAGGTGAGGTTCAGTGCTGTGTGCCTGTTAACCTGCACTGCTTAACCCAAACCAATCCGGCCCTTTCACTCCATAAACCCAAAGCCCCACAATCCACCAGGACATCACCGCCCATCACAGTGTGTCCGACCTCTATGTGTCTTTCTCTTCAAAGAGCCTCACCATAGCCTGCACAGATCATTGGTCGTGCCTTGCGTTCATCACTGTGATGCCTGCCTGCTTATTGGCCTCCATCAGTTTGCAATGCGAAACCATTTAAAATGTCCCATTGTGTTTCCAACAGGTTCACTGTGGGCCACGACGGGACGGAACCAGACCAGGAGGAAAACTTTTGGTCCCAAGCGCTGGAAGACCTGGAGACGTGTGGTCAATCGGGAATCCTGCGAGAACTTGAGGTAATTTAGGAGAACAATTGGTCTCTCTTTGTGTCCATTCCCTTCTCCCCATGTTCAAACGTTAGCTCTTTTCATTCATCAATCCCCTCTATGCCATATTTTTTCCAGTTGCATGTTGCTGTACCAACCCTTGGTTTTGTGTAACAGCTCCTTCTTTTTCCAGGACAAGGCAGACAGGCTTCTGAATAAGAGAAACCTGGCCATCTTGGTACCCCTTTCCTTTCTTTGGGCTTCCTCTTTGCTTGTAGCGCTGGCACCCAAGTGCTCTCCTCGTGCTAATGGGCTCAGTGTCTCTTGCTGGGGGCCTGCTTGAAAGGGTTGGGGTGTTGGGGCTCGCAGACAACCACTATTGGCATCCACTTCACATCCTAGGGGTGCATTCAAAACGCAGCATTATGTGGTAAAGGCTTAGTTCACCCAGATTCTGTCCACATTTATGCACAGTTATGTCGTTCCAAGCTCAGGTGAAGCATAAGCTGTAGGAATAATCCTTTACGATTGCTGTATTACAATAACTAAAGTAAAATATCCTAACTATGAAGACATTAACAAACATTTATTTGGTATTAAATTTAGATATTATTATTGATTTAAAAAAAATCATTAAAATAACTAATAGTTTTAGTTTTAACAATAACAGCACTGCTAAATAATATGGGGGAATGGAAAATTCATTGGTTTGAAAGTGTGGGAGGACATTTTTTTTGTCACACACACATTATACATCAGCATTATGCACTTTCATAAGAACTTCAAGAACATCTCAATAAATAAATAAATAAATAAATAAACAACATTTTCATTCATTCAGAGCTTACACAAAACCCCATCTGAAGACTGAATGTTGCCGTCATTAAACTAATGAACAAACTCTGTCTATTTTAAGGCTATCACATTGTTTTCACATGATGCTTTTCGGAAAAACAAGAGAAAAACATCTTCGCCTGTTAACAGCTATGCCTGCTGTGAAGAAAATATGCTCTGACGGCGCAGGGAAACACTGATATCAGTCTAATAAGCGACCGAGTTTCTCATTGCAGTTTTCTTCCCTCTATAAAGCAGATCCTCATCTAGTGGGATGCATGACTCTAACGAGAACTGAATATGCCAATAAGAATGGAAATATTGCCACACTTGGCTCTGCCTGAAAGTATCTCAGCATCTCTCATCAACCTTAGCATCTAGTATTCGCTCATGACTTGCTCAGGCGTAACGGTGAAATACAGGTAACGGATCCAGTGCATTTTATTGGTGCAAAGTTGGAATTGTGTTTTTACTAGCTTGATGCAAAACGAGATGAGGTTTGAGAGCTGTGAAGGACAAGAATTTCCATCATTCACCTCATACAAAGCTATTGTATGGCTTCATAAGACTTGAAGACAAAGTGTTTTGATGCATTTGTGCACTTGTACAGAACACATCCCAACTAAAGTCCTTTTTATTGTCGAAGAAATAAATATTATGGGTTTGGAACAACATGAGGGTCTGTAAATAATGGCAGAATTGTTATTTATGAGTGAACTATCCCTTTAAGTACTATAAAAGAAACAAAAGTGTGGATTGAATTCATAAGAATTGCTTAAAAATTGGCTTTAGTTTGTGGCTAAATGCGTTTTATTTTCTCTCAGTCTCGTACAGTAGATAAAATCACCTGTCATGTCACACAATGGTGTGCTTGACATGCTTTGTGGCCAGCCTTGAAATATTTCATGAAAGCAGATTGATTTGCTTGCCTTGACTTTATCAGGTACCTTGAGTTAAACGCAGACCACGTGTAGCCGTCGGCACAGAGAAGCTTTTAGTAGTCAACGTTAGGACAAGCTGTGAAAGCTCTTCACTTTCCATCCCACTTGTCTGCGGAAACACGATAAAATCAAAAGCCTTTTACGCTGAATGTACCCTTTGGCCCTAATTGGATTCGATGAAAGTGTTTGCCTCTGGTTTGTGTCAGTATAAATGTACTATTGAGCTCGAAACGGCCTGAAAAACATTGTACGAAAGTCACACGTTTTCATTTTCCACATGCTGAATTGATTGAATGTGGTGTCGAGGTGCATGATTTACATGTATGATCATCGGTTTAATGATTTTTACGCTGCTTACCACAAATGCATCGGCTTGGACGAGTTTCCCCTTTTGTGTGGTCGCCTGTCATTAACCTGGAATCTCCATTCCGTGCGGTTTGAGTGAGAGTCACACAAACTAGCAAATGACGGTGGACTGAAGATAACGAAGGCATGTGGGCTCATGCAAAGCATGATGGAAGAGCTGCAGCAAGGCTTTTTTGTTGTGGAAATTTCAGTCTTGTGTAGTTGTGTCTTCAGCAAAAGGCCGAACCAGAACCAGGTTCTTTTTGAAGATCATCTTCAAATGACTCCAAGAAACATACACAAAACAATGCCTACTGTTCATAATGTTTGTGTAATCACTGCCATGGCTTGCCATGGTGGACGTCGAAGCAGTTTAATCCACCCATTAGTGTGTCAGAATGCATGTTACTAAAAGTTTGTGTATCGTTGTCCATCATCATTTTGCTTCTTGTAACACACTAAACAGGAAGCGTAACAAACTGTTAATGAAATGCTTTGAATGTTTAATGAGTGTTTAATGAGTGTTTCTCTGTCAGTGTAACTTAACTAAAAGTCAAATGTTTGGGGGTTGTGAAAGAAGTTTACGCTTGCAAAAGCTAACTGTTTTATTTTAAAGCATTTTCAAATGTATTTTATTCCTGTGACAGCGAAGCTACTCCACTGTCACATGGTTTTCATCAATATTTTTGTGTAAGACAAGATGCGTAGCTTTTATGATTCTTTGATATCCACAATTCAAAAGATCATTTGAACTAGAACTCGTTTGTAACATTATAAATGCCTTTACTGTCAGTTGTGCTCAATTTTATGATGCTATTCCAATGCATGGTATGGCTCAGTCAGTACAGCTCAATTTTGGAGGTTTTGCGCTGTGTATTTTTTATTATTATTATTATCTGTTCCTAAGAGAGCCCTATCAATACTAAATTGTGACATGTAAACCCTGCAGATCACCAGATAAAACCATCACTATCTACATCATCTAAGACAAGCCCAATGGATTTAAATAAATAGTAAGCAAAGCCACTATAAGATCATTTTAAATGACCATCACATGCAACTTAAAAGTGCTGTATCATGGTCAGTAGATCTTCACTGGTAGCTGAGAAGCAGTTTCAGCGAGAGCTGAATGAGGCAACACAGAATGTAAAGGCACTGCAACTATAATGATATGTCTGTAATTCAACTCAATATAAAGCATTACTAAACTCAACTCCGAGTCAAAGTAAAGAGAGCCAAACTAAAACAAGCCTAACTGAACTAAGTCAAGTCATACCACGCAGCGGAAAAGCAGCTTTAATGTATCTTTACTGGATTAAAAGCTTCATTTCTTTTAAAACTCCCAAACTTTTGAATGGCAGCGTACACTAGACTTCACTTATAAAGTGCATATTATTTGTATTTAGCTTCATATAACCATCTCAGCACTTATATCTGCTGGTACTCAGCTCCTTTCCTCATGGTTTTCCCTCTAGGCCACCATTATGTCGGGCAGCTCTTTAAGTCTAAACCACGACCCTGCGCCCACCCGAAGCCATCTGGGCCGTCAGGCCAGCTTTCAGGAACGTGGCAGTAACAAACCACAGTACACACAGGCCAACCGCAGCAACACGCTGCCCACTGATGTCGGCAGAAAAGCTTTCGCCATGAGGAGAATGAAGCAGGAGATCAAAGACATCATGTCACCAACCCCGGTAGAGCTTCATAAGGTGAGATTATTGATCATTTCTAGATCAATTCAGTCCATTTACAGCAGCTTTAATGTGTGTAACTGCTCCCACCACATTCACAGGTGAGTCTTTTGAAAGACTCGGATCTTGAGGACTTTGGGTTTAGCGTGTCCGATGGGGTCTTGGAGAAGGGGGTTTATGTTAACAATATCCGTCCAGGAGGCCCTGCAGAAATTGGAGGCCTAAAGCCATACGACAGGCTGCTACAGGTAAGCCACTTTCACACTAAATAAGGGGGAACGTACAGAAGAACAGTGTGATTAATTATGCCTTGTTTTGTGCCACAGATTAACCACGTTCGTACTAGAGACTTTGACTGCTGCCTAGTGGTTCCCCTAATAGCGGAGTCTGGGAACAAGCTGGATCTAGTCATAAGCCGAAACCCAGTTTCTTCACAGCCCTCAGAACTGAACCCGTTGTCCAATGATGAGACTGTGAACTGGACTGACACCGGAGACCCTCTCGAGCAGCCGGTCGCAGGGCTGGAGCAGGGCCAGCACAACTCTACATTAGCAGGACTAGAAGACAGAGACCCCACCAACACTTTATAGCAGAACTCCTCCCAGGTGCCTGCAGTGGAGCATTTCTCCTCATGGTGCTAAACCGAACCCTCCCCTCCCAAAACGGCTCTCTCTAGTGGAGGAAAACAAGAGGGCCTTGTCCTATAGCACACCCAGTCCCTTTCCCAAGTCAGAGCATGAACCACCGTGACAGAGGTCCTTTCTTGACACGCTGGGTGTGTTTTTACCCTGCGAAAAAGCGGCGAAGACCACACTGACCTCTTGGAAAACCAAATTGTGGGGGGAGGGAAACCTGAAACAGTGCCATCCCTGATTTTTATTGCCAATAAACACTAGTTTTAAGGAGAACTAAATAAAAAAAAAAGCAAAAGATGCATAAAAGCAACACATGAGACTTCTACTTACAATATCGGACTGGCCACTCTGTGATCGTCCGTGTTTGAGTTCGAATGTGTGCGCGTGAGTGTCCGAAGACTTTATTTCGTAACCCTCCACAGTCTGTCAAAAGTCCCACGTCCCAAACGCAACCGGCTACAGTCCTATTTTGTGATACTGAAACACAAGCGTGTATCGTGTATGTCTGTGTATTTCCTTCTATCTGATGCCAAGGTCAGAGCTGGTCCCTTTTATTCTTGATATGAGAAGAGATACAGCTGTGTGGGGGGGAAAAAATGATCAGCACAATGAATTTGGTAGGCATTTTTCAATTGTGACTGAATGTGGGTTATAGCCTAATGCATGAGACCTTTTAATGCAAATATTTTGTAGTAATTCTGTCCAAAAAAAAAAAAAAGAGCTTGGCTACACGGAAAACACCACGTTTTGGTTCTCTGCCTGCTGTATCACCGCAAATATGAATTCCAATGTCACTCATACGAAGAGGGTGGCACAAAGGCACCTTATCTTGAAATTGGACAGATGTCTATTTTTATGAACAGAGGTGGATGATTTATAAGGGATGTGTGTGATTTTGAGCGATGGCTGGTTAGCATGAGGTCGCTATCGACCATATACTGCAGCAGATTGATGGCACAGAGAAGGTCATTCGGGTTTGGAAACTCTTTGTACTTTGTTAGCTAATCGCCGTAGGTCTGTGGTCTCCAGACTCTCGCCCCAATTTTTGAGGAAATCCATCATTGGCCCAAAGGACAGAACAGCTTATTTATTCCAACATCAATCTCCTAAATGAAAACGACAGGCGTTCAAGTAGGTACTTGCATACTGTTTACTCCACTGTCTGTGATAAATGAGAATATTACGATGAACAAATTCATCTCGTATGCTTAAATTTGCAGTACCCACAAAAACACAAGCATGGGGTTGATATCCATGAGAGAAAAAAAGAACTTTTGTATTCTTCCCTCCATTGTTTAAGTAGTTTTAAATCATTATGGTAATTTGTATATGGTACTGTTATGGTTTTCTATGTCTCATCTGATATTTTTTTCAGACTGTGTAAGCCCAAAGGGTACGCATTTGTAAAGAAAAAAAAAACGAAGTGTCAAATCATGAGAGAGTGGATTCATTCTACCATATATGGTAGACCACTACACATCACATTTGTAGCTCTACTTGGGAAAAAAAATAAGACTAGCAAAGAAAAAATGCCATAGGAAAGCTGCTAATGGCAATGAAGACCCTCACCCACCCGTGTGGAACTGTGCTTTTGATTGAGTGACGTCACCTTCGTTGTCAGTGCTCAAAGATCCTGTCTGCTCACCATTTTCCAATGGCACATTGTGGTTCAAATATTGAACCCAACAAAAACCACATCAAGCCCACTTGATGGAGAAAGTCTGGCGATGATGACAAGGTGTCTTTTGTTGTGTCTTTATTTTATATAAGCCTTCAGGTACGGGTTCATTCCCCAAACTCATGCACTGAGATACACTTCTCAAATGCATAATTGCTATGTGTTGAATTGTGGTTTCTGAGCCTTGATTCAAGAGTTAGCCGTCACTTTCATTACATGCTTTCCTTGACCTACGTTTGTCACGACACTTCACCGTGTTACTGCAAATACACTCCGGTCAAGTGGGGAAAAAACGCAAACTCATTTTTTATGTTCCATTTGTGGAAACGTTTAGTGAAGTCAAGCACTGCCAGTTAAAATAGTGGGTGTCCATTTTCAGTATCCGATGAATTTATGATTCAATGTCACAGTTATGTCCCTGAAATATTGTATTTTTATTTCTAATGGACAGGTATTATGAGCTGTAAAGTATTTTTGTACAAAATTTAATACTTTGTTAGCATGATGTTTATCGTCTATGTATAAATTTGGGGATTCCTACAGCTGTAATCCTTTGTATGGCCGACGAACAGAGAAACAATAAAACAACATACAGAGTGGAGAGATGACACTGAAATGATCTCTTGATCCCATGACGGCATTATAGGAAAAGAGCTGATGATTCCCTTTCAGTCACTATAAAACATGGGGTTCATACATAGTTCCTGGAGGATTGTAGCCCTGCGGAGTTTAGTTTCAGCCCTGCTTCAGCACAACTACCTGCAGGTTACAAACAAGCCCGAAGGACTCAATTAGATTGCACAGGTGTGTTTAATTAGGGTTTATTTTCAGATAAAAGGTTTTATCAAGACATTTTCCTTCTCTCTGAGGCTAAAATAAAGCAGGAAAGCAAGCAACGAAAGCCAATTCAGATCAAAATCTGTGCATTTTGAAACAACATGGCAAGGTATGAATACTTTTTTAGTGAGATTTCTCACAACACATCCTATAATGATCATGTGCTGGTCAGCAGGCAGAAAGTAAGTGATTTATTTTTGCACTTCAAACACAGGTTATGGGTTGAGCATTTAAACCTCGAAAGCAGTTCACTCAAATGCATTTGACCATATTTGAAAGTGGTCAAAAGTGGTCAATCTCACATTTCAGACAGCACTTACACCTTTATTTAGTATCATCTACTTGATAGAAGAACCATTTGGTTCCCCAAAGAACTAACTCTAGAGATATCTCTTTGTTTTTATTTTATTTTATTTGTGATAAATATGTTATATTTTTAAATAATTTTAGCTGTTAAAATAATTTTTGATGGTTCCAGCGAATGCATATAGTTACACACAATGTCCAATTAGTTGACAATATTTAATGCAATATCTAAACAAATCATCACATTGAGCTATTTATTTCCTTTAGCATTTTTATTATTTTTGTAAAGATAATTAATTAAAAGTTAGCTAATAAAACCAAATCTGCTATTTGTTAATTCATTTCGCTCAAATCCATTAAGAAACAGGCATTTCAAGCACATTTTCACAGCTCTTGTAAGCTATTCAATCTAATGCATTTGACCACATCTGAAAGAGGTCAAAAGTGGTCAATCTCAAAACATTTCAGACAGCATTTACACCTATATTTTGTGTCATCCACTTGTGATCAGATTGAGGAAAATACCAGGTCTAAATGAGTCTTAAAAGCCTTTAGATCTGGATGCATCAAAAATTGCCCCTATATCTTAGCATGATGTTCACCATAGGTATTCGACAGCCAATAATGACTACCTTGGCTGCATGCTCTTAATTAAAATTCCTTGTAGGGCTGAATGAGTGCACTGTGGTTTGAACACCACTTAAAATGGTTGCCTCCTCAAAAGTGCACTATATTAGGATAAAACAAAGTCATTTCTAAATCTTTCACCTTTATAAATGCCAAAATAATCAGCAAAATAGTTTTCAGTTTCTGTTCTTCTGATGTATTTTCTGTTTCTACATGTCCACAACAACCTTTAAGTAATTAGGCTGACATTTAAGTGGTAAATGTCAAAACTTTACAGTTATTAAAAAATGGTTTAATGATGTTTAATTCTTATAAATTATGTAGCTCAATTTGGTTTAACCACCACAAATAAGGGCCCAAAGGGCAACATTTGTTCCCGAAAGAACATTTCGGCAAACAGTTATCGAATTAACTTATTTTTATGTAAGAAGAAGATTCTAAATGTTTAAAAAATGGTTCATAATTGAACATTGTATGCTCTTTTTTTCATATATATTGTAATACTTCACATAAAGTCCAATTAGTTAACAATATTTAATGCATTAGATAATGTCTTTAAAATGAGATAATTAAAAATTATTAATAAATCTAAAACCGTTCTTTGTTAGTTTAAGTCAGCTCATGTTCATTAAAAATATATTAGTAACATATATAGATATATATTAGATAATATATATAACAAACTTAATTGTATTGCATTAACAGTGATTTGTAAGTACACTGTAAAAAAAATCTGTAATTTTTACGGTTTATTTCCGGCAGCTGGGGTACCTGAAAAAAAAAAAGTTAAATAACAGCTGTTAAATTTCAGAAATATACCGTAAAATGACAGATATTAAATTACAGAAATTTACCTTAAAATAACGGATATTAAATTACAGCAATTTACCGTAAAATAACGGATATTAAATTACAGAAATTTCCTTAAATTTAAATTTTTGGTATATTTCTGTAATTTAATATCCGTTATTTTACGGTAAATTTCTGTATTTTAACTGCAGTTATTTTAACTATTTTCTCCAGCACCCCAGCTCCGGGAAACAAATTGTAAAAATTACCGATTTCCTTTTTTTTTTTTTTTTTTTTTTTTTTTAACAGTGTAAGTATTTACCATTGTTGGGTCATGTCAACTTTGTTACCCAATGATATCTGATCAAGACATGATTTTTAAATGTCAATAAATAGACTGAAGTAGAGCTGCACGATATTGGAAAAATCTGACATTGCGATATTTTGTTTTGCTGCAATATGAAAATTATTTCACCAGATGATTTAAACAGCTCTATTTGGAAAGATTTTATTAATTTAGATCAAGTGTTTTTCAATGCAGTTTGCATAAAATATAATAAATCACAAGCATATATAAACAACATAAAAATAAAAGTTAAATAAACTACTTTATGGTTTTCTGAGGAGTCAAACAGTATTCAAGTACAGAAACATGCAATAAAATAACACGGTAATCACTGAATAAATATTTTTATAGAGAATTTAATAATATCTTTATCTTTTAATCTTTGATTAATGATCTAATTCTGCAATGTGACAATTGTGGATACACTGCGATAGTGATGCAATATATAATTCACTGCTAGACTGAAGGATTAGATTTTTTCAATTTAAATTACATCCTCAGACAAATTAATAAAATACATGCAAGGATAAACCTCTTCCATTATGATCAAAAACATGCATTTAGAAAATCCCAAAACTGCACAGCCATTTAAGACAAAGCATTGTGTGGGATATGAAGATAACTTATGAATGGCTCTTGAACATAATAAGCCCAGTCTGTGCACTTGCTACTCCTCTGCCATTTAGCAACCGCATGCTCTCTATTCAAATTGACTGTAGCAGTATTTGCAGCTATTGTCTTCCTGAGCAAGCAGGTGGTAAGTGTCACACTCGAGCATACAGTGCTGATGGAGTGCGATCGATCTCACTAACTCTTCTTTTAGAAGCTCAGATACATAACCATTAAGCCTTCCCTCGCTTGAACATTTTCCGCCAGCCTGAAACTGTAGCTTGTCAAGCGATAGGCTACTTATAATTCACAGCAGCTTCCCCAAAAACTACTCCACTCGTCACGTTTGCTGTTAACAGTGACAGCGCCATCTGGTGATCACTCAGAGTGGAGACTCACAAGTACGACTCCAGTGTTATTTTTCAAAAGCCTTACACGTGCCTGCTTTGCATAACAAGAATTGCACTGTATAATGAAGATGAATGGTATATGTTGGAAATTACGTATAACTTTTTGCCCCATCTGTTCCATATTCACCTTAAAATTAAACATAAGCTGAATCGTTTTGACTGCAGATGGTATTAACGATTTTTCAACCCGCTGCAATGGTGGAAATGCAGGGATTGGAACAGAAAATGAGGCACCACATTGTGCCATATGAAAGAAATAACATGATAGAAAGCTTCCCCTGAATGCAAGGAGCCAAAAAGGTTACTGAGAAACACCCGGGAACGGATACAGGGAGACACTGTACTTCCAAATGAATTATGTGGCTATGTCCCTGAGGCTGGCTCCACATTGACTTTAATGAAATGCTGTGTGTGGACTCCATAAAGAGCTGCCTTCCACCTCAAGCTCCTTTGGGAAAGTACCGGGCAGTGGTGCATTTTGTTAAAGCATGCCCAGGAGAGGCTGCGAGCAACTTCTGCAAGAACTCTGGCGCTATTGGAATCCCTCGGGCATGTCATTACATGGTTAAACCCATAGGTAATACCAGACAGAAGGGGGAAAAAAGGCAACAGTATTCTCTTTGGAGATGAGGTTGTAATTAAGCCTGAAGGAAATTACTTCTGCGGCCACTGCTGGGGTTATAAAATAAGCAGAATATTAAAAATAGCGGAACGAAGACGAACATGTGTTGGTTAAAAATGAGGTGGAGATCTCTGCGGGGCCTTTAATAGACGTGCATGAGCTGATTAGCACCACAAAGAAAAGGAAGCAGGTGCGAGAAACCCCTCTGAGAATGGAAAAATAGATGACAGAAGACTGTGTGGATTGTTCTGCATACCTGTTGGGAAATTTAAATTAAGGCATTTGGAGTGAAAGAAGAATTTAGACGTATACTAATTCACGTCCCCAAAGGTTCTGTGTGTAATAGGCTTGCTCTATTCTGACAGATCCAAAAGACCAAAACTGATTTATTGATTGGTAATAGAAAGGGCATTTTGACTTAAAACTAATGTTCCTAATGTCCACTCTGAGTAGAATGGGAGGCCGGTCCACACCAGAGATTTTTCGGTATCGTTTAACTATTGGTCTTCACGTAGATGCAATGTCAGGTGACTAAAACCAAAGCTTTTTGAAAACCCCTGCCTGGATGAATATTTTCAGAATTTCAGGTTGCAGTGTTGTTGTGTATCTGGTAGAGTTGTGTGATATTGAAGAAAAATGCAATAGTTTGGTAAATAATGGGATATTTGATATGCAATACAATAATGTAAATATTATAACCAACATGTTTCATATTATTGAAGAGAAAAGAAAGCATGGCTAGAACTGTGAGAATTGATATATGCACATTTCCGATACTTTAATCATTTTTATATATTGCACAGCCATAGTAGCCAACAAAAACCTGGCTCGTGACATCAGAATACATCACTATCTACTTTGCTTACAAAGACAGTACATTTGCAGTTGGCTAGTATAATAATAGTATAATTGGCCAGTACAATTCTGATTGGCTGTCATTCATTCTCTTTTCGGCTTAGTCCCTTTATTAATCTGGGGTCGCCACAGCAGAATGAACCGCCAACTTATCCAGCATATGTTTTTACTCAGCGGATGCCCTTCCAGCTGCAACCCATCACTGGGAAACATCCATACATTCTCATTAACACACATACACCACAAACAATTTAGCTTACCCAATTCACCTGTACTGCATGTCTTTGGACTGTGGGGGAAACCAGAGGAAACTCACGCAAACACAGGGAGAACATGCAAACTCCACACAGAAATGCCAACTGACCCAGCCGAGGCTCGAACCAGCGACCTTCTTGCTGTGAGGTGACAGCACTACCTACTGCGTCGCTGTGTCGCCTTCTGATTGGCTGGTATATCGATAAGTTACTTCTAATTTACAGCAGCGTCCTCAAAACTACTCTACTCATCACGTTTGCCGTTAATGTTATAGCATTTGCAACTATAACCTTTTTTCAAGTTTCTGATTGGATAGTAGGGTTATACAGGAACCTATTGCTCTTGACAGTGTTACATGGCATGTTTTACATTTGCATGCTTGTTTGGATTAGAAAAACTAATTTTATTAAACATAGATATTTATATACGTGTGGACTATCCCTTAAGGTTTAAGATTTGAGGCATTTAAAATGTATTGACTGCACTAAATGAATAGCATGTGCTGCGTCCAAATTTGCATACTTGTACCCTAAAAGTATGTACTTGTTTTTTTGTGAAAGGATAAATATATACTTTTGAGTTTGTAACAGAAGAGTATGCAAGTGTTAACAGATCATTGTTTTGCTTAGTTAAGAGCCCTGTCAATCATCCACATTTCTATTTAATTTCCTACCTTATTGGAGCAGCAGCAGGTTAATCTCCCATTCACGAGTGTTTCATGCAGAGAAATCTCCTCAGGTCTTTGGATAATTCTGCATTGAGACGGTAATGTTCAAACATGTCTTTATATAAACTCAGTATTGTTGTTGCAGATGAAATATGACACAGACAGCGTGATTTAAATATTCTCCAGTGGGCTAGATATTCACTAACAGTCATGCAAACATCTTTACCGAAGCCTCTCTCCTTGACGGTTTGTCTTGTGCGTCCATGTTTGTAGTTTATTTACACTTTTCATCTGGTTTTGTAGTTCCAATCAAATTCACATCCAACGTGCAATGTATTGTGGGCAATATCAGTGGTTACACTTAAAATTTTGACCGAAAATAGTAAACCATCTGGGAATTTTTTGGCATACTCTTTTCAACATACTACGATTGGGGACATGCTAATTCTATTTACACATACTATTTAGAATGGATAGTATGCAAATTGGGATGCAGCAATGGACACCTACCTTGTCCCACCAGGAAGAAGCCTCGGAGAAGGCCCAGAACATGTTAAAGGGACTGCGGAAACTGCTGCCCCCACGACCCAGCCACAGATACGCAGAAAATGGATGGATGAGTCTCCTAAAAAAGACGACATCTCAAGGTCAGGTTAATATAGAACAACCGGTTCTGATGTTTCAAATGGACAGGCGTAAAGATCAGAGCAGCTTTGGGGATAGATTTTTATGGCAAAGTGACCATAGGATGTACATCTGAAATGGCCAGGCTTATGAGTTTCTCCAGGACAGCAGTGTTGGAAATGTAGGTGATCTGCAGAGAGCACCAGAAGCTCATGTCAAGCACCTATGACCATTGTTGAAGGTGGCTACTGTACATTGGAGCAAAAGAAGGTCTAACATCACATGCACATGTATAAGTGTGCATCATTTACCTGAGAAGTGATGGCACCAGAATGCCCCGGGCAACATTCTGCTGGGAAACACTGAATTTAACTATTCATGTGGATTTAAACTTGACAGAGGAGCATGAGTAGGGGAAGTATCCTCTTTCAGTAGGGTAATGCACCCTGCCAAACTGCACACATTGTTCAGGAATGGTTTGAAGAACACTATGAAGAGTTCAAGGTGTTGCCCTGGCACCTAATGTTGCAGATCTCTGTTTAATTGAGGATATTTGGAGTGTGTTATAGACACCATGCCTTGCAGCACACAGAGCAAAATGCTAAACTAAGTAGTCATAATGTTTTGGCTAATTAGTGTATGTTATTATGCTGCTATTACATCCACAAGCTTGGGTGTTTTTCTTTCTTTCTACTAAAATTACATAATCTTTATTTTTTTATGAAAACAAACATCTAGTGCTGCATTGTGAATACATTTCCTTTCCTTGGGGATCTTAAAGAGATTATCACAATAATATCTGCAAAAATATTAGGTTACACTTTACAATTTTAGGGCGCCCTTGTTACACATTTCTAATTCTTAGTATCAATGATTACTATAGTAATTACGATTAATAATGCAACTAACCTGTATTCTAACCAGATGGTAACTACAAGTAGTTTATTACTATTCCTCACTCATTTACATGAATCGTTACACTATAGCATGGATATCTTAAAATAAAGTGAAACATAAACATTGTGCACATAAAAGAACCTTTTTTTCTTCAAGTGTAGCCTTTATTCAGAATATATGGTTTGTTCGACAGACTGTAGCTGAAAAAATATGCTTTCCCAAAATCAAAATGGTGTTTAATTATCAAGCCTGCCAAGTAGCAGATGTTACACACGATGAAATACACTGAAGTAATTCCAAGTCATTTTACTGAGAAAGCATATGTTTTTTGCATTTTGTTGTTGATGATGATGTTGTAAAATGTACAGAATGTCCCCATATGCTTAATTAGCAAAGTCAAACGTTACTTCTAAGTAGTTCACATAGCCTATATATGTATATGATGTAAAACACAAACAAATATGCTATTGTATAATGTATACCGATTATATAGACCTACTTGTGATTATAGTCAGTCATTTGTCGTATTTAACAATGTTTTTGCTTTGTTTTGCTTGTTTGGAACATGCTGATACCTGACAAGTCGTTCACACGCTGCAGTCTGAAGGTATTGATCTTCTTTATCAATAACCAGCCAAAAGACACACTTCAGTTGTCTTTTCAATATATTGTAGGTGAATATTTAAACTTTCCTATATATATTTTTTGTACTCTATGCTCGTATCGCTAAAGTTGTGCTGCTCTTTTAAACTATTAAGCGCATGCGCGAACTGTTCAACGAAGTCGCGAACCAGTTTTATTACACTGTCTTGCTAATGATTCATTGATTAGCTAAAAGCGACTCCGACTCATTCTGATTCACATATCGTTCATTACCTATGATTTTTTTTTAACAGAAATTATATTTAACTATGTTTTAAATTGTAAACTATTTCACAATTACCATTTTATAGTATATGATGGCCAGCCTAAAACACACCTGTGCAATAATCATGCTTTTTTTAATCAGCATCTTGATATGCCGCACATGTGAAGTGGAAGGATTATAGGAAAAATTGTCTTTTGTAAGCCTCAATTTAATGCATCTTTATGGATTAACTATTTATTGTCATGGAATTATGTATTTAAATGCATTCCAGATTTTTCTAAATTTGAAATTTGTATCAAATGTTCACACTGAGGACAGTTTAGGCATAATAAATAAAGGTATGTTATGCAAAATAAATTATTTACCAGGAACATCTAAAGATCATCTCTGAACGCAGCCAATGTGATTAATCTTTTTGTGTTTGCAGTGTTCATCTACTCTATGCCTGGTTATAAATGCAGCATCAAGGAAAGAATGCTGTATTCAAGCTACAAGAACCCTCTTATAGACACAGTGGAGAGAAACATGGACATTGTAATTGCCAAAAAGGTACATGTAACTTTAGTATATATTACAGTATACCCCAAGCTGTTTAAAGGGATCGTTCACTCAAAAAAAGAAGAAAAAAAAAGGCAAAATTTCCTCAACCTCAGGCCATTAGGAAATGTACTTTTTATTCTTCAGAGGAACATAAAAATAATATTTTGAGGTGAAACTATGTTCCTTGGTGATTTCATAAAGTCATGTCAATAGCTATCAGCACTTTGAGAGTAAAAAAACATATACAGGCAAAACATTGAGGTCTTATGAAGCTAAATGATTAATCTGTGAATATTGTTTATTGTTATACTAAGAAAAAACTCTTGGAATGACCTGAGAGTGAATAAATAACCAGCAAATTGTCATTTTGTGACGAACTGCCCCTTTAATTCCTTGAAGCGTGAATGTGTGTTGAATGTTACAGCTTCTCATTTCATACTTCTTCACCTTTTCAGCTGGAAATAGACAATGGTGATGAACTACCCAGTGACTTTATGTACGAAGAGGTTCATCCCAAACAACATGCGCACAAGCAAGATTTTGCCAAACCCAAAGAGGCCAACAGGGAAAAGAGGAGGCCGTCAAATCACACAGGCACCAGGGGACAGCAGCGACGACGATTAAAACCCTCTTCCTATTCCAAGACAGACACTAAGTCTAATGAATCCCGTCCTCAAGCCAATCCCATTTTTACCCATGCAGACCAGATAGATTGATCTATGCACAACACTAAAGCCTGTGAAATGACACTTTGTAGCTTGCGATATGAAACGCTAGGTTGAAGAAAACAGAAGTACGATAGAAAGTATTTTAAGAAGCTTCCGGTAATAGTTTTGTTTTTACACTATTACGCTGTGTACCTGCATATTAGCCAATAGAGTGCAATACGGATGGAGATCCTCCATTTAGTGCTTATATTTTCCACAAGAAAAGCTTCAAATAAGAAACGTGTGTAATCTAGTCCAGGTATAAACCGCACTTTCAGTGGTAGGTTTACATTTTAGCATTAATATTTGTCTGGGAAATTGGTTTTAGCGTGATTTGTGTTTGGAAAACATGGGCAGAAAGGTTAAATCTTTCCTTGTGTTGAGGAAGGTCGGATATGTTTAATGAGGCATTATTGAATAACTTTTGTAATTGATTCCAGGTAAAAGAAAATAATAAAAAATTAAGGGGACAGTTCATCCAAAAGTTAAGGTTCTGTGCCTCACTCTTCACTTGTTCAATAGCTAATGGTTTATGAAATTATTCAAAATATCACGTTTGTATTTAATATCACAAAGAAGCTCATGTTTGGACCCACCTGAGTTTGAGTTCATTTTCATTTTTTGGATTGAACTATCCCTTTAAATAGTGACCAAATAAATCAAGTTCAACAGTATCAGTATTTTTGCAGCCACTGAAGCTTGTATGAATTATTTCAATGAAGGATTTGCCAAGAAAATTGTGCTGAAAACTTTTTTTTAAATGTATTTATTCTTTATTGTTTTTCGATTATTTGTAAGAAAGATTCATTATAGACAATGGATGATAAAATCTGTCACACAAATCAATCGCATCTATTTTCCCATGTTCTTCAAGTGAAGACTGAACCATCTGAGATGCTATTTTTCTAAGCTGTTTGTCCAGACGATATTGTTGGCGAACATTTTCAGGGGTTTATGACCATCCTGTCTGTCTGAACCAATAATTTACATGTCAACTAATGGCCAGTGGCCATTTCAAGTCACCTGCAACCACACTATTGCAACCAGTACGGACTGTGACTGTACGACTGATTCCCAACAGTTAGTGTCTGCTATGTAGGGGTCTTGTGAAGCATGGAACAGAATCATTACAGTCTTAAATGTCTTTTTCATTGTATAAAAAAGAGGAGAGAGAAAAATAAAAGATTTGAAGATACCTTTACATTTGGAGTCACGTGTCATTGTTTGTCTTTAAGAATTTGGATTTTGTGATGAGCATAATGTGATGATATTATGGGGTCTGAATTATCATGAGTGTATGCAATATGCATATGACATTGAATATTGATATGACATTGATATATGCAGGACTATATTAATTTAGATTTTAACTGTATTAATTTTAGATTTAGGTTTTAGATAAGTACACACAGTTAAAAATTATTGTTGGTAACGTAAACTAAATCTCTAAAATAAATGTAAAATCTTAAATTATACAAATTAATAATACAATTGTTTTAATGTTTGAATTTTACTGTCACATTTGTTTTTAAAAAAAACATAATAGCCTATTACATGCCATTTCGTGTCTGGTTCTTATTATAATAAGATAAATAAATAAACAATATATAAACAAACTAATAAAGAAAACTCAGATAGGCAACATAAGCACATGTAAATGCACTTTGTATTCTGCGCTACTGCGCCTTTAAGAGCGCGAACACGTGATGCGGAAACTACCGACAACAACAACAGCACGCGGGTGAGTAAAGAAATTCTTAAACAAAACTAAATTTTTGTTAAAAATCTGCTTCGTTTCTGTTTTTAAAAAAACACAAACCATTGCAATAATATTTCGACTGTTCATTTAATACAAAAATCGTTACGTTAACGCACTCAAATCAAAAGATTTCGCTATATATGCAAACAACATGTATATCCAAGGTTATAAACCACAAAAATAATCGAGTGCCTTGATCGTTTATGACTCAAAAATGGAGAGAAACGCTCTCTTCTGCATTATATCAGACCATGGAGGCTTTCATGGAACCATAAAAAACTCACCTAAGTACTTTGTTATTGAGATAGACACCAATGGGCAACTTGTTAACAGTGTAAATATTTAAGAAGAAATACCTTCTCAAGCTACCAAAAGGATTGATAAATTAATACAATCTAAATCAGATGACACTGACAGTTTAATTCAGGGTTGCTTTGATCTGAATCTAATCCTTGGCCCCAGTGTGAACAGGGAATTGGAGCATATTACTAATAAACTGAAAGTGAAACCCTATTCAGATGATCAAGAAAAGGTGGAACTGTCATTGGGAACTTTGACCAGACTCTGACCAACCAGTCTGAGATCCGGGTCAGAAAAGAGCCAGATTTCCAGGAGCTCGCTGGTTTAGCCTCTGAAGAAGAGGCCGATGAGTTTTTCAGGTTTATTGATGCCAAAGCACCTGGTTCTGTGTTCACCTTCCTGCCCGATGACAGCATGGAGCAGTGGATGTCAGTTCATCATTTTGTTAGCAGGCATTTTGGTGTGCTTGTGGAAACCAAGAGCTTCATTGACCAGCAGAAGACTTGCATTAAGGTGAGACTGAGAGAGAGGCAAACAAGCCAAGAATAGAGCGATGGCAGACTGTCAAATGCAGGAGGAGAGTTTATACAGAGGTGAGAGGAGAAGAAACATCCCTTGAAAGCATGTAAAAACCAAGCTTAGATGGCAATTCTCTTTTCCTATCAGCTTTTACTCTGCGGAAGGAGAATCTGGAGGCCATCAGCTACATGGCTGCAGTGCTTCCCTCTGATTTCACTTATGCAGGAATTAAAGACAAGAGAGCCATTACATACCAGGCCATGGTGGTGAAAAAGTTCTCTCCAGAGCGGTAAACAGACCCATGATCAAGTTTTTCTTTTACTGAATCTAATCATTTAGGCATTTTCAATGTGATTATGAAGTACTTGGGAAGAGCCACAAGATGGTGCCATAATTTCATTTTTTAGTATTGCAGCGCATATATTTCAAAATATTCATATTCAGTGAGCAGGGGCATACTTACTGAGCCTCAAAGTACTAATCTTTAAATATTAGTCTAAAAAAATAAAAACAATTTTCATTCTATGTGTATGCATATGTACACTTTACATTCACTGTCACCAATATGATAGAACACCAATTTGCCTTCTAAAACAAATTAATTTCATCAACAAGTTCACCAACAGGAAGCAATCTGCAGAAAAAGGGCATGAATGACAGTGCATGTTTTTAAAGATAAGATGGGGATGGGGTCTTTGGGATCCTAAATTGTGAATCCTCATCATGGTCAACTTCTTTTTTACATTTGTAGATGCATATAAACACAGTTCTGTGTCTGGTTGCAGGAGAAAGGCTCAGAGTTTGTGAGGAGGGGAATGCCGATCTCTCGTGTCCGTCCTGGGTTTGAAGCTCTTAAGCTTGGCAGACTGCAGGGAATTCACTTTGAGCTGGTCATCAGAGACCTGAAGAAGGGGGAAACATGGTCTTGCAGAGCTGCTGCAGCTTATAGAGGAAGCAGTGGAAAATGTGAAGGTAAATGTGTGTATGTTCACCAGCATTTCATCAAGAAATGTAGACACAGAACTACTAAAATATTATCTTTTATTTTACAGAAGCTCAGAGCTCCACAGGTAAGGGCCTTGGTTTAGTTACTGCTAAATAATAGTCAGAGACTGTTTGTATTTTCTTTTAATTGGGTAAAAACAATCATAGGAATGATATATTTTTTTAAATAAACGCACACAATATTCAGTGTAAATTTCATACTAATAATATCCTAACATTTATCCTGAAATACAATTTTAAGAAACATTTTTTTTATTATTTGAATCTACTTTATAAAGAAGTATTTAAAAAAAAATTATAAATTAAACATGTATAAATCTATCTTTCAAATATTTTATTAAAAGAAGAGTGGGTGTAGATAAATGTACTTATGTAGTATGTTTGTACATTTGTGTTATTATTTCTTGTGCTTATTTGTGGTATTTCATTCACTTTCATTTGTTGTCTGTGCTGTAGATCCATGTTGTGACCTCAGATGAGGAGAAGGAGGAGGTTTTCTCATTAGACCAGGTACTGTTTCAGATGTCTAAATTTGCTCTTGTATGTCTGCTACAGTAACTCTTACCCATCAGTCTCTTACTGTGCCTCTCTGGTTTTTCATCTAGGTGATTCTTCCTATGCCTGGAAATAGTATCCAGAAAACCGTTTGGGCCAGTGGTATCAAGACCGATTGGCTCAGGACGGTTTAGAGTCCTGCCGATTCAGAGTGACTCCCCTTAAACTCAACGTCCCTGGATGTTATCGGCCCCTGCTCGCTAAGCCACAGAACATCACATATAGCCTGCAGACTAGTCCATCAGACGAGTCCTACACACATTTGTCATTAAACTCTAACCTGGACGTGTCCTTCTACGCTACTGTTCTACGCCACATTTATTTATCGCTTTTCTGGGCACTCAAAGCACTTTACTCAATGTTGGGGGGGGGGGGGGGGGGGGGGGGCAGTGTGCAGCATCCACCTGGATGACACGACGACAGCCATTTTGCACCAGACTGTATACCACACACCAGCTGATTGGTGGAGAGGAGACAGGGGTCAATGGGCAGATTTGGCCAGGATGCCAGGGTTAAACCCCTACTTTCTTTTTTTATTTTACATTAATTCCTGGGATTTTTAATGACCACAGAGAATCAGGACCTCAGTATAGAGTCCCAGTAACTATACTAGGGCATTACGACCCACACAGACCACAGGTTGGGTGCCCCCTGCTGGCCTCACTAACACCACTTCCAGCAGCAAGCTAGCTTTCCCATGTGGTCTCCCATCCAGGTACTGACCGGGCGTAACCTTCAATGGGCAACCATGTGAGAGTTGCAGAGAGCTAGCTGCCAGCAGGTTACTCAATGACACTGATTAAAAGTGTTAACAGGCTAAGAAACGTCAAATATGAGATGTATTTTTAATAAAAAGTTTATTTTGTCAATTGTGTTTGATTGTGTTTTTTTTCTTACCTGGGACAATATTCACTCATTTGTTTGTGAATGAGCAGTAATATCAGCACTGAGCACTAGATGTCTCTGTCAGGTCCAGCTCAGAAACAGTTGATCAGACTGAGATGAGGACTGATGATTCCTAAAGGATCTGCCAGCTGAATGAATCACAAGCTCATCTAGAAGTGATTAATTAGGACAGAAATATTTTTATATTTCAAAGTCCTCATTCAAACGTCATGAATTAAATTCTACAATGTTTGTCCAAATGTAATGTCAAGCTCAATCATTTAACATAAAGTGATCAAAAGTTGTTAAATCCACTTCTGCATATTGTACCCAAAAAATTAATAATGAGGGTACAATGCAACAAATGCGGTTAATAAGGGGCAGCTGTGGCCTAATGGTTCGGGATTTGGACTTGTATTTGAAAGGTTGGATTCCCAGTCCTGGCAGGGCTTGGATAAATCAAAAGCAGATTCGAGTATGGGTAATCATACTTGATGATACTCTGCTTCATATTGTTGTGTCATAAAACAGACAAACCCTGGACAGCTCTTAGACTCTGTGGCTCTGCAAGAGTGGGATTTGAACCCCGGTCTCAAAGATTAAAAACCTGGAGATTTAATACTTGAGCTATTGAACCTGTGAGGTGAAATGCTGTTTTGAATGGGTATTTGTTGTTAGATTTATATACATGTAAACGCTGTTTATGAAAGCTGTCTATAAAAATCAAATCCAAAACATAGCGCGAAGTAGACTCAATGGCTCAGTGGTAAAATCTTTAAGCTTTCAACTTGCAGACCCGGGTTCAAATCCAACGATAACAGGTTTACTCGAATAAACTAAAAATTTTAGTCATATAAATTAAAGCTTTCAGCAAAACCCTCACCAAAACAGCAAAAAGACCCACTAGATGCAATGGCCGAGTGGTAAAACCTTTGTGCTTCCATCTTGAAGACTTGGGTTCAAATCCCACTGATGCACCTATTTAACTACACAATGTTTTTTTTTTAAAAGTGGTCATATATTTTAAAGCTTTAAACAAAACCCAGAAGAAAACAAGTGCAAAACTAACTGATTCAACAGCCTAGTGGGAAGTCTTTGACCTTTCGTCTTAGAGACCTGAGTTCTAATCCCCCTAAAACAAGTATCTAAAACTACAAACTAAACATTTTTGATCATATTTATCAAGGCTTTCAACAAAACCCTCCCCTACAGAGTAACACGTTACTAAATTCAATGGCCCAGTGGCAAAATCTTTGACCTTTCAATTTAGAGATCCAGGTTCAAATCCCACTGATGCCACAATTTGACAAATAAATTTTGATCATATAGATTTAAAGCTTTAAACAAATCACTGACTAAAACCTTGCTGCGATACCAGATTCAATAGCTCAGTGGTAAAATGTTTGACTTTTGATCTTAAAGACCCGGGTTCAAATCCTACTATTGCTTTAAATGTGAAAGCATCAATTTTTTGGCCTTGCAAACTAAATTTTTTTACAAAACCCTGTTCAAAACAGTGCTGTGTCACAGCTTCAATGGCCTAGTGGTAAAATATCTGAGATTTCATCTTAAAGACCCGAGTTCAAATCCTACTATTGCTTTAAATGTGAAAGCATCAATTTTTTGGCCTTGCAAACTACATTTTTAACAAAACCCTGTTCAAAACAGTGCTG
>CAIGQQ010002477.1:2648160-2664638 GCA_903798035.1 Danio albolineatus
TTAAAACAAACTGCAGGTGTTTTGTTTCGGCGACTGTCATCTGTCATAACACGCTCCTTGTTGTCAAACAAACACCTGAAGCTGTGAGTCAGACTGAACCTGAAGCCGCTCGCGCCGCCTGTTGGGGCGGATGAACAACTGCACTTCATCGTTCTGCGATCGGTCTTCTACTTCTTTTATTTCACTGGCGGGTTACTGTCATAAGCACTTCTGTTGCTAGCTACTGGTCGTATTTGTATGCTGCATACTAGTGCGCTTATGTCTTATTATATATGCTGATCATTTTACAACCAAAAGCATGTAAAAGCAAATCTTACACTTGCAATATTCACATTATAGCAGAAAGAGAAAATAATATGCAAATAAAGTTAAACTAAAAAAAGAAATTCACACTTCTGGCTGATTTTTCGATTAAAAAAGTCTTTTAAGGTATTTAAAATACTATTGTGTTGATCTGAAATCATTCCATCAGTTGTGTGTTCAGCTCTTCCAAACTGAGCCCTCCTGGGTCCTTTCACTATACATTTAGTTTAATTCTTTCACTCAGTCATCATGTGTTATATCTATTAATCCCTTGCACCCTCATTTATCCCTATTCACATTTATCCCTAATATATATTATAGTTTTTTTATTTTTATGACCATTATTATTTAAACATTGAATTAGCTGTATTTATTTCCTACAGTCAAATATAAGATGCTTCCCTTTTCTCGAACTCTACGTAGATCATTTTCTTTAACTCCCATTAATGACAGTGTTGAATGTGGTCTAGTGTGTCCTAACCTCAGTCTACTTAATATAACTTCATTTTTTAAAACTAACATTTTTATTTGTTTCCACTAGGTTTTAAATCTGATATAAATAATCATGCCTTCTTATAATCATATTCATTACCATTTCTTCTTAATGTTTTCCTTGGTAATATATTTTATTTCACCTTTTCTTAAGAGTACCCCAAGATGTCATCTTCATTTCCATGTACTCCTTCATGTGTATCCAGCAAGGATTTGAACCCTGGTCTACTGTGACAGGCTTGGATCTCCAACCTGATGCTCTGACCGCTGAACCATCAGTTTCTCATACTAACAATGGTTCGTTTGTTTTATTTAAGGACACTAAAACTCCACAGGTTTGTAAAAAAAAAAAAAGAAGTGAAAATTGGATAAAAAAATTATGTTTTTGCAAAAAAAAAAGTAAAAGTAAAGTTTTATTTTAAATCTATTAAAACATTTAATGTAATTACAAATAAAGGGTTTATAATAATAACAATTGAATGCCTAAATAATTTCAAGTATTTAAACATTAAGTGTTATAATAGTAATATTATAATTATTTTAAGACATATTCAGAATTTAAAACCATAAAAAAGTACAACTGACAAATAAATCTTACTATCGACTGTTAAAAGTTCAATACTGATTCATGGGAATAAAGAACTTGACAAATATAAATGTTTCAAATGCTAAAGTGTGAAACGAGCAGAACAGCATCTAATGGTCAAAAAAAATTATGTATTTTTTCCTCAGGTGTAGCCCATGATATTAATTAAAAAAACAAACCAATGCATTACAGGCCACGCAATGATAAGAACATAATCATATCTTCATTTATAATGGTGTAGAAAAGATGAATGTGTGCTGCAAGTAAATAAACTTGGACACCCCATGGACAGCCACTGAAAGGAGCTGTTCACCATTATGTTCTTACAAGCCAGAATGACAGGGAAATCAGTGGAGAAAAATATCCACTGTGCAAATTTTTTTTTAAATAATAAAATAACTTGATACAAAATATTTTTCCATGTTTCAATAAGAATGACATGAGGCTGAGAAAATGATTATTTGCTACTTTTGTGTGAACTATCCTACAACACACATTCATCAAGTCTTCAGGCTTTTTAACGACCAAAACAATTTACAGAAAAGTACAGACATATTACCTTTGCAGGAGCAGATGACCATAATCACAGCGACTGTTTGTCCATGTGTTCAAACACAAACTCTGCAAGGAAAACATTAATAAATATGATTCCACTACATATTTAAAGTTAGGAAGGAATACATAAATAAATGAATAAAACTAAGAATATCTATTTGTATATTTTATATTGCATATCATAACTTTTACATTTAAAGTTATATTATTATTTTAGATCTGTTTCATTACTTACATGAAAATCGCCACATTGCGCGGGGTGTATGATTGGGCCCAAGTACTTTTGGAATAACCAAGTTGAGAATATCAATTGAAACTTGATCTGGACATATAACAACAAATATTGTGTCACTAATAAAGTCAGTGAAAAAAATCTGTTTTAAAATTACACATAAAATACATCCAACCAACCAGTTTCTCAAGAGATATGAAGTTGATCTTTCTGAATATTGTGCTTTTTGCAGAATGGATGTTGAGACTGTTATGCAGTTGTTTGTTGATTGTATGTATGTTAAATATTTCTGGGTTGATGTTGAATGTCTATTTAATGTACTGAGTGGTCATAGAATTAATTTAAAGAAAAGAGATCTCATATTTTACGTACATAAAAAGATAGAGATAAGAATCTCCTGTTCATGTTAAATCAACCCTGTTAGACCAGAGCCTATTTTTCCGTCCTTAAAATAGCAATAGTGGATTTGGTACTACTGGTACTTTTGATATTATTAGGTATAGAGCAAATTATGAGGTGTTGAATTTCTGGTGTAAGCCCCTGTGGTGTTATAGTGTTAAAATCCAAGTGTACGTTTACTGTTTTTAACACTGATGTGGAGTAAATTAAACGCTTAAACACTCCTTTTGGTAAGTCAAAAGAAAATAATCAGTTGACATTTTATATATTATTATTATTCCAGTGTGTTAAAACATTCAAATATACATTTTTCTTTGTGAATTTCATGTGGGAAAAATGTTAACTTTTACTCAAGTCAGTTTAAAGAAAATTTTTATTTTTGCTAAATACAGGTCCTTTTTAAAAAAATTGCATATTGTGATAAAGTTAATTATTTTCTGTATTGTACTGATAAACTTTAAACTTTCATATATTTTAGATTCATTTCACACAACTGAAGTAGTTCAAGGCTTTTATTGTTTTTAATATTGATGATTTTGGCATACAGCTCATGAAAACCCAAAATTCCTATCTCACACAATTAGCATATCATGAAAAGGTTCTCTAAACGAGCTATTAACTTATAATCATCTGAATCAACTAATTAACTCCAAACATTCTAGTATACAGTTTTCACACTCTAATAAATTATTAAATCTGCTTAAGTGTATATATTCAAACCTTTTTAAAGTGTAACTTATACACTGGGCTGATGAGACTTGTATATACACCAGCAGAGAGTGTATTTTAACACCTCTGGAGTTATATGTACACTGGACAATTTGTTAAAAATGTTTAATGTGGTGTGCATTTTTACACTCCAAGTGTAAAATATTTTACTCTGCAGAGGTTTTTTCATCATTTTTGAAAGTGTAACCTGGGCACTTGGCTGGTGGGACTCAGATATACATCAGAAAAGTGATAAATTCAACACATGTGGTGTAAAATATATACACTGGCAAATTTGCTGTGCAAGTTCCATATACACATGTGTAAATGGTCGGAGAGAAGCCTAACATCTTTCATTTCAAAGCTGATTTAAAGATTTATCAAAGGACTTTCAAGTCGTAAAGCAACCAGAACTGTGAATATACTCCAAAAACTAAACTCCTCCTCTCTATGGTAATTGTCATGTATTGTGTTTGTTTGTTTTTTCTATCCTTCTTTCTTTCTTTTTGTTATTTTGCTTACATATTTTACGCTAAAATGTAAATATCCTATTGTAAGATTTGTTATGCATTTGATTGTACATGTTATACAATAAATAAAAAGATATTTATAAAATAGACTTCATAGAAAAACAAACAGCACTACTGCTTAACATTACATTTATTCTACACGTTGAACTTTACAGGAATCACCTCAATAAAAACGTCAATTACGACTTACATGCAAATTAAGCATTGCTATATAATCTTTTAACGACAAATTGTAAAGTTACTTACAGGTGATGGAGTGTCCTGTCCTTCATCCAGAGATAGTCGCATGTTTTTGCCAGAAGGGCTGAAATGTGTGCTGTTAAGTGACATTTGAAGGCTGCCATTGACTGTCACCAACAGAAACTTTACATTTAAATCTATAAAGCGGTTTGTTTTGACTCTGGTCAAGCGTTGCGTTGTTTACAGTTAGCCAAAGGTGAGTCTCGTGCTGAACGTGCGATCTCTTGCGCCTCTAGCTGAGCGGAAGGAGAACTGCACACTGTATACAGGACAGACTGAAAATGACTTCCAGTTATAGACTGTCATTAAACATCTTGCTTGAATAGGCTCTCCTACATATCACTGAATGTTTTTAGTGATTAACATTTGTTTCTAAGCAAATAAATAAGTAAACAAACATTCTATGACTCGTTGTAATTGCAGGGTCCCTCTTGTGGTCATCAAGTGGATCAATCTTCAAGCAGAATGGTTGACAAATAGGCTTATTTAGCTGATTACTAAAAAGATTAATTATTAAACAGGGTTTTATTTATTTATTACTGTTATGGTTAGTTTTACTTTACACAATTTGGCAGTCATTGTGTAATTTTGTTTTAAATTTAGCTTTGTTTAGTAATAATGCAATAATTTGCTTAATAAAAACAACATAAAAACGTGGCTCTGCTCCTGAACTATTCATTGTATATGAGAACATACAGTATAATATTCATAAAAATATAGATCTCCACATACGCAGTTCAGCATTTGTTTCGGCTAGGTGGCAGTAGCGCATGAGTGAGCTAAAATCTAACGTAAAACACCCGAAGAAGAAGACAACAAACGACGGAAGAGACCGTCGCATTCGTTATTAAATTTGTTACCAAATGATTCAGATTTTATTAGACTTTTAATAAACATGAATCAAGAGAAGTATCCGCGATCATCCATTGAGGATGATTTTAATTACGGCACGAATGTCGCGACGGCCAGCGTTCACATCCGGATGGGTAAGTCGATACGTTGATGTCATCCACGTTATCAGAAACGCAGTCAATAATGTAACATGGCCTGGAAATTACTAACATGAATAACAGCTGATAAACAGGCTTGTTTTATTTCGGTTATTTATTTCACCTTGTTGAGCAAACAGTAGGGGATGCACACAGTATGACGCAAATGATTAATCAGCTGTCACGAGTCACTGAGCTGCTTGTTGTCTTTAGCAAATGTCATCTTTAGCCTACAAAGTAATCAAAAGGGTTTATTAAAATGTCGCATGTAGTTGTCAGAACAGCTTTTAAAAATGCTGTAGTTGATATTCTGACTAACTGTCTCTTTCTGAGGGAATAAAGTGCTCGAAGTGACTATCTTTTTTGATGGTATTAGGAAGAAATGCTATCAGACCTTTATAGAAATGTAATATACATTGCATTTGTATATACAAGTAAACAATAGGTTTGTTGATTCATTGTTACATTAATTTCTTTTACTGAATGAATGATTATTGCATAGTATTCCACCAAAAATGTAACCAATAGTTTATATTATTGTAACAAAATGTATTTATAACATTATATTACACTCTTCGGTTACATTTAATGTGCTTTTAAGTATGGAGGGGGAAACCTGCAAAAACAATATAGAAATAAATACGCAAATGTATAAATAAATGTGTAAATAAATACATAGATTCCTGCATAATTAAAATGACAAGTAAATTAATATGCAAATGTATACAAAAATGAGCAAGTCCAGCATTATGGATGTGACATTTGCAAGAAAAACATAAACGCACAGATAAGGTATTGTGTTAACATTATATTGAAACATCTGTTTACATTTTCCAAAACAACTATACACAGAGTTATGGGATCAGAAAAATATCAATCTGAAAACAATTTTTATACATTAAATGAGGAAAATAAACACGCGTTATGGATGTGACGAAAAAAGTTTGCGAGTTTACAGCGTACAACATACTTTGTAGAAATTCTGTGGTTTAAACTGCACGATTGAAAAGAAATAATGATAATCACAAGGATAAGTGTCAGCTCTCTATAGAACAAAAATGGTTGGTTTTATTTTAAGTTACATTTTTGCATTTAGGAAGAAAAAGCTTCGTTATGGATGGATATGACATTTTTCTCTTATGAATGTGACAGATGTGAAATTTACACTGGTGAGATTTTGGTAAATCAAATATAATTGTTTGAAAACACTGACCGAGACATTTTTAAGTATTTGTACAGCACTGTAAAATATAATGATACACAAAAAAATTAAAAGGGTTTCGCTATTTTGATGACAATTTTATTTTATTTTTATGGCAAGGTTGACATTTGCATGGAATTGCTCAAATCCATAAATTCCAGTAAAATAAAATAATAAAAAATGAGTATGCAAATAAATAAATGTACATAATAATCCATAAATTCCTGCATGAATAAAATAATAAATAAATGAATATGCAAATAAATAAATGTATATAAAAATCCACAAAATCCTGCATAAATAAATATTTAAATAATAAATAGTGTAAACTTTCAGTTTAGTGTAATTTATTTAATTATTTACCTGCCTGCACTATTAAATATTTATATATAAATATATAAATAATTATATTTATTTATAAATAAAGGGGGGAGGGGGGAATAAACTTTCAGTTTAGTGTAATTTATTTATTTACCTGCCTGCACTATTAATTATTTATATATAAATATATAAATAATTATTTTTATTTATAAAAAAAAGGGGGAGGGGGGAATCAACTTTCAGTTTAGTGTAATTTATTTATTTACCTGCCTGCACTATTCATTATTTATATATTTACTTATGCAGGAGTTTGTAGATTTTTTATATATACATTTATTTATTTATTGTTTTATTTCTGCAGGAATTTATGGATTTATTTACTCATTTATTTATATATTTGCGTATTTTTAAAAAAAAGTTGTATTTTTTTCAAGTTTCTTCCTCCATAATTAAGATGTATAAAATCACTTTTGTAAATTTAAGTTGATGCCAACACAATAAAACTTCTTGTCTTTGTAATAATTATTTATTTACTAATTTATTCATCTATTTCTTTTCCAGATTTCCTCCGCAAGGTCTACACCATCCTGTCATTGCAGATCATCATCACCACGGCGGTATCTGCCCTGTTCATGCTTTGTAACCCCATTAAAAACTTTGTGCATGAAAGGTAAGCCCAAATCCTTCCTGTAGGTTCACCACACCATTCTGCCTGTTAATTGGGACAAAGCAGACTTTCATCTGCGTAAGTGTGTTAATGTGAATCGCTGTGTTTATTTCTCAGTCCCTCTCTGGTGCTGATATCCGCTATCGGCTCTCTTATCCTGCTCCTTGCCTTGGCTTTTTATCGTCACCAGCACCCTGTCAACCTTTATTTGCTTTTTGGATTTGTAAGTATAACACAAAAATGATCAAACTGATATATTAAAATGCATAATAAATAAATAAAAAATGTTGACACAAAAACTAATAATAAAAAGTGTGATTATATAATGGCTGTACATAATCCACTATTAAATCAATGAAGAAATTGTTATTACTTTGAAAATAGACATGACCAAGACACGAGGCCAAATTTGTCATACAAGACTTACTCATTATAATAATCTCTTGAGAATAAAGCATATTTTAATAGAATATCCTGTTTAAAAGATGGCAGACAATGTTTTCATTTGGAAAATTTATTAATAGACATATCTGAAAAGGTTTCTCCTAGAATAATATCACAGTTTTTAGCATAAATTAAGTTGAAAATGTTTATGTGTTTGTTATTATTAATATTTTTGTTTTGTATTTTATTCATTTATTGACAATTTTATATATATGTTTGTGAATTTTATGTGGAGGCTGACAAAATGTGTTTGCATGATCAATTTGAACTGTCTTTCCCCTAATAAATGTAATGGTTGTGTGTTTTATTCAGACTCTGCTGGAGTCACTGTCTGTTGCTACTGCAGGTAATTTTCTGAGTTTTATAAATTTATAAGCATCCAGTGTGAGGATCAAATCTGATGCAGCTATTAATGATTACTTCTTTTATTTATTTTTCTCCTTCCAGTGTCGTTTTATGAGTACACCATAGTCCTCCAGGCCTTTGTGCTCACGTCTGCTGTGTTTCTGGGTCTCACCGCATACACTTTCCAGTCTAAAAGAGACTTCAGCAAACTCGGAGCCAGGTATTTCTCTCTTTCCCTTCGGCTCAAGGCCCGGCTCTGTCACATTCATCATGGTAATCGAGTGCAAGAATTATTGTTTTAATCCATTTACTCCTGAATCCACGTGGAGTGACGCGGCCGCAATTGTCTCTGGAGAAACATTCTTCTTTTCGGTCATTAAAATGAATTGTAACAAAAAATAATGGGGCTCGGTGAGTCATAACTCTGTTATATGATATGATGCATGGTCCACTCGTCCACATGGGAAGTCACTAGGAGGGAAAATTAATTTCTTTGCGAGGAGGATTGAAGAATTCCTTGATTCATATTGTCGGTCGGTGTAATAGCTTGCTTGATGCAACAATTCTTGCTCTGTCTTTTGTTGTTGTTGTTTTAATAATACATAATGATAACAATTTACTTGCAGATAACTAATTGGTCTTCTTTTTTTAGTTTGTTTGCTGGCCTGTGGATCTTGATCATTGCCAGCTTTCTGAGGGTGAGTCTGAGGCATAGCTATAAATGAACAGAATGCTTGTTGAAATACTTATGTTTGCTAGACATAAAAGCCTTTTGACCTTAAAAGGGTTTTTAAAAATTAAAAACTGCTTTTATTCTAGCCAAAATAAATCAAATAAGACTTTCTGCAGAAGAAAAAATATTATCAGACATACTGTAAAAATGTCCTGGCTATGTTGAACATAATTTGGGAAATATTTAAAAAAAGAAAAGAAAAATTCAAAGGGGGGCTAATATTTTTTATTTCAACTGTATGTATGTGTGTGTGTCTGTTTACCCAATGCTCAGCATGCGATCTCTCTTTTAAATGAATATTTTCTAGGTGCTTTGCAATATTATATTTGTGCATATATGTTAGATTTGTACCAAAGCTAAAACTGGATCTAATCAACAACAAAAGAGTCCACAAATTAAGATCACAGTTTAAAAAAGTATACATCCAAATTAATATTTTGGGGGAAAATATTAAATAAAATTCTAATTAACAGGAAAAATCATCCGAAAGCTAAAATGTTTAAACTCTGGTTAAAAATTTTGTAGTTTGTATGTTTTTAATCATTTGAATTAAAAATGTATTATCATTCTATCCCTAAATATGTGACTAAACTCTATTTTTAATTGATATAACTGTTTAATAAAACTTTTTTGTTTAAATGCACCAAAAAATATATATTAATTGTATCGAAACTTTTCATTTTCTTAAGGGCGTTCACTTTTTAATGCTGAGCACTGTGTTTATCCATAAAAGTATATTAAAGGTATATATGAAAAAAAATCTAATAATGCAGATTTCAAGTGGTCTTAATTTTTCCCATTTATGTAAAAAATTATATATATTAACAATAATACATAGTTAAGCGATTTCAGAAGCTGCAGTTCCAATATCACGTTTTACTAAATGCACACGCACACTTTTAATGTGCTTTTGCTTTATTCAGTGTTAAGCAACAAGTTGTATTAAGTTTATCGAGCGTTATAGTATGATAGTTAGATTTATTTGCAGTATAATGTTACTTCTGTTTAAATAAACAACAATAAAATAAATTAGTTTATTATATGTTTATTATAATTTTATACTTGGGCTGCATGATATTGGAAAAAGTCTAACATTGCGATATTTTGTTAGTCTAAGATATATATTGCGATATGAATACAACTTCACCAGATGACATGAATATCCCCATTTGGAGATCTTATCATTTTAGATTGATTGGAGTGATTCTTACTCACCATTGTGAACTGTATGCTAAAGCTGAGCATAAGAACATAAGAAGGTACACTCACTGGATGACTTTGGTCTACAAGGCTCTTCTGGGACTGGTGCCTTCAGTTCCCTTCTTCAGAAATCAAAGAAACAGTATGCCCTACGTTCAAGTCAATCTTATCATTTGACTGTTCCCCGGGTTCGAACTGAAATAGGGAAGCGAGCCTTTAGTCATACCGCCCCCTCATCCTTGAATACTCTTCAGTCTGAACTAAAAATGTCTGAACTCATCCCAATGACATCTTTTCGCTCTATCCTTTTTAACAAACAACAACAGTCCATTTCTCAATGTATGTGTTTTAAATATATTGTAATGTGATATAGGCGAACAACCAAACTGTATTTTTATATTATTTTAATAAAAAACAAATACCATTATTATTACTATATTTATTAATTTTTTTTGTTTTTATTTATTTGTTTCATAAGTCATGTGTTGCAGACCTCTTGGCCAGATCACCCTTGTAAATGAGATCTTGATCTCAAAGGGTTTTTATCTGGTTAAATAAAGAAACATATATTCTGTAAGTGTGGGCATTTGTATAAGATCCAATAACCAGAATTAAAAGCATAGATAAAAACAATAAAGAAAAAGATGCAGATGAAATAAACAGTATTCAGGTACAGTAATTGAAAAATACAAATGAATCAATAAAATTTGTTGTTATTAACGTTACTGATGGTATAATTTCTTATGCCAAACGCTTTTAAAATCCTCATAGAATCACAGGCCTCAATCACAGAAATGATCATTTAGAATAGACTCAACATTGCATATCCTGGTGAAACTATATATATTGTGAACCCTGTTTTATACATATTCTTCTTTTTAATACATTATTTATTTCTTCTTATTATTATTATTATTATTATTATTATTATGGGTGAATGGAAGAGCTTAATTTGTATTGAGTGTGTAACACACCATGATTTATACTCGCAAAATTCAAGATTCAAGCCACATTTCCTAAGCTGTGCAACTGTCTGTGCAGTTCTTCTTCTACAATGACACTATGGAACTGGTGTTTGCTGGGGCCGGAGCTCTGCTGTTCTGCGGCTTCATTATCTTCGATACCCATTTGCTGATGCACAAGCTGTCCCCAGAGGAGCACGTCCTGGCATCCATCAATCTCTACCTGGACATCGTCAACCTGTTTCTGTACATCCTGCGCATCCTCGACGCCATGAAGAAACACTGAATGCTGTGACACTCATCATCAATGTCACAGGTGAATGTCGGTGCACTCCTTAAATAATAATAATACTTCATTTAATTTATTTTAACATACTTCCAATACAATAGGACATTGGAGGTTGGCTCTGCTGGAATAATCAAAAAAAAAAAAAAGAGTGTTATTAATTACTAGGCACAATAAGTGTTGCATCTGTGGACCAGAAATAATTCTAAGCATGAATAAAAGTCTTTAAAAATACATGCACTCGATACGTTAATTCCCGTAATTAGCGTTTTTCATATTATTGGTGTATGTATGCTGTTCTACTTTTGGGGCATTAAGAAAACTCCTCAGATTTTGCTTAATTTTGGTTATTAGTTGCGATCGGCTCCTTATTTTCATCGTGCAATGTGGTAATTGTCATTTAAATGGCCAAATGTGGATGTCTAAAAAATGATTGTACAATTTTCTCCTGCTCTACTAACTGTTGCTGATTAGATTCCTTGGTTTTTAGTGAGATCTGTACTCTGTGGTGATTTCTTGTTAATTTAGGTGTTGTGGTAAGTGAGTGTTGATGACTGGGGAACACATTTTAGGCACATTTGGTTTTATGTATGTTTGTAAATGGTACGTGTATTATTAATTTAACCCAACAGTCATTCTAAAATGGCCTGAATAACCTGAAAGTCATAAAATCTGCAATGAAAAAATCACACTTGCATCTCAAAATATAAGAAAAATAAACATTTTAATTCGTAGGAGTCTTTGGTTGCACATTGTAACATTTGATGAAGTAGCAATGAGCGAGTTTTAAAACACATGTCAGTCATCACATTTTAAATAAACTATAATGAAATTCCACATTATTCAGGGATCTCTGTATGCCTGTACCCAAAGTGCAATAGTAATCATAATAAAAATATGTTTTTAAATGCTAAATGGTGATGTAAACAAACTGAGATGTTATATAATTTTATGTTATTTGCCGTATAAATGAAAATAAAACAATTATTTTAACCTGTATGTATCGTCTTCATGTACAACAGTTAGTCGTCGTCCTCAAGTTTGATTGGTTGAGTTGAGTTCCAAGTGTGATGATATCAAGTCTCTGGAAGCTTTTACTATATACAGGCAATAATTTTTAAAGAAAAATATTTGATATTGGCCACACAATTTATTTTTTTTGTTTGTTTGTTTCATCAGTTGCAATGTTTAATAGCGACCTAAGTAATATTTAATAGGTTTTCACAGTACTTTGTAGTTTGTACGACATGGAGACAGATCCACACTTCACCGCTAGATGGCGCCACTAACTCTTTTTTTCGTGCTCGTGTCCACAGAATATAACTTCTTCTGTAATTTAGTCGACTGTTTATTCCAACATGATAAATAACTACTAGTCAGTCGACAATTCGAACTTTTTTAAGCCATTAAATCTTTTAAAGGCCTTTAAATATTTTCCACTTGAATTGAGTAGCCTAATATACTTTCACTTTCCCTTTCCTTCAGCTTAGTCCCTATTAAAAAAAAAGCTTTAATAGTTTTAATTATAAGATATATTTTTATAAATTTGTAATAGCCTATCATCTAAACTTTCAGGTATTAACTTTAAGGTGCCTGGCACTTAATAAATGACACAAGAACCGATGATTTGCAGAGGATAATAACAAATGTGCGTCCTGGCTTTATTTATAAAGTATAAAGTGCAAAGAGTGCACGTGGTCATGACATGCCTTTGAGAGAGTGGAAGAAGTGTGCACAGCTGCACACACATTTAAAAAAAAAATAATGATCAGCGGCTTCCACATACACGCACATTATAGCACTACACAATATCATTATAGACAACAGCCTAGGAAAGTCTACTGTTACATCCCTGAATGACGTCCAGAATGAAGCAGTTACTACTGCTTCGTGTGCACAATGATGAACACTGAAGGGGCAAACCATCAGGTCGTCTGCTTTGATGAGTACGATGAACCTCACGATTACCCCTCCCCCCAATCTGAAAACTTCGAATTTAGCTTGGAAAATACGGAAATACGTAAGAATCACATCCCTGTATATACTATGGAAGGTGATTAGGGCTAAAAGTTGTCTCATCCAGCACAGTTTGACTTAACACATCAGCAAATATAACAGCCAATTAAATTGTTCTATTTGAAACTATATTTGCGTATGCGTTGCATCGGGCGGCATGTTAACTCATCAAGGATTTGGTATTGACCTTATTCTCTGTGTGCGAGCAGACGCAGCCATTTGAATCTTTTTGGCTCGAGACTTCCGGTCTCATTCACTTCCATTCATTTTTAGGCATTAAAAACAACTCGTTATGCTGCTTGATGTTGCAAACTGGCATTTTCTTGTTATATTTTTTTGCTTTGTCTGTATAATCATGCAAACACCTGTTTATAGAGCGAGCATGTTTCCTGCCGTTTATTATTCATAGTCATTTCTCCCATAGGCGACTGAATCGGAAGTTCTAAAACAGTTGCAAAAACGAGCGCACTTCCACATTGAAGAATAAGGTCAATACTAACAAGTGCATATGCACATATCAGACATAATATCGCACTTACATAAATATTGCCTTTTTCAATTTCAACGAAAACTGCATGTTTACAAGTACTAAAATATCACCTTAAAGCCTAAAATGCCCAGTGTTTAAGCTAGCCTGTGTGCACACTGTCAAACACACACAGCCTTTCATAGTATACTATATCTGATGCTACATGTGCACACAGTTGTTTGACAGATATAGAAATAAAATTTACAAGGAAAATTAAGAAGTATCCACAACTCTGTTATATACAAGAACAAAGATATTATTTTCCTCTACAAAACCAGAGATTGATAACAGCTTTGTACTTGTTTAAAATAGATTTGTGTAGTCTACTTTTCTTTTTTGCTATCTACACAACAGAGGTTTCTTCTTTTTCAGTCTCTATTTTTTCGCCTTTGAAACAAAAAGGATTCAAACTGCACAGCATGCTTGGTTATGAAAAAATGATTTATGCACCGCACATACTGTTCTGGTGTCAACATCAGTGTCCTGCTTACTCTACAAGGATCCCTCACGCAAGCATAAATAGAAAAACGCTTAATACTGCAGTCAAACTGTTTGTTGACAACAATAATTTACGTTTCATTAAAAAAAATTTAGCACTGATGACCCTCCATAATTTTATTGTTGTTTAAAGAATTTAGGCACTGATGACCCTCCATAATTTTATTGTCGTTTAAAGAATTTTGGGACTGATGGCCCTCCATAATTCATTAATTCATTCATTTTCTTTTCGGCTTAGTCCCTTTATTAATCCGGGGTCGCCACAGTGGATTGAACCGCCAACTTATCCAGCATTTGTTTTACGCAGCGGATGTTCTTCCAGCCACAACCCATCTCTGGGCCTCCATAATTGTATTGTCGTTTAAAGAATTTTGGGACTGATGGCCCTCCATAATTGTATTGTCGTTTAAAGAATTTTGGGACTGATGACCCTCCATAATTGTATTGTCGTTTAAAGAATTTTGGGACTGATGGCCCTCCATAATTGTATTGTCGTTTAAAGAATTTTGGGACTGATGGCCCTCCATAATTGTATTGTCGTTTAAAGAATTTTGGGACTGATGACCCTCCATAATTGTTCAAGACCAGAGTGTACAACCTCTCCAGTGCACACAAATAAAACCACTGAGCAGGAAAGAGAAAAGGTTGACTACGTTCAGACTGACGTAAAGCACACTTTCACTTTGAGCACGAGATTTTTTTCTTTCTATTGTACCGAAAATCAAGAAATGGCTCTTTTTGAAGCCTTCACAGATCTCTCGGCTGATAAATTCTGGATGTCTCTCATTAAATCGGGGTCGCGTCGGATGTCCCGTCTCAAATCATCAGGTATTTCCAGCTTGTAGATGTCTTGTTTTCTCACCAAACTCCGGATCAGCCTCAGGCAGCATTCTTGTAATGAAAACACTGACGAAAATAGAGCCAAACATACAATTGTAACATCCGCATATAAATGTGAAATAGAATACGTAGGGACACGTACCTGGAGTAGTGACGTAGACCGCCTGGTAATGGGGGCGTCCGTACTCGTTATACTGCGCTGCAGCAGGAAAGTAAACTTCACTGAAGCTAACCAGCAGTTTAGCTCCATCAGATGCTCTGAAAATCCATGGATGAGCTGGAAAATACTTGATTTAGTGCAAACCGCAACTGAAAACAGAAAAGGTTAGTTCCGTGAAAGCGTTACTTACTCAGATAAGTGTTCATATTAAGAGATTTCCCCGGGTCTATGTCGCCGTATGACACTGGCACTCCTGAGAAGTTCAGCCACCATGCTTCGGCAGCCCTGCTGGATTTGTTAATAAAAGAGATGTATGTTTGATCATCGGAGTTGAGAGATTTTAGAGGTGCGGGCTCTTCCTGTTCAGCCATGATACTGCTGCTCTGACAGATGCAGTGTCGGTGTATTGCTGACAGGTGGCAGTGTTACACACACTTTTATACGGTCTACTCTTAAAGGGGTAGTTCACCCAAGAATGTAAATGTACTCACGATTTACTCATCCTCAAATGCTTCCCAGCCTTTATTCTGTTAGCCACAAAAGAAGATATTTCGAAGAATGTTGATAGCATGGAGCCCTTGACTTCCATAGTAGGATAAACAAAAATGGAAGTCAAAGGTTACAGGTTTCCAGCTTTCCAGCTTTACTCAAATTATATTCTGTCGTGCTCAACAAAAGACAGTCAAACAGTTTTGAAACTAGTAAAGCGTGTGTAAATGATGATAGAGTTTTCATCTTTGGGTCAACTATTTCTTTAACACAACATCCCACTCATCACCCAACATTTTGTTAGCAGAATGCTAATATGTTATATTTGATAAAATATTTTATATATATTTTTAAATATATAATGCTTATTTGTTTTATAAAATTGTTGATTTGATTACAACAACATATGATGGACCTGGATAAACCATAAACTAATAATCCTTAAACACAACGCAATACAATGCAAAATACTGTAAAAACCCTGTTAAAAAGAGTAAAGAAAATATCATCATATTAAAACAGTAAATGGAGCCATATTTTTACTAACTTTATAGTCAAATGTTATGTTATGTTTACTTTTTTGTTTGTTTCTGGTATATATATATATATATCTTAGAGTATGTTCATTTATATCATATAATTCCTATTTTATTTAAAGTTTGATTCGTAATAGATAGATAGACAGACAGACAGACAGGCAGGCAGGCAGACAGACAGACAGACAGACAGACAGACAGACAGACAGACAGACAG
>CAIGQQ010002477.1:2665038-2680006 GCA_903798035.1 Danio albolineatus
AATAAAACAAATAAATAGATTAGGTAATTTATAATATTTTTTTCATATGTGTCTGAAAACGTTTAATTTTTTAAATTTTATGCTTTTCAAAAATTAAAAGCTGCAATTGTGTGAAATTTGACCAATTTTAAACAACTGCTTTCTATTTTAATATATTTTAAAATGTATTTTTCTATGATGGCAAAGCTGAATTGTATGTAGTATTATATAGTTTTTTTATGCTTATACTATGTTTTTGCTCTATTTTTGCTGAAATCCAGAATGTTTTCTCAGGATTCTTTGATAAGGAAGTTGAAAACACAATAATTTACTTGATATAGAAATGATTTGTAAAATTACAAGTTTGTCTTTGGATAAAATTAATGCATCCTAGCTGAATAAAACCATCAGTATATTTCTAATGCCACATTAAATATTCATTTGAGAAAAATACCAAACAGCTTTCAGCATTGATGATAACAAGAATGTGTCTCGAATCAGCATATTAAAATGCTTCATACCGTATCATTTTACACTAAAGACCAGAGTAATGATGCTTGAGTGACCTCAGCTTTGCCAAACAAAAGTCTACCATAAGTGGATCAAATGTGCATGTCTGCTATTGGAAAGCACTTCTAAAAAGTTAGACAGTCTCAGTTTTAAGAGTCATATGGTTTGCCATCCTGGATCCCCTCACCCGTTCTGTTCAGATACAGACCAAGGGAGAGATGGGATGGAGAAATCCACTTAAAATTCCAGGGTGGCTGGTTCTTGAAGGATGGGGGCACTCCGAAATTCTTGCATGATGACAGCGAGGCTTTGATGTCAGTGTTTTTGTCTCTGGAGAAGCAGGGCAGGGCCAAAAAAGATCCCATTCTCCAGAGACAATGATTCACTTTACAGCTCAGACTATACACACACGCACACACAATCATATATAGGCCAGGAGTCTTAAAGCACGCCATCCGTGTAAATGCGATCGCTTTTCAAAGTCTTAGAGAAGTGATTTATTTAGTTAAGAGTCTCCTTACGGCATCGTCCCACGCGTCTGGATGATGCTCTGTTAATGCTTTTTCCTACCTCTTTTTTGGGGGGGGTAATTCCTCTATAATTTCCTTTGCCTTTATTTATAGCATTTCATCATATTACATGAAGGTGGCGCAGCAGGTTTCTCTCTGATGTTTCTTGGCAGGTCGTGTTTGATGGAGTGGGTGGTTTGGCTATTACTCTAAAGGATTTCGAGGTGTTTTCGTTTAGCCCTTTTTGTGCCTGTTTGCGCTGTTTGCTGCTTTATTGTTAACAATAAAAGCCTCGCCACACACACGTTTATAGACAAACCGCTTTATATGATGTTGAAGAACAAATGTATCAATGTTAAAAGAAATCAAACGAGAGAATTTGGAGTTGGACGGTATTATGCGCTTCACAGTTTCCATACATCAAGGTTTCCGTGGAAAGGAAAAGATGGGGATTTTTTTTTTTCAGGCCTGAAAAGTCATGCAAACTCATCGAAAATCTAAAAATGCTGTAGCAAATGTACATTTTCTTAATAAATAGTCATGAAATAGATGTCTTTTTTATCATTAATTAATGTAAATGTGAGCTAAAGCAGTAAGTGCAACATGCAGTTTTAAAGCCAACATGCTGCAATACTATTCATTCATTCATTTTCTTTTCGGCATTGTCCCTTTATTAATCCGGGGTCGCCACAGCGGGATGAACCGCCAACTTATCCAGCACGTTTTACACAGCGGATGCCCTTCCAGCTGCAACCGATCTCTGGGAAACATCCATACACACTCATTCACACACACACTACGGACAATTTAGCCTATCCAATTCACCCATACCACATGTCTTTGGACTGTGGGGGAAACCGGAGCACCCGGAGGAAACTAGCGCGAATGCAGGGAGAACATGCAAACTCCACACAGAAGCGCCAACTGACCCAACCGAAGCTTGAACCAGTGACCTTCTTCCTGCGAGGCGACAGCACTGCCTACTACGCCATTGCGTCACCGCTACAATACATTAATAATGTTAATATTACAATTATTAATCGGATTATTATTATTATTATTATTTTTATTATTATTATGACACAATTTATTATGCCTTTTTTGACATTTTATTCCAGAGTTAAATCTAGAATGTGAATTAATTCATAGTTATTGTTAAATCACCAACTTCTGAATGTTACTTATTATTACTTACTGATTATTACTTAAATAAGATGTATTTTTATGTATTTATTATTGTTTCAAATCACTTCTTAGACTCGTGCATACTATTTTTTCACTCTTTATTTTGTACTTGCTGGATTAATTGTGATTGCTGGATAAGTTGGTGGTTCATTCCGCTGTGGCGACCCCAGATTAATAAAGGGACTAAGCCGAAAAGAAAACGAATGAATGAATGGTCACACTTTTGTTTGTTTCGTTTGTTGAATTTAAGTTACATTGCATCTACATGCCAACGAATTCTCAGTAGATTATAAGTAGACTGTTAGGTTGGGGTTAGTGTAAGTTGACATGTACTTGCAAAGTTTCTTAATCGGTTAAATGTGAAAGACTGTTAAATGTCAGTATCAACAGATATTAAGCAGACAGTCTACTAATACTCAAATGGCAATGGACCATCAAAATAAAATGTTACCATTTTATTTATTTATTTTTAAGGTCAAAGGCTCTCATATAAGCATTTCTCTGCATACTATTTACAACTGTGTATGTGACTAATAAAAGTAGAATTTTAAATGTAAATATTTGAATTCAGAAAGTCACCAAACCCATCCCTATATCCCTTCAATGACATCTTAGGAAAGAAAAAACTTTTGAAATGAAATACCTCAACAACATATGACTCAGTATATTTGTTTAGCTAGCTATACTCTCAAACCCTTTTGTTTTATTAAAACCCAGAGAGCCAGTAACAATGACACAATGCCCATCCCCAGTGTCCTCCAGCTCTACCTGTAAAGCCTACTGTATTTTTCCGGCGGGGTGATTATGTATGGAGGGGCAGAGTAGATCTAAAGCTCTTGGCTCAGACGGTCCATTCTCCCGCTTGCCTCTTTGATGTCCTACTTGCATTGCTTGTCTTCTGCCGGGACAATGACGAGAACCTTTCGCCACACTGGGCATAATGCGCTTGCTGCTTTTGTTGGTTCTGTCTTTCTTCTCCACACCCCAGGGGAATTTTCCTGACTGGCACAAACACACTCTGCCTTCTGCTTTACTTGCCAACATATGTCTTTCTGGCTTTGATAACATAAGTAGATGACAGTTTGGCAAGGTTAAATTTCTTCTAATTGAGTTATCTGCTGTATGTACTGTATCAGGTATTGGTTTCCGATTTGTCTGAATGGTTTAAATGGGTTATGAACTGCCTTTTGTGTGTACCAGGAACATGTCCTGCACACGTTGTATAACGTTAGTCTTGATTTAAGGCAGGATAGATCCATGTATCTGTGTTTTTTTACACCAAAGTCTGAGCTTTCTATCCAACAGGGCTCTTAGAAATCTTTTAAAGTCAAATTTCAGCATTTTTCAAGCCTTTTCAAGGTCAATTTTCAAACTTTTCCTGCATTTTACATGCATGTCTTGTTACAAACTTGCATACATATACATTCTTTATATTATATCTGATGCTTTTTTTTTTTAGTTCTGTAATATTCTATAGAATACTATAAGGACATTTTTCATGGCTTGTTTTCCCATAGCTTAACCCGAAATTACTGTTATTTACTCTCTTAACTGTAAATCACTCACATCTTAAATGTGTACAATTTCTATATATTTTAATTAAAAGCTTTATTTACTAATTAAGCAGTAATTTCCATGATTTTTTTGTCTTCTCCGTAAACTTTTAGAAAACTACATTAAAATTAAAGCATTTTCAAGTATTGATCTAAATATGGCTGCGGAAATTGAGACTAGACACCTTTTTTACCCCAATGTTATGTTCTCCAGTTTGTTTGACCTCAGTGTGAATTGACATTTGTGATCTTTTCTGCTGCTGTAGCTCATCTGCTTCAAGGTTGGACATTTGTCCAATCAGAAATGCTCTTCTGGTGGTTGTTGTTGTTTTAATTACTGTTTTCTTTTATCTTCAACCAGGCATTCTCCCAGGCAATCTGCCACTTGCTGGATATTTTCTCTCTTTCCACTTATACTCTGTAAACCCGATGGTTGTGTGTGAAAATCCCAGTAGATTAGACGTTTCTGAAACATTCAGACCAGACTGTCTGGCAGAAGTCAATTCTGATGTTTGATTAGAGCAGATCACCTTGCTCATCTCTACGTGCGTAAAGTGATTAAATGTTAATAGTTTATTATATATTTAAAAAGGCAGGATAGATCCATGTATCTGTGTTTTTACAATAAATTAAAAGCCTTCCATCCAACAGGGTTCTTATCAGTACTTCAAAGTCAAATTTCAGCACTTTTCAAGCATTTTCAGGTCAATTTTCAGACTTTTCCTGCACTTGAGAACTGTGTCAAATTACATGCTTACATAAACATTCTTCATCACATTATATCTGATGCTATTTGCTAGAATTTACTAAACTATAATATACTACAGTATATATAATATACTATAGAATACCATAAGGAGATTTCTGATGGCTTGTTTTCTCAAAGCTTAACCTGAAATTACTGTCATTTACTCTCTAAAATTTAAGTTGCATCGTAAATGTGTCAAGTTTATATCTATTTTAATTTAACGCCTCGTTTACTCATGAAGCGGTAATATCCATGCATTATTAGTTTTCTCAATCTGTAAAGCACTACATTAAAATCGAAGCAAAGTATTTCCAGCGCCGGTTCGAACACTGATCCAAATATGGCAGAGGAAATTGAGACTAGACATGTTTTTTTCCCCCAATCATCTGTTCTCGTTTGTTGACGCGCCTTGTGAATTGTCATTTGTGTGTTTCTCTGCTGTTGTAGCCCATCTGCTTCAAAGATGGAAGTATTGTCAGACCAGAGATGCTCTTCTGGTTGTTGGTGGTGTTGTTTTTTGTTTTTTGTTTTTTTAGTTACTGTCTTCTTTTAAGTTTAACCAGTCATTCTCCTTGAATTAGCAAGGCATTTTCACTATAGATCTGCCACTTGTTAGATATTTTTTCTCTTTCAGCCTATATTCTGTAAACCAGATGGTTGTGTGTGAAAATCCTAGTAGATTAGACGTTTCTATTAAACATTCAGACCGTCTGGCAGAAGCAAACACAAGTCAATTCTGATGTTTGATAAGAGCTTCAGGAGATCACCTTGCCCATGTATACATGTGTAAAGTGTTGAAATGTTATTGGCTGATTAGATATTATAAAAACACGCCTAATAAAATGGCCGGTTGCGTAAACTTGCACATTTGTGGCGCACGTTCTTTTGATCCTAGCAGGTGACTCTCCTGATGTTATGATTCTCAGAAGGCCCATTATAATAGAGAAACATTTCAACTGATTCTCAACAGACCGAATCTTTCTGAAGTGCCCGCTCCGGCGCCCAGAGGCAGGCACAAATGGAACATACCTGCTCCTACCCAGACTGCACCTGCCTAACGCAACGCACCAGATGTTCGGAAAACTCACGGCACGAAATGAATCTACGGTTACTGCCATTTCATTTGCCTGCTGCATTTTTGCCATTCCACACAGTGTTTTTGTTATTGTTGTATTCCCCCATGAAAGGTGACCTGACGGGGGCAGCTTTCGCGTGGCTCCCATAGGGCAACCATGGTGGGCCTAGCTGCTATGTGATGTGGAACAGTGCAAATAATCACCCCAGCAAACTGTTTATTTTCACCTGTCCTCTCTCAGCTTCCTTTGGACTGCGGCGGGAAGCACGGCTGATCGAGCAGAGCCCCCCCATAGAGGTTAATTGGCGTAATGTGCGAATTGCTTGCATGCACATTGCCATCATTCTTCTCCTCCTCCTTCTTCACGGAGACTCTGAATCAGGAAGCTTTTCAACCATAGACTGCTTTTTTCGAGTGATGAATGGTCTTCCAGGTGGCTGGTTGTGTATTTGATAGGTAGACATCAACATTCCAGTCGCGTGAAGTTACTTTTACAGACCCCAACATCTGACGATTTGTCTGGTGATGGTGGAGATGGTCAACATCTGCAGCCATTCCACCTTTGCTTTGCTCGAGACGTGTGAATACTTGGAATTTTTGTCAGAAAGCATCACTCATTCTGCAACAAGCAACTGATTGGCTTGCCAGCGCTACACAGAGCGAGACCCACCACAGCGCAGGCACACCGCTATTGTACAGAAGCCGCAAAACCGGCCCGTAAAACTCGGCCCGCTTTCTTTGTTTTACAATCCTCACTTATAGGCTCTGAAACCATGTGGAACAAATGTTGGAACAGACTTTAAGCAGGTTAAAGCAAGATCAAGTATCTAAGAGACATGTTTTGGCTCTGTGCCATATATACATGGATTCTTTTGAAAGATATTTATATTTTCGTCCAAAGATGGATTCATTGATCAAAAGTAGTAAGTTGTATCTATATCTAAGCAAGGTTCTTATTTGACCTAAATTCTGTTTCAGCTTTTTGTTCATCGAGGAGTCCTAAACCACAGACGGGGACACTGGAGCGTTTCAAAGTCACGTCGATCAGCTAGTTTGTCTATAAACTGACATACGAGCGATCCACTGATGAATCTGTTGTCCCTGTATTTGTGGTTACACGCAGTAAACAGCAGTGAGTGCGGTGAACTGATGACCTTAACGGTAGGGATGCTCAAAATAACCGTTAACTGAAAGAGTGCGTTTGGGGTCGATTAATGATATCAGTTTAAACGATTAAAAAATATTAATTTATATATTTTTAATGTTTGGCTGCATAAGGGGCCGATCACAGCGAACACGTTTTCAAGTTCACACTTAGCTGATGATTGATAATAAAGCGTATTTGGCATGCTGTCCCGGGAGAGAGCTCCCCCCGTTTAAAGGACGAGAGGAGAGTTTGAGCTCAGGTAAGTCTCGAGAACTCCCCCCGTTTGTGAATGTTCTGAGATATGTCTGACTAGAATTGCCTTAAGAGGCCATTTAAAGTAGTCGATTTACTTTGTATGTTTTTTGGATGGTGGGAGGAAACCGGAGGACCCGGGGAAAACCCACACGAAGAACATGCAAACTCCACACAGAAACACCGACTAGCTCAGGGAGAGGCTGAACCATCGGCGTTCTTGCTGTGAGGCAACAGTGCTAACTACTGGGCCGCCGTGCCGCCCTATCAGAGAAGGGGAGGAGTTGGGGTGGAGGGGGGGATTCTTCAAGACGAAGATGACTGGAGTAGAAAGCTTTGGTAATTTATAGTGAGTCCGGATTCGTCTGATTGGTGCATTGTGCTGAGCTGATGTGGTACCAGCTGTGTTGAGCACGAGAACATCAATGGCAAATCAGCGCTGTTTAAGAACGTTCTCCACAGAGCTCAAATGTTTGCTGAAAATTGATTTTTTTTTAAAATTCGGTATCGATATCGGAATCGAATTCTAGTATTTGGTTGGCAAAATTAACCGAAATGAGCGACCCTACTTCACGGCCAATCACAGTCATTTCTGTTGAGCACGAGAACATCAATGGCAAATCAGCGCTGTTAAAGAACGTTCTCCACAGAGCTCAGATGTTTGCGGAAAATTTATGTTTTTTTTTTTAATTCGGTATCGATATCGGTATCGAATTCCAGTATCGTGCCAACCCTAATCCAAGCATCACCAAAAAATATAGTTTGAAGTGACGATGATCTTAAAGAGTTAAGAGATCTTCACCGGCTTCATGAAAACACAGTTTATTTGTGTAGGCTAATGGAAGTCACACGAAACCTTTTTTTGGCTTCATGTTCATGACGTCGCAAAAGCAGCTTACGATCATCGTTACACATAACTATAAAAACCGTTTAAGCGTCACCTTAAAGACCGTCTATCTAAATATATATCTATATATTTCAATTTTACATGGGCGTCAACAGGATACATGTTACTTATACAAGAGCTTGTTTGTAAAAGCTACTACATAAATGTCATCTGCGTGAAGAAGAAAGTTAGTGATGACAACATGTTTACAAAATGAGCAAATCAGACGAGAGCTTTGAGCGCAAACTGAACCGCAATTACCATCCTAAGAAAAGCTGGATCCACAGCCCGGAAGCTCTCGGAAATCCTCCAGTGATTCAGCGCCACATCTGAAGCGAAAACCACACAAAACATCCCAAACGTTCACCGCAACCATCTGACTCGCTCCCAGGACAGAAGCTGGATGAAGGGTGACTGGATGAGATCTGTTATATCAAAGGCGTTTGGTGTGGTGAAATACTACAAAAACAAGTCCTGCTCGGAGAAAGCAGCAAGTCCAGCTTGGGAGTGTCCCGACGAGGAGCGGAAGAGGAGGATGAAAGCTTTGTTCTGGGGAAAGGCGATGTTGAAATGGAGGTGCCATTGGCCCGAAATCTTGAAGCTTAAACCACATAGTTGGTTTCAGACGGCTGACTGGATTCAGGCGCTTCCTTCGCCGCCACCGCAGACGGAGACTTGTGTTTGGATGGAGAGACCCGCTGGCTGTTAGAAACTCCTCCACGGAATCCTGCGAGAACACAGCAAGCACACACTGAGGAACAGCCTTTTGGAAGAGGGTTTTGGTTCAGATTGAGCAAACTGTGGTATTTGTTTTTTTCTCATATTTCTAATAAATCACAACAAAAAACACTTTCAAATGACAACATAAAAACAAAAAGTACCAAGGTCACCAGATACAATCAGATTCACATTTATAAGTATTTACGTTTTATCAGACCCTGCCATAAAAAGTTAAGGGTTAGATATCAAAGATCAAAAATCTCTTGAGTGGGATTCCTACGGTGACTTAACATGCTGCAATCTAACCTCTCAAGGCCCAAGGTGCCTTTTACATGCATTTTTATTTCTCTTTGCAATTTGGGCTTATTGGAACCTAATTAGAATAAAACCCAACTATCATCTTTTGATTTGATGTACTTTTAGAGAAAAATGATGGACATGATCCCCTTTCAAAGATTACCTACAACTTCACTGAGCATTTAGGTAATAGTCACGGCACAGCGATGTCCGTCACATTTTTATGTGTCCTTGAAATATTTCTGTTGTGTTCTGTGCTATTTGAAAGTGTTGCGAGAAAATGCAGTGTGTTTTCGTAAATTGTTTGCATTGTGAGAAAATGCAGCTCACTTTTTAAAATTGTATATGTATCTCTTCTCTTTTTATCCCCACTTTTACAAAGCAGCACATTTTAGCTTTTGTAATTGTAAACTGCACAGAAGTCCAATGTGTGTATGCAAAAACATTTTTGGTAATATTACAGCAATACGTCTAAATATCCGTGGTAAAACCCTGGAATTAGAGCAGATTTCTTGCTCTAATCCATTTCCAGGTGGCAATTAGTCACTTGGCCTTGGGAAAAGGGGATGTGGGATGTTGTCTTACTCTTATTGCAGTGACGTCCATGCCAGCCTTCTCGACACTGGCACCTGTTGGGCTCCACACAGGTCCCGTGTGCTCCACAGCTGGGCTCGCAGACAGCTGCACACACAGACATGCGCACACACACACACACAATCGGCCATACACAGAGACACAGTGTTTAGTCTTACAAACTTTCCCAGTGGAAATTTGAAGGTTCAATCAAGCACTGGCTGCTCGTTTTTACAGTTTGTTACTGTTTGAATTTGCTTGTTAAGTCTGACGTCTCTATCAGTTGCCAAACGCGAACGACAAATGGTAATTTATATGCTCAGAGTGTGTGTTTGTATTATTAAAAATCATGGTGTAATGTTTATATTGGTGCCTAATCTCAGATGGTTGGACTGTAGGCACATTTTTATTACAAATTCACATGAAACTACTTAGAGATTTTCTAATTGTTGATAAAAACTCGTTGCAAAATGGCATCTCTATTAAAGTTGGTAACGAATTTTTCTCATGAAAAGTCATTCCAAAAATCATGCCAACAGACAGTGGTGGATTTAGGCATGCATGGGCAATATGAGCAATGGCCCAGGGCGGCATTTTACAGGGGGGCAGCACGGGGAGAAGGTGCAAAATAAAAACGTGGCCCGGTAAAAATCATATGTAGCCCCGTACGCTTTGAGATATGTTTTACTTTATGCAAGTGAGTGTATTAATCCCAAGAGTGGTAATGCCAGAATAAAGACGTCAGTGGCTATTGGTGTCTTATGCACGCTCAAGTTTGTCATTCTCTATGTGCAACTGAAACAACGCAAGCAAACTGACCCATGCGCACAGATAACCATTCCAGCGTGCCTCCTGGTGTAAATCCCGGTTGTTTACATGCGCGCTGATAAAATACGCGCCGCTTACGCACTCTGAAACCAGAGTAACAGCCTTTTATGTTCCTTTATAACACAAGGTGTCGGCTCGCTGCGAGTTTTGCTAGCGTTGTTTCAGTTGTTTCACTAGCGTTGTTTCAGCTGACACAACTGAAGTTTATATAATATGATGATGATCTTATTTTGACTAAGCATGGCTATGAGGCAGAAAGGATGGATAATGAGGCAGGGAAGTAAGACTTCATAACAATAATTCTCGGCCATGAGTCAAGTCTAAAATGGACAGATAATTCCATAAAACATCTATATATTTTTTGTATTTTGAAGAATTGTCAAAATGTATTGTTTTCCAGTTACATTTAGGATTGTTTTTTGTTATTTATTTATAATAATAATTATAATAATATTATATTATATTTTATTAATATAATATTATAATAATATTTCTAATTAACTAAATATTTTTAATGATTCCAATTATGGTTTTGTCCATATTCTACCCAAAGTTAGGGTAAAAAATAAACATTTTACAAACAACTATATTAACTAGATGTAACATTCTAGAACTATACTTGAACAATATTTTATAAACCAACTATTTAGAGGGAGGAGTGGGGACATAGATGGTAGTTTCACCAAGGGTACCATTCAAGCTAGCACCACCACTGCCGACAGATATAAGTTTTCATATATTTAAATTAATGTACCAGCCTTTTTAAAATAGATGTGTATGCATCAGACAGCTATTAATGTCAAGACCCTCATAAATTTAGAATTTTACATACACGACCTATATAAATGTGAAAAAATATATATATTTCCATTGCAGTTTTGTGAAATATTGCCTTTTTTGCCTAAAACACCTTCATTTAGTCATGAAATCTTTTTTCTTCTCAATATATTGTTTTGTGAAATTGACGTTTTGAAATTATGGTCAAATTAAAATTGTCAAATAAGCGTATTTTCAATTCACAGTTTCATTTTGTACAGTATGAAGAGTAATAGAAAGCTGCCGTGTGGATTATTCTTTTATAAATCATTAAGATAATGTGGTTTGGGATGCAGAAATCCAGAGACTTTTATGTGTGATATGACTAAACGGCTACTGAAAGAGTTCTCTCGATTTAAATGAGTGGAGAAAACGGGTTTAGAGTGCTGTGGTTGAACGAGTTTTTCACCACACGTGTCCAGAGTGGTTCTGTCAGCCTCAGATAGTCTCACCTTTGGAGCACAAATCTCCATGATATCCTTTGCTGCACTTGCATTTGTTTCTTCCAGTGCATTTGCCTCCGTTTCTGCAAGGCTGACGACATTTACCTGAAGAGGACAATCGTAAAATGAATCATTCTCAGTTCTGGAATGCAAAACAAATGGATAAAATAACAGAACAGAACTTTTTTCTTCACCAATTGCTTTTTGACAATTATAGATGCTTGACGGAGGGTATATGTTAATAATAGTCCTACCAGCCAATCACATACTACTATACACACCATATTCAAACACCTCTGCCACATATTTCCAGGCCCAGTATGTATATAAAGATTGATCATAAAGCACTGACTGCTATAATAATCCTTTCCACTATTTTGAGGTACGGCTATTCTCTAATGTCCCATGAACATGATTGGCTAGCGTCTACACTTGTATATCTGCATAAAAGCAATCTGATTGGCTGACATCTGTGTTGGTGCTTGAAAAATTGAAGGGTTTTTTGCTTCTGACATGAGCAACAGCTCCAGCGCGACTCGACAGACTCACAATCCAGTTCAGAACTGTTTGACGTCACTCCATTCGAAGTAAATGAGAAGCATTAACTTAAAAATGTAATACACATGCAGCAGCAATGATTTAATCATTTCTCTATTTAATAAATAAGTATTTCTAATATATTTATTTTAATGTTTCAATATTTATGTAGGTGACACGGTGGTGCAGTAGGTAGTGCTGTCCCCTTACAGCAAGAATGTCGCTGGTTCGAGCCTCGGCTGGGTCAGTTGGCATTTCTGTGTGGAGTTTGCATGTTCTCCCCATGTTAGCGTGGGTTTCCTCCGGGTGCTCCGGTTTCCCCACAAGTCCAAAGACATGCGGTACAGGTGAATTGGGTAAGCTAAATTGTCTGAAGTGTATGAGTGTGAATGAGAATGTGTATATGTTTCCCAGTGATGGGTTGCGGCTGGAAGAGCATTCACTGCATTAAACAAATGCTGGATGAGTTGGCGGTTCATTTCGCTGTGGCGACCCCTGATTAATAAAGGGACTAAGCCGAAAAGAAAATGAATGAATGAATTTTAACGGAAGAAATAAATATTTCTAATATATTTATTTTAATGTTTCAATATTTATTTATTTTTACTTGTCTTTTTTTGCAGAAATATCTATTCTAGCAGTTATATCTTGTTTTAAGTGTGTTTTAACTTTTGCTATTTTAAATGATGTAAAAATATCAAGGAACAATAAAAAAAATGATATATTTAAACGTAAATACTGACAAACAGGCAGTGGATGTAAAGAAACGTAAAGTAAACGAGACATTAAATCAGGGTTCCCACTCTCAGCCAAATGTCAAATTCCCTGACTTTCTCAGACTACAAAGCTGAATTTCCATTACGTATAATCGACAAAAAACTGCTTTGCTAAATATTTAAATAGTTATAATTTGAGTTAGTTGATCATAAGTTGATCATTTTTACGAATTCAATCATCATTATGAGAGCAACAATGGATAATTTAAAGAAAAAAGAAAAGAAACAAGAGCATGCAGATTTCAAAGTAACCAAAGTTCCTGAAAATGACATTTTCCCAACATACTTGCTGATAAGTTGACAGGTACAGCTTGGTGACTATTTGACTTAAGTGACTGCCAGTTGACGAACAGGAAAGAAATAAAATGGTGCCTAAATAGCCTAACCATAACAGTAGCCAAAACTTATGACACAACTTAATAAAAAATAAGATACAGAATAGGAAAATTGCATTTTGATGAATGTAAACTAACGGACGACACAGTGGCTCAGTGGTTACCACTGTCACCTCACAGCAAGAAGGTTGCTGGTTCAAGTCCCAACTAGCTCAGTTGGTATTTCTGTGTGGAGTTTGCATGTTCTCCCCGTGTTGCCATGGGTTTTCCCCCAAGGTGAATTGAAAAAGCTAAATTGGCCGCAGTGGATGTGTGTGAATGAGTGTATGGATGTTTCCCAGTACTGGGTTGCAGCTGGAAGGACATCCGCTGTGTAAAACATGCTGAATAAGTTGGAGGTTCATTCCGCTGTGGTGACCCCTGATGAACAAAAGGACTACGCCAAAGGAAAATGAATAAATGAATGTAAACTAAAAATTAAAAGCAAAAAAAAAAAAGTTTCTGATATTCCACGACTTGAAGAAAAATCTATAAAATTCCCAGACTTTCAATGTCCGTTTCATGGTATTCCAGAAATTCCATAACCCGTGAGAACCCTGTTAAAAAAAAAAGAGGAGATTTTCTGTCTGTGTATGTGCGTGTGCATGTGTAAAATGACTAAAAGGCTCTTTCCAAATGCTCACGTATCCTCTTACACCTGCAAACTTCATCAAGACCAAATACATTTCACCGGCTGCTTTCTTTCTTAAGACTCCCCACTAAACAATCCGAAAAGGGGCTCGTTTTTACACAACATGACCTCAGCAGGACTCTGCACATTCACGTCACAGTCCGTTTTGACAGAGAACACGATACTGCAGCGCACCAGACGGCAGCAACTGGCCCAATGCTATTAAAACGCTCCTTCAATATTTTCTCTTCCCTCCCTTTTCAGACCAAACACCTCTGAATACGGCAAAACGTCCTGCCTTTGAACAGGAGCGGAAGAAAAACGGGGTCAAACAGGAGTCGTTCAAACATTAACCAAACAGACCGCGGGCCTTTGACGCAAAGCAGCTAAATCTATAATGGAAAACCGACATCTGTAGGCAAATATAAAGTAGCATTTATATCAATGCTTGCTCTTTATTTTGTGAAAGGAGGAAAAGGCTCGTTTCTGTGAAGCGCCGGCGATAAAATGCCACACTCATGAGCTCATGAGGTTGCTTTTAGTGATTAGGGTGACAACACAACTGCATTACATCCTGTGTTTGCTCATGTAGGTGCCGGACCATTTAACACTAATGTGAGAACACACTTCACTAAAGACTTTTATTTGCTGAACTGCAGTCTGTGGAAGTCAGTCTATTAAAGCCTAAGAAAAACACAACAACTTTCCCTTTGAAGGATGATGATGATGATGATGACGATAATGTGACTGCCAGTTTACAGCCCTACACTCAAAAAAATAGTTTTGCTGTTTGTTCAAACTACTTGAAACAACACAATTCTTAAGACAACTCGATTGTTTTATGTTCAATCCACTTATATTTGCAAAAACAGTTAAGTTATCGATTTGTGTTGAAGCAACATGAATGAATTGTGTGGAACCCAGAACTTGACATCTAAAAATAAATTAAAAAATCAACATTGTGCATTTATGAAATGAGCTTCACACTAGTGAGTGGGCTTGACAAACCACCTGTAGAAACACTCTTCTTTCTCTCTCTACAAAAAAAAAACCACTCTCTTTCCTAACTCTAGCACTTAATGCTCTAAGAAGAAACAGTTTCTTAGTATAACTAGTGTTTCTTGTGTGT
>CAIGQQ010002477.1:2680106-2697085 GCA_903798035.1 Danio albolineatus
AGATGGGCGTAGATAAAAAGGCTCCCCCCGTGGGGGGGGGGGTGCTCAAAACCCCCACAGCACCCTAAACTCAATTACACCCCCCCCCCCCCCCCCCCCCCCCCCCAACTCTAGCTCTTAATTCTCTAAACACAAACAATTACTTGGTATAATTAGCACTTCTTGTGTGTGTATTACCTATTATTGAATCACTCAATGCTCCTCTATTGTAAGTCGCTTAGGACAAAAGCATCTGCTAAATGACCTAATGTAATGTAATGTAATTATAGTTGAATTGATCAAATTAAATGACCAAAACTGATTTTATAAACATAGAAAGCATATTAAATGCAAATAAAGTCTAGTCTTTAATGCTTAATATAACTGTAGAATTTTCAAAATATGGGTGAAATAATGTTCCTTCGTCATTCGGTATAGATATAATTTGTCACAGATATGTTTGTTAAAAAGAAGGATCATGCCTATTCCGGACTCTACTTATTAAAATCCGTTCGTTCATTCACTTTCTTTTCGGCTTAGTCCCTTTAGTAATCTGGGGTCTTCACAGCGGAATGAACCGCCAACTTATCCAGCATATGTTTTACAAAGCAGATGCCCTTCCAGCTGCAACCACTGGGAAACATCCATACACACTCATTCACACTCATACACTACGATCAATTTAGCTTACCCAATTCACCTATACCACATGTCTTTGGACTGTGGGGGAAACCGAAGCACCCTGAGGAAACTCACACGAACACGGGGAGAACATGCAAACTCCACACAGAAATGCCTCGAACCAGCTCGAACCAGCGACATTCTTGCTGTGAGGCGATCGCGCTACTCACTACGCCACCTTATTAAAATCCATAAAAGAAAAAAGCGATCATACTAAATATTTTTTATATTTAAAATAATTACAAACTGACATTTGGGGAAAACTCAGCAGTGTTTTGAAAGATAGTGGCACTGGTTATACTGAATGGCATCTGAATGGCATCTTAGTAGCGGGTCCTCTGTAAACCGTACCAAAATTGTACAATAGTGATTACTTTTATGATCAAAAATTTTAAATGTATGAGAAAAGAGTTATAGCTGTATTGCTTTTTTATAGTTTGGAAGCTTAACAACCTTTTTTACATGAAACTCATTAGAAAATCCATATTTTTGGCCTACAAACTGGCTTTAAAGTATGTTTTTGTTGTTGGAATCTGACTGTAGTTCTTTCAGTGTTGATAAATGCTCCTAAACTCACTGAGCTCACAGCGAACCCCTTCAAAGCCCACAGCACAGATGCATTTGCCAGGATGGAAACACGTCCCACCATTCAAACAGGTGGTGCTGCAGTTTGCTGTTAATGGAGAAAAAAACAACAACATGCCAATGTCACGCCACAATCTACAAAGAGAAATAACAACACACAAACAGCTATAATGCTTTATTTATTTATCTGACTATTTCATTAGATCATGTTTCATGGTTTTGGTCTTTTGGTTTGCATTTGTAAAACAATGATGGGGAAAAGGTGTCCAAATCTTCTCTGTTTATCTCTATCTTCTCTGGTTATGTTTTATGTAACTATATTTTTTTATATATTTATGAAATTCTAAAAGCTTATTTATTGTGTTAGGATTTTGTAGTGTTTGTATAGTGATGTTTTTTATGCTCTTGTTGGGTCTGTTGCAACGTATTTTCGGACACTAAAAACTTTATTGGTTAATTAGTCATGCTAAGGCATATGTATTGAAAACTTAATCTTGTGTGTTTATTACATTTTATGCTTAGAGTCAAGTTTAATGTCATGTTGGGTTTTGATACAAAATTGTGATTCATATTTTCAGAATAGAAGCGTCCTGTGACTTCTATTGAAAAAAGACTTGGAACAACTTCAGAAACTAATATATTTTCATTTTCTGACATTAAAAAAAGAAAAAGGCTCTGAAAACGGCTTATATTTTCAGAATATATGCATTTTATCCTAAAATGTCCTGTGACTTCTATTGCAAAAAGACTTTTAACAACTTCGGAAATATTATTTTTTATTTTCTGATATTAAAGCAGAAAATGGCTCTGAAAATGGCTTATATTTTCAGAATAGAAGCATTTTACCCTAAAACGTCCGGTGACTTGTATTTCAAAAAGACTTGTAACAACTTCAGGAACTAATATATTTTCATTTTCTGATATTATAAGAAGAAATGGCTCTGAAAATGGCTTATATTTCCAGAATAGAAGCATTCTACCCTAAAACATCCAGTGACTTCTATTAAAAAAAGACTTGTGACAACTTCGGAAATAATATATTTTCATTTTCTGACGTCAAGAAAAGAAAACGGCTCTGAAAATGGCTTATATTTTCAGAATTTATGCATTTTATTCTAAAATGTCCTGTGACTTCTATTGCAAAAAGACTTGTAACAACTTTAGGAATAAACATATTTTCATTTTCTGACATAAAAAAACTAAAATGGCTCTGAAAATAGTTTATATTCTCAGAATATATGCATTTTCCCCTAAAACGTCCGGCGACTTCTATTGAAAAAAGACTTGTAACAACTTCGGAAATATTATATTTTTATTTTCTGAAATTAAAAAAGAAAATGGCTCTGAAAGACCTTAATTTTTTAATATTTAAATTTGAAATTCAGAAGTCTCCGGCTTAAAATTCAAGATAACATGACAGAGTTTGGGGTTCAAAGTCATTTATTATCGTTAAAAAACATTTACATATCACGCCAGTTTCCCAGGAAGTGACACTTTTATTCTCTTGAACACATGGTATGAAAATAGTGCTTTATTCTCAGGTTTTTAATACGTTTTAAAATTGTTATGCAATTTATTATTATCAGGTATGACTTATTTTTCAGGAAATAAAAGCAGGCTATAAAGAAATCTGGCTAAATTTAGCACTCTAACCACATGTAACAAGTAGGAAACTAACCTCTTTCACAGCTGGGTCCAAAGTAGCCCGGTGGACAAATACACACGCCTGGACTCATACACAGACCACCATTCAGACATCTTGGAGAGCACAGGGCTAAAAACAGAGAAAAGAGAATAAACGTGAACATTTAAAGCATTTAAGCCAGTTTACTGTTCACAGACTACTATAATTACACCAAAGTGTAAAATCTGCATGAACGTTAAGCTGCAGAGACTTTTATTTCAGTATGTTGAAGTGTTTCCGACTGAATATTGAGTAGGGGGCGGGGTTTTCTTTTTGCTAACATTAAGAGGGGCGTGGTTAAGAATATTGTAGCTGAAGTCATAAAAAGTGATGTCATCAGAGAAGCACTCCAAACGCAGAACCAAATGGGCAGATTTTGATTAAAGATCAATAAAACAACTTTTTTTTTTTTTACTTGCATGGATTAATTGGTCACCTAAAGAATGACAACATGCACTAGCAAAAGAAGCACTGTAAATTTGGACTTCCCATTAATTTTCATAGAGTAATCTCCACAAATGTGTAAACTGTTCGAAAGAGGTGAAGTCTGTGAATCACTCTCCCACTCAACCAACCATAATTTGGTGGCTACAGGATGTGCTAATAGGTGCGTTCGACTTCATGCAGCACTGAGAAGACCGATCGAAATCTGTCTTAAAGCTGTGCATGCCGGTTAGAAATTTCATCCGGATTGATGCTGCGCCGACGCCATGTGACTGTAACATGTGGCATCAAAGTAACGCGACAGCACTCTTAGATCAGATGGTTAATTCAGCTAGTGCAGCATCTGAAACGCGACTGCAGGTGCTACGATGACGACACCTATATTACACGATTGTTTACCGCATGACAACAAATAACGTGTTTCAGGTTTATTATTGAACAACTTCCGTCTCACAAACTTCCAAACAAACTTTTTATGCCACTTTTATCTTTTATGCCATCTCTATCCATATCAAATCATCTTTTTTGTTTATGAAGGCTAGATTGTTCGCATAGGTATATTTTTGAACATTTTCATACAGACCCTTTACTGTATACAGTTCCAGATTTAAATTATAATTTTAGTGAATAACCAAATACCAACTCAAATAAGTCTTACAGATTTGTAATATAATAGTCATCATTGATCATACCATCCCCATGTTGTTTTCTTAACAAACTGAGATAAATAATAATTCTATAAAATAGTTCTAAAATCATTTATACATTTATAAAATGGTTTTATCCTGTCGAGCCATTAAATGTTTTTAAAGAAATATAAAAGTAACATTGATATAGCTTTTTCTACACTCTCAGAAAAAAAGGTACTGTTCCTTGAGGAACAGTTTTGTACCTTTGTAAAAATTGTACCTCATATGGTACTGAAAAGACCTCTTATGACCTCTTCTGTGCCTTTTATGGTACAACTGAAATGAAGGTACACAATTGTTCTCATGTAAAAGATACAAAAGTGTTACTTTTCATGTAAAAGATACAAAAGTGTAACAACTCCTTTATTACAGTATCTATGAAAATAAATATGACTGGAAAGGCAAAGTGATTTTTATGAATAATTCCCATATTAAAACAAGAATCATCAATTAAAAGTATATGTTTAAAGATACTTATAAACATACATTTTTAGTTCTATAATACAATAATACAAAACAACTGGTAAAACATAACTATAGGGATTGTAAACTAAACATTTAAGGCATTTTAATAAATGTTTGGTAAGCATTTTTGACACTGTTAATGTACAAAGTGTCTTGTCACTGTGGTGGTACCTTTCACAAAGTATACAATATTGTATCTGCAGGTTTTTAAAAACAAAGGTACATTTAGGTTTCCCGTGGTACAAATCATGACCTTAAAAGGTACACATTTGTTTCTTTTCTTAAGGTACAATTCTGTCCCATAAAAAGGTACTGCCCCAGTGACAAGGGTTTGTACCTTCTTTGGTACAACATTGTACCATTTTTCCTGAGAGTGTATGAACTTTCCGCTGAAAGCGTAGCTCCCTTATTTGGGGAATGTCCTTTTGTTAAATCTTTTTGGATTCATGTGATTAATAAATAAATAAATAAATCACTGATCTCGCCATGTGATTTGTCATCATTCAGCAAAATACGAGCCCCGAGGTGTCCGACCTGAAAGCCTCGTTTGCAGCTCCGCCCCTGCCTGCACTCAGCATCAGCGGTTCAAGTCGAACCCATGTAAAGTGTGTTTATGGCTGATGATGTGTCAAATTCAGAAAACCCAGCCACAATTTAAAGACTTTAAATAAAAAAAGATTAAATATGAAATGAGGTACTTTGATAATCGTGTGCTTTATGTAATTTTACCAATGTTAAAGTGACATACTACACCTACGGCAAGCCATGTGCTTTTATGTTTAGTGGCTCAGCCCACATGATTTATGACCTTAATGCAAAATATAAAAGTTCACTGACCTTCTAGACCGAAACGCACATAGTCAATATGTTTAAGTAAAAATTCATGCAGATGTTGTCGTTTGGGCTGCAGATTTTCTCGATAAGCGGAGCACAAAACTTAGCGGTTTTGGCAGCAATGCAGGCAACAACAAATCAGCCAAAAGCTGTGCAGGATGAAAGGTGTTTTGTGGATGCGGTTTAGGTACAAACACAGCAGAGCTACAATGAGGATATTGAAAACATTTTCAGCATCTAATGGAAGCTTTTTTTATGGTAAACCGCTCTTTTAAAGTTGTAAATAGATGAAAACCACATGTTTGTGAGTCCCAACCTGTTGGGTAATTCATGTTTTTTTTTGCTCCTTCAGACAAGAAACCTTTTAGAATACATGCATGCTTCGTTCCTTCATCTAAACTAGTACATAGCAGGCTTAACCAAGCTTTGTAATTTGCACAAGGTATTTTGGGAAGTGATGCCCTGAGGTTGAGTATAATCATCATCATAATAAACTATATGCATTCGTTTGCTTCCAAAGGAGGCTTGTCCTTCTGAGAAAGGACTCTTGGAGGATGCACTTCTACTTTTTTATGAATCTATTTGGCTTTTTGTAGTGGAGACTTTATAAGAAAGTCCTACATGCGCACATCTGTTGTTAATGGATTTGGGTTGTTGCGGGTATGCTGCTCAGACCTTTATGGGACATCTATAAAAACCAAAAATGTTAATGAAAATCTAATATTTCAGTTAGTATTTAAAAAATATGACAATGTTTTATTCAGTTTCAAATGTTTTTTTTTTGTTTTAATATTTCACTTTTATATCTTTCACATTGTTTAACTATGCTGCTAACTTATATGGTAATTACCTTTCTCACAGTGTACGCCGTAAAACCCATCCTGACACTCGCAGACCTGTCTTTCATTGCAATAGCCTCCGTTGCGACAACCTCCAGGACACTTTGCTTCATAAAGAAAAGACATAAATGGTGAGAACGGTTTTGTTTTCAATGTTTAATGTTCTCCAAATGCTCAATAACTCATGCCACTTCAAGGACATCAGATTCCTTGAAGTTGAAAGTATTCAATTCAATAACAGTACTTCCTGGTACCAGCATATAAAAAAAGAGGGAAAAGGCTTTGAGGTGGAAACCACAATGTCAACAACTCTGTCAAATCTGATGTGGCCCCAGTATACCGTAACAGATATGCTTCAACACAATCCACAACTATCCTTTAAGGCCAAAGTTTAGTGTACCTAACATTCTGTCAACATCTGTCGTCCTTTGAAACTCGTTTTCTCTGTGAAAAGCAAATCGAGAGGTTTAGCAGAATGTTCGCACTGTTCTTTTTCATACTGTGAAAGGGAATGGGGACTTTCCAGTGAAGAACGTCTTGATTTTTGGCATGTCTTTCATTTGTGAAACAACTTGAAATACAGCACTGTCATTTTTAACAGCATTTAGTTCTTGTAAATGTTCATTAGATGAGCAGCTTGGACATTGTGCTAAACCTGTGTTCCATGGATAAAAGTTTGGAATAATATGAGGGTGAATAAACAATGACAGATTGTTAAATAGTGGTTAATTCCACCTTTGTATTTAATGCAACAACTATGCAATTAGCTTTTTTATTTCTGGCAGTTTTATAAAACACAGAGCAGGTTGTTTCTAAATATTTCACAATTGTCTTTAGAGAGCATGTTTTGATGTACTTCACATCCAGTCATTGTTTATTCAAGTCTTTTAAAACTTACATATGCTTTTTGAAAAAAAAAAGAAAAAAAAAAAAGAGATGTTTGGGAGAATGCCCCAGCTGCTCAGATAAATGGAGACTGAGGCTGTCAAGCAGAAAAGACTGTCACTGAAATGAAATCTTACATTTGGTTGCGTTCGTAACACATTGAAAAGTAGTTGATCATAAATCAAACACATTAAGTAATCTTTCTCAATCGCTTTGGCCTGTTTACATCAAGATCATCAAGATTGTTAAGTATATATAGCAGGGGTGTCCAAACTCGGTCCTGGAGGGACGGTGTCCTGCAGATTTTACCTCCAACTTGCCTCAGCACACCTGCAAAGATGTTTCTAGAAAGCCTAGTAAGAGCTGTGTCTGAAAGGGTTGGAACTAAACTTTGCAGGACACTGGCCCTCCAGGACCGAGCTTGGACATTCCTGATATATAGTGTCCAGCTTAACGAACATTAACATTCTGTTTATTGTAAGAATGTTGTGTTATTTTGTCATCTACAGCTTTAAATCCTCAAGCAACACCCCAAAAACATGTACAGGCAAAACAAAATTATGACTCCTGAGGATACAGAGTTGTCTTTTACAGTGAAATGATCAATCTGTGCAAGAAACTGAACATTGTTTACAACATCATTACCTTTAATATGTGAAAACTGGTCCAGTGCACATTCATGATGGTCTGGACCTTACACTAACATACTGATATATGCAATATCAATATGTTTGATCTGTGATGTTTATTCATAATGGAGAATAAGGATATGTTTGTTTCTTTATTCATATAAAAGGTACTTGTTTATATCTTGGTTACTGCAATCAATATAAAATAGGTTGTGCGATATGAAATCATGAACATGCTCTGGATTGCTCACAGAGGCTGTGAATTAAAGGTAATAATGTTGGAAATAATACTTAGTTTCAATCGTTTTGCTTCATTAAGACCTTAACGTATCATCAGAAACCATGGAAATTAATATTGTGTTGCCTGTATTATTTTTAAAGTGCTGGTAGTCTTAAGGGCCATTCATACAGAATGTGTTCTTCCATTCCAATGCATTACTTTCCTATTGTTTTTCTATGACGGATGTGTGTGTGACCAATATGCCGTCATTTGCAGCACCTTGCACATGAGCATTCATTCATTCATTTTCTTTTCGGCTTAGTCCCTTTAATTATCCGGGGTCGCCACAGCGGAATGAACCGCCAACTTATCCAGCATTTGTTTTACACAGCGGATGCCCTTCCAGCCACAACCCATCTCTGGGAAACACATCCATACATTGTCATTCACACACATACACTACGGACAATTTAGCTTACCCAATTCACCTGTACCGCATGTCTTTGGACTGTTGTGGAAACCGGAGCACCCGGAGGAAACCCACACAACCACGGGGAGAACATGCAAACTCCACACAGAAATGTCAACTGGCCTAGCCGGGGATCGAACCAGCGACCTTCTTGCTGTGAGGCGAACGTGCTAACCACTAGGCCACCGTGGCGCCCTGCACATGAGCAAAGTTCATCAATATCAGTTCCTAAGCAGTGGACCAATCAGAGGAACTTTAAGACAGAGCAAGTATTGTACAGTAGCAAGTTGGCACTGTTAATAACTGTTTTATTTGACAGCAACTATTGTTCTCCTTTGAGTGGCCCCTAAAACTTGTGTTTTATGACGGAAGGATTGAAACTTCAGTTAAATGTTCTACTAAAATCACCTACATGTTGGATATTCCAAGGAAATATAAACGCAATACTGCATAGCAAGTGCACAGCAATCTGAAATTTTTGGATGAAATATGCTTTAGGGATGGTTCCCACCCCAAAATTAAAATTCTGTCATCATTTACTCATTCTTTACTTGTTTTAAACTTTTACGAGTTTCTTTATTCTGTCTAAACACAAAAGAAGATATTTGGAAAAATGTTGGAAACCTGTAACCATTGCGTATTAGTTTTTCCTGCTATGGAAGTGAATGGTTACAGGTTTTTCAGCATTCTTCAAACTATCTACTTTGGTGTTCAGTACATGAAAGGTTTGAAACCACTTGAGGGAGACTAAATGCTGAGTAAATATTAAATCAAAGCTTATTCAATGCACATTTGTTTCTGCTCAAGTCCAGTTTATGAAACATCACAGTAAACATCGCCAAACATAAGGCTCAAAAGGCAGGTAAACTTAAAAACTATATCCACTACGTCAACGTCATTTCATCCTGTGGGTGAAATTCAAGCAGTCAGACTTTTAGGAAAACATCTTGTGAGCACTAGTCATTAAGGCACCCTCAGCTGTCAGTAGGAAACACTGGGCTTCCTCCCTGCGGGGAGGCTTCAGACAGATGGACCATTTGATCTGTGAAGTCTGCAGGCCGAGCGGAGAGGGGTGGTGAAGGGTGTGTAGGGGAATGCAACACCGTGAGGTTAGTGTGTGTGAGAGGAGGGCGGGGGGATCAGAGAAAAACATAACACGCTCATTCTAAAGGGCTGCAGCTGGCAGGATTCACATGACCTCATGAGCCAGCGATGGCTTTGTGGGTGAGGCTGAGCGTCACCCGGACCGTGATCTCTGTTTCTCTTACCAACTGCACTTAAAGGACAGCAAGATGGAGATCAGAGAAAACATACGCATTTGCGCTCATCTCTCATCCAAACTTTCACCTGACACATTTTCACTTTCATTTTCTAGCACGCTTGCATTTATCACCTAAAAGTTTGAGATCTCTAATATACAATGTATACTAAATATACAAAGCTCCACACATGACTTGCAAACTATTCATTACCATAATTTACTAATATGTCAGACATCATTTTAAATAATTCATGAGCATGACATAATAACTGATTCGCTTGTAAATTGTGGACATGTTATATTAAATCAATTATAATAATTGATTTTATACAGTGAAACTGAATGGTTACTGAGGCTGAGGCAAAAGTTTTGAGTGGATTGTATCTTAAATTCGAGTCTCTTCTTAACCCAAAAGTCTCAAAAATATAATCGAGTTTTAAAACAAATATAATTTGTTTGCTCATGATATATACATCAAGCATAATCAATAGTTTAATATTCTTGTGGCGCAAATTATTTATGAATAAAAGGTTTTTGATGTATTTAGAAAGTCTTTATTCATTCATTCATTTTCTATTCAGCTTAGTCCCTTTATTAATCCGGGGTCGCCACAGCGGAATGAACCGTCAACTTATCCAGTATTTGTTTTACGCAGCGGATGCCCTTCCAGCTGCAACCAATCTCTGGGTAACATCCGTACACACTCATTCACACTCATACACTACGGACAATTTAGCCTACCCAATTCACCTATACCACATGTCTTTGGACTTGGGGAAACCTGAGCACCCGGAGGAAACCCACCCAACCACGGGGAGAACATGCAAACTCCACACAGAAATGCCAACTGACCCAGTCGAGGCTCGAACCAGCGACCTTCTTGCTGTGAGGCGAACGTGCTACTCACTACGCCACTGTGGCGCCTAGAAAGTCTTTAATTGGTCAATTTTGCATCCTAGTAAAACAATTGCCGTGTTGAATACCTTATCTTGGGTTTCAGATCTCCAAATAACCTCTACACAAAGAGAATCCCATATTTATCTTAGTTCTACATTCATACTCTACAGCAGGCATCACCAAACTTGTTTCTGGAGGTCCGGTGTCCTGCAGATTTTAGCTCCAACCCTAATCAAACACTCCTGAACAAGATAATCAAGCTCGGTACACTTGAAACATCCAGGCAGGTGTTTTGAGACAAGTTGGAGCTAAACCCTGCAGGGATACTTGACCTCCAGGAGCGAGATTGCTGATACTGCTCTACAATATATGGCTTGTCTGTATTCTGTTTTAGGAAATAAAAATCTACATGTTATACTTTATCACACAACAATCATTTATTGTCGTCAAAGTTTGAACAGCAGAATTTGTAAGCTCACCTCTCTGGCATGTTTTGAAGAAGATGGCATTGTGTGGCGTCCTCAGGATGATGTTCCCTCCAGCGTCCATCACCAGGATGGTCACCTCAAATGCTGCCACGCCGTCCTGATCACCTCTGCATGGAAAGCCCACCTGAACCACTGAGTATACAAAGGCTCTGTTGTTTACTAAACATTGAGCATCAACACGCCACAGATCTCAGGATTTATGATAAATATCTTCTTGTGGATGTGCTTCAAGTATCTAAAACATTAGACCCATCTTTATTTTATGCATCTAAGATTTTATACATTTTTTATCAACATTTTAACAACATTCATTCTTCAACATTCATTCATTCATTCTTGTTGACTGTACATCATTCCTCAAAGTATTTAATATGAAACTAAAAAGACATTGCATTCAAATGTGCAAAGAATAAAAGCGCACCAGATGCTTTGTGAGGCACTGATCCCAAAAGAGGAACATTGACAGTAGGATCGTCCATAATGTCTTTATCCAGCGAACGCAGAGTCTGAAACTCATAAAAATACTCTGCCTGAAGAATAAAAAAAGACAAACAGAAATGAACTTTGTTTTAAACTTGAAAAGCAATGCAGATTTACAAATACATCAGTAAAAACTTAGTAAAAAAGAGGGTTTCCGGGTATCCTTAAACTCGCAAGGTAATCAGTTTCCTCTGAAACAAGCAGCGCAGCGCAACTAATGACCTCAACTCTTTGAGAACGAGGACAGCCGTGATGCTGAAGCCAAACACACACTACAAAAAAAAAAAAACTGTCCCAAAAGGAGATGAAAGCGAGGCGGACGCTTCTTCCCCCCACCCACCCCCTTTTTTCTTTTTTTCTCCCCTTGCTCTCTAGATTTGGGAGTGTAAAAGCTGGGCAGCGTTTGATGAAGGCAAAAGTACACAAGCTGTGTGGAGAGCTTAGCTAATCCTACAGCTGAATGGTAATAACCAACACAGATAACTCTCGCCGCCAGCCTTTTATGCCGGAGACCTTTGTTCTAAAGCCTCGGCGGTCGTCTTTGAAGCTAACAGGGGCCGGGACAGAGCGGGCCCTCTCTTTTTCGCCACTATCCCTCCCCTTGCTATTTTAATTTCTCCCTCTTGCTGCTCTTTCGTCAAGTCAACACGCCATTCACGGATTATGATCCCGGTGTGCAAAGATAGATCACTGATCAAAAGAGATTCATGGGAATCCCAAAAGATGTTTTTGTATTTGATTTGTATGTACTTGCATGTAAATAGATGCCAATTGATATGAATGATGCCGTGTTGCATGCAAGAGCAACATAGAGCTGTTTTCTTTTGTTGTTGTGTGGTAAGTATTGTGTTATTCTTGATATTGCAAGACATGCTTACTTAGATTTTTTTTTCAGGGTTTCTGCAGGTGTCACCAAGTCATATTTGAGACTTTTTAAAACCTTTTTAAGAGCATTATGAATGAAATTTCAGACTTTTACAGGGCAAAATGCTAAGGATTTTGTGTTATTGCCAATGGATTATTTTTTACTTGCCCCATTAAAATTTCAATTTGATTATTTCTAAGTCACATCTTTTAGAAATTGTGTCAAAACATAGTTATATAGTTATATATATATATATATTTTAGTCTCAAGAGCTGTTTAAAAAAAAGGACATTTTGAATGCCGAGAGAAAATTCTGAAATAATGCTTTATTTTAATAAGAGCATTGTAGAAACATCCGTAGAACATATTTTTAGTGTTTTGTTCTCAGCATTTCAATGAGCATTCTTGCTAGAAATCTCTCAAAATATTAAATATATGTGTTACTACTTGTTTCAGAATGCTTTGAGAACAAAAATTTCTTTTAAAAAAACTGAACCATCAGATAAAGTAACATTTATTACCATTAGTTTATATATTACATTTTTCAGTCTATGTTTTAAAAAAAATTAACTTCAATGAACTAAATTTATTCACAACAAACATTTATGTGTAAACACATGGAGAACTTTTAAACAAATGTTACTGTAAGGATGTAAAGAAGATAATTAAACCATATTGGCAAATAGAGTTTATCAATTTTACTTTTGTTAAACGTTTTTCTTTTTTTTCTTTTTTTTATGGATTGTTGGTTGTAGCGATTAGGAAGCTTTGCATGAACAAAGTAAATTAAGACCTGTTAAAAAGTATTCAGGACACACAATGCCATATTTCAGTGAATTTAGGATTTTATAAGGCCTAAATTTTAGTTTTAAAAATGGATGGCTTTTTAAGGCCCAGCAGACACCCTGTTTTTAGTATGCATTCAAGAAGTATGTGTATTTGTGTCGTTTCATTAACCTTTCTCCTGGCTGTTGTTATATTTATCTGCTCACTTGGGTTTTAAGCTAATGTAAATAGAACTGCTATAGAAAAATATTTACTGTGGAATGAGTTATAAAACTATTATTTATACATATAAAATTATTTTTTTAAATCAAGTAATAAATCTAAAGTGTCAGTAGTAAAGCTACTTTAATGCAGTCATGTTGGCCTTTTTAATTTTATATATTGAAATATGTTGGGCTAATGTTTTATGTATAAGGGTGTTAGTTTGCTCAGTCTTATTGTAGTATCATTGAGCAACTATTAAACATTGTAGTAATAATACAAATTTCATATTTTCTGTTTTAATTTTCATTTAAAAGTTTTAGCATTTTTTCTGGGTGTTTTGATGATCTTTTTTAGTTCCTCATAGTAGCATGTATATACTTTTTAAGGCATTTTAATTGTTTTGTTTCTATTTTAAGTTATGATTGACAGCTATGGGAAATTCAACATATACGTTTTAGGGAACTATATAATCAATTGACATTATTAAATGTAATTATTTGTAATTATATTTCAATTAATTAATATAAAAACACCATATGTCCTAATGACTTTTTAACATATTATCATGCATACAACGATTTATGCACAACACAAGTAAAATTACATCAGAATGTTTAAAAAATGCCTCCTATACTATTATAATCAAGGGGTCCAGAAGAATCTTTATAATCTATAATCCTATAAATCATAATGCTTTAAAAGCCCTGATTTGGAAAAAACCCTCATAATTCACAATCAATACCAGATACTCACTATTTGTGGTCTTCTGATATTATGAAACTATGGGAAAAAGCTCTGGAGGGTAAAAGAAATCATTCGCCACTGTTTCTGCCAAAACCATAACGAATTACAAAGCGGATCAACAAGCAATAACGCCGCTACAAAGTGATTCCAAATGGAAGTTTCGCTGGTCAATAAAGCGCGGGCTCTGGCACGCGCGCTCGCGGTGTAGGCTACTGATGATGACGAGCCAGATGTTTGGCACATGCATGAGGATGCGCGCTCACGAGGCGGACCCGCGCTTCGCAGCTTTACACCAACATGCAAAATACCGCAAGAATTTAACTAACCTTTTCCTTTCAAATTAGTCAGTATAGGCTATGGGGCATATTTGTACTATATTAAAGTGCTAAAAAATCTGTAAAATTCTGTATTCTTTAAATATGCTATAAATCAATTGAATGAAAAGCAAAATTGTATGAGATTTTTTATGATTACTTTTTTTATTAATTTTATTACTGTTATTATGGACAACTTATTTTCTAATAGATAAATTTTTAATCGTCTTGTTTTAAATAGCTAATGTGTAACACCATTGAAAACAACAATTTTAATAAACAATAGGCTAATAATGATAAATATTTCGAGTGTTTCAAATTAATTCACGCAAAGTTATCCAGACGTACAATATACGTCATGTTGATCATAAAAATAAATAAAACGACCGTATTTATAAATAAATATATAAACAAATAAGCAAACTGCGTGAACGCAAAAATACACGTTCTGTTTATCAAGTAACACCAGTTTAAGCACGTCAAGCTAATAAAACGGCTTGATAACAGTGTTTTGTCAGTATGACGTCTATAGTCTAACATGTTTTGACGTACAGTACCTGATCAGTGGCTTGCCAGGTGAAGTTGACGTGATGGATATTGACAGGTATCGCTGGCATTCTCTGCTGCGCTTTCCTGAAGTCGTGCGTGAATGGAGCCATTTTCCCCTCAGAGACTATTAAAATATCCTCCTCAAAACCTGTTCAATAAAACACTGAGCATTCACAAGCCTCTCATACTGTAGTTTGAAACAAACGAGTAACTTTTAATTGAAGTGTTTCTGCAATAGTTTGCTCTAATAATAACACTGACGTGCCAGTACAGAAACTGCGCAGAAAAACTATTACCAATTAATATTCTTGCTTGATTGGCATCAATCCACATGTACATGGTTCCTCTCTCTTCATAGGCAGCTTCCAGCAGACCCCCTAAAAGCAGAAGGAAGCACGCTTTAAGGTGCAGTTGAACAGCAGGCGTCCTGAAAGCCATCCTTTGGTTGGTTTAAAGCGAACTGGCCGGTTTTTCTGTTTGTCTCCGCTCCCTTCAGTCCCGTGCAGTAAATGTGTCTCGAGCGACTCTTCAATTGACAGAATGGTTCGCGCGGTCTGCTCCGCGAGCTACTTGTACGCAGCAGGAGGTGCAATTTACATAATTCACCACGAGGTGGCGCTGTTTCGTATAATGTGCCACTGATGCAGAATTAAAAATATATATTTGTTTGGGTGGTTCGAAACACACTGCAAAGGTCCAGATGATGACCCATACATGAGACAATACTATCCCATCAAAAAGAGTGAAAATAAGCCAAAGAGGGCTTTAAGACTAAAGCGGAAACCTCTGTTGGCTGTTGTGACTTCAGCTCATCAGTTTTGGCCAATGCAAACTATTATTTTTCATGAGTCCAACATTCAGCTGTGCAAGAAAACATACAACATACATGTTGTAATTTTTTATTATTCAAAAGGCCAAGTTATGACTGAGGAAAGTGATGTGCTGGCCAGTTTGTTATTTGCCTGTTCTACAGTTTTGTGCACAATTTTGTTTTGTGCCAGGTTTTTTATTCTATAATGATACATGCTATAATAAATTATTATTTTAAAAACATGCATTTTTCCTATTTCTTTATGATAATTCTTTAGGAAATGGTTTTGGGACATTAAAAAGTGGTGATGATGGTCATTCAACTAATACAGCTAAAAATGAGTGCTTGAAATGTCACTATGCAGTATTTAAACCTCATAAATAAATAGAAAATGAAGCAAATAACTGCACAAAGGTCCACTGCACAAAAGAGCCACTCCTTTCACCAGGCTGGCTACAGGCCTGCTTTTGTTGGTGTGGATTTTCTGATAGATGTCCACTCCAGGATGGAGTAAAACATATCCTTTCTTATGTCTTTATGAATATTTGAATGTTTAAGAACCTAGATTGTATGATGATCTTAGTGTCATCCCACTTCAGAGTAAAACTGGAATGATATGTGATCGCTTGTTTCCTCAGGATTTACCCAGCCAGGTCAGAGGCCATGGAGACCTCTTAAGTCGTCCTGGACTTTTGGCGAATTGGAAACAACTATTTCCTGAGTTATTTGCCATTTTTATGTGTTAAATCTTTTAAAGTTAATTCCTTTGTATGTAAGCTGCCAGTTTGGATGTAGATTGTATCATTTTTAACCAGTTTTGATAAGACTGCTGAGAAAACACAGCCTTGAAACAGATTGTAGCCTATTTGTGTGTGCGTTCTATTCGTTTTTGGATCATTTCACAGGCCTGGGGTCAGCTCTGAAGTAGCGTAATATATAGGCTAGATAGACAGATAAATTGAACATTTCAGTTCATGTGGATGCTTTTAGTATTTTATTTATTGTTATTGCTGTTGTTGTTGTTGTTATTATTATTATTATTAGATAGATAGATAGATAGATAGACAGACAGACAGACAGACAGACAGACAGACAGAGAGACAGAGAGACAGACAGACAGACAGACAGACAGACAGACAGACAGACAGACAGACAGACAGACAGACAGACAGACAGA
>CAIGQQ010002477.1:2697992-2716639 GCA_903798035.1 Danio albolineatus
ATATATATTATATTATATTATATTATATTATATTATATTATATTATATTATATTATATTATATTATATTATATTAAGAATAATAACCGGTTATAGTTGTTGTTAATAATTAAAAACAATAACAGAAACCATTAAAGGAAAATAATAATAATGTTCATCACAATAATCATATGTATTATTACTTTTATTATAATTATTTATTATTAAACAAAAGCAATTAAAAACATTTTACCATTTATCAAATTATAACTCCTTTATAAGTGGAAACTGACGTGAGTTAAAACTCCAGTTTTTGAAATATTTAATTTTGTCTTGTTATTTTTGTGCGGTGTTTTCCTACTCGTTTCGTGAATGTGTTTTGTTGTGTTGTTTAATATTGGCCGTATTATCATAAATAGAGTTTCCTGTTTCTTTCCTTTCAAGTTGGCCGTCTGTCCGCTTACTTTTACGTCACTTCCGCCGTGTCTCGCTGTGTGCGTTTTTCGTGCAAAGATGGCGTCTGCACAGTTAACGGATGAGGAGCTTGTGTCTGAATTGAAACGGCTCGGCTTCACCCCGGGCCCGGTGACGGAGAGCACGCGGCCCGTGTACTTAAAGAAACTGAAAAAGCTGCGGGAAGAGCAGCCACAGCCGCGGGGCTCCCGGAGCGGGAAAGGACGCAGCAGCAGCGGGACTATTAACAACAACGGCAGCAGCAGCGGCGCTAGCAGCAACAGCAGCTCGGCGGCGCGAGCTCCGGGATTCAGCGCCAGGCCACCGGCCAGTGACGTCACGCGCCTGAGCGCCAGCCGGAGCGAAAAGCGCAAAGCCGGAAAGTTCGTGCTGGGCTTCAGCTCGGACGAGTCGGACGTGGAGGCGCCGCAGAAGAAAGGAGGCCCGAATCACGGCGGCAGCAGGAGAGACCGGGGATCCGCGCAGCAGACACCCACCATCAGGCCTGCGGGAACACCCGCCGCCGCCTCCCTCGGGCTATCCACGGACAGGAAAAGCGTTTCTGGCTCTCCGTGGTGGGCAGACCGGGGGAAATCGGGCGATTTAGCGGAAACGGAAAGAGACAGTCGGGCTGTGAACGGGAATAAGGCTTTTTACGAGTCGAACAGTAGTAAGTTAGGCAGGGATTACTCCGATTCAGACGAGGAGGAGGAAGAGGTGGGTGAACGAGACCGTCCCCGCGAACGCCGTCTGACTTCCAGACACATTCCACCCGCATCTTCTTCCCCTTACCGGAGCGTCTGGAGCTCGGAGAAGACGGCGCTCGGCGCGCATAATACACCCGACTACAACCTAGATATGGTCGGGGAACGGAGAGACGATGATGACAAGGAACCGAGCGAGTTTAGCGGAAGCTACGTGAGCCGCAGCTACCCGAAATTGTCCGGGACGGACAGGGATGACAACAGCGGCGGGAGCAGCATCCCGTCCGCTTCTTTCCATAGGAATCACCTCGACAATGGAGACGGCGAATCCGCCTGCAGCAGCAGCCGGTTCAGCGCTCTCAGACCGCGCTTCCCTTCCTACACCGCGACTTACCGAGCGAACCACTCGAACCACACCGGTTCCAACCACTCCTACAGCCATGCTTCAGCCCACAAGTCCAAGCAGCACACCACGGTCCCGGAGGACGAGCTCCTGCAGCAGTTTAAGCGGGAGGAGGTGTCCTCCACCGGCGGCTTCAGTGCCCATTACTTGTCCATGTTTCTCCTGACAGCCGCCTGCTTGTTCTTCGTGCTGCTGGGCCTCATGTACCTGAGGATGAGGGGTTCCAGCACCGCCGAGGGTGATGCAGTCAGTAAGTATGATGTTGGCGTGTATGATGTACAGCAAGAAGAGCTGTAGGTAAAAAAATGTGTATATATTTTTATTTTTGCCATTAATTTTATATAGCTCGATTTGTAAAATCATTTATATATATATATATGGGTGGTTGACGTATAAGCCAGATTTTTTTATATTTTTATTTATTTGTGAAATTAAGCATTACAAAAATTGCACTGTGTTGTACTGACTCTTACATTTATAAAAACATATGTGGTTTTTTAATTTTAGTATTGGAAATAGGATATATTCACCAATTTGCTACATTTGTGCCTAAAATTGTCATATAGTGTGACATTAGAATTATTCTGTATAAAATGAAAATTTATACTTTCTCTAAGTAACCAACTTCACCATAAATCTGTAACATTACTATCTTAAGATGTATATATATTTTAAGTGCATATTCATCAGATTTTGCTTTAATTTTCTACATAATTGTGGAAAGTAAGACATTTCTCCACAGTCTTCACAGATATTTTAGATTAATTTTAACAAACCTTGTAATAAATCAAGCAAAATGCTTGTGATTGTCGCTAATACTTTTCTTTTTGATCGATTGCAATTTTTATGGTTCACAAATTAAAAAGAAGTATTTTTATTGTCACAATTCTTTTTGTCACACCAAATGACATAGTGTCACACTAAATGATGAATGACACTACACCACAATTTATCAGTGTATAAATTGTTAAACAGTAAAAGTAGTGTTAAGAGATTCACTTTTAATCTTAAAAAATGTTTTTATCTGAAAGACCATTTTAAATGACCATTTCAGACCATGTTAAATGCTAGCCAGTCAATCTGAGTTTAGCCAGCCTGATCTCACGAGAAAACGTAAGTTTTTTTACGTTTTGGCAGCTTAGTGGCTAATTCGTACGAATTTAAAAAAGGAGGCGTGGCACCCAACCCCACCCCTAAACACAACCGTCATTGGTTGATGAGCAAATCGTACTGAATTGTACGAATTACATCGTACAAATTCATACGAATTAGCCACTAATTAAAAAGTTACAAATTGCCGTGAGATAGTGTTGGTTTAGCAGATCTTCATTCAGTGATCCTTCAAGAGATGGAGGGGTCATGTTCATAATGGCATTCACTTCTTTTTTTCTCTTTCTGAATTTCCTTTGTGCCTCTCTCCACATCTCTCAGATTGTCTCTTGTTTTGAAGGAGGAAGGGAGTGAATTGAATACACTGAGTTGAATACACTGATTGAATACATTGAATACACTGAGTTATCCTGTCCGTTTCTTTTCTTTATATCTGTTAATGAAAAAATAGTGATAGAACAGTGATTTGTAAAAAAAAATAAATAAAAATAATAATAATAATAAAAATGTAAAAAATTAACATTCAGATTTTAACCCCACCATCTTGACATTAGTATTGTGTTGAAGTTATACTAGACCTGCTAGACTTTTAACCTATTGTATGTGTCTGATATGTGGAAACTGGCATGATTTCCTTTCCCTCAGGACCTCCTCTCCTATATTTTGCCTATATTTTCGTGTCCTCTCTTTACTTGTCATTTATGCTGATTTAAATAAAAAAACTGCATATTTTAATTTGCAAAGCATGTCAAACATGATTAAAGATGGTTAGATTTATTTAAAAAATAAAAAATGCATTAATTATATAGGTAATTTAATAATCACCCTCTTTTAAAAAAAGAATGTTTTGAAAATGTGTTTATTTACCATTTCAAAAAGGTGTGTGTAATATGGTGTGACAATAAAATCATATGGTGTGACTTGGAAAAACTGTCACTTGATATGACAAAGTGTCACACCATATGACATTTTGTTCAGTTAAGCTAATCTATCGGATAAGTAAAAACAGCTAGCTTGTAATTAGCATATGGGTTGCTACATAGCAGCAATGCTTTTTAGGAATTAATAAGTGAAATTTGCAAAAAAAAATTCATTTTTATGTAAATCATGTCACACCATAAGACTCAAATCACTGACCATTGGTGATCATATGAGATACAGAGCTTTTAAACAAAAATGTAAAAAAATCAGAGCTCACCTTTTGACCATCCAAACCCCTCCAGAGAAGAAACTGCAACCTCCTGTTTGAGTGTGGACCTCTTCATTGTAATTATGTCCAAATTATTGCCCGTTCAAAAAATAAATTGTACTGTCACACCATATGAGGTTCATTTTGCGGACATAATCTATTTGGCCAGAACTTGCGTTAAAATCATGCACAGGCATCAAAACTTTCTCTGTCTATTAAAAAGGCCTTTTTCTTTCATTTAAATAGTAAAACTATCAGTTATTTATACTTTGCTGGCATACATTGCCATATTACTAAGGTGAAACATGGCCCGGACAGTCACACCATATGACAATTTTGAGGTATAGATAAAAAAAAATTAAGTAGAGGTCTTTATACATTGACTAGATATGGTATGCTATAATAATATATTGTGGGAGGAACCACATATAGGTTTATATTTTTAACAAAAACCTATTTTCATTAGTATATGACATTATGGACAGGCAGAATTGCATGTCATGTCATCCACCCGTATATGTATATGTGTGTGTGTGTGTGTGCTTTTGAATGTGCTTTTAAATGGTATCCACATGAATAACAGGAATTGCATCATAAAATATATCAGTTCCGTCATGGAGTTATATTATTCTGTTCCACATAGGACTGTAAAATTCAATAGTAGTAACATGCATGTGAATGGGATAATGCTTTATACAAATACAAGAATGAAAAATGGGAATTCAGTGGTTTAATTAATGTAATAATCTGTAATACCATACTATTTTGACATTATCATGATAAGCTGTAACACATTGTACTTAAAAGAATACTATGGTATTACCATACTGTGATGATGAAAAATTGTTTGAACCTATATATGTGATCATAATTGAAATGGAGGATACAGTATGCACAGATATGTTATGATTAGGTGTAGCTCACTAATGTTGGGTTTCTTTGTTTTTTTGGAGGGATTAGGAATAAGACATTTCATGACTTTCTTTAGATTTCTTTGTGCACTTGTTTAGTATCTGCTAAATATGGTAAAGGGTATACTATATAGTCATGTAAAGCAATGTGTTATGTAATGGTGCAAAAAGATTTACAGTTACTAAAAGATTTTTTAACTCTATGACTCAAGCTTGCCCAATCCACACAGCCATCACCCCAGACTATTTGCACCTTCTCAGACAGGAAATAGTCTATGTTACCGGTGTTTTATGGGACAGGGAGAGGTATTTGCATTTGAAATATGTGTGTGCTGTGCTAAATGTTATGTCAGAACTGGGATTTCAGATAGCTGATCAAATCTGCGATGAACTATCAGCCAAATCACTTATCTCTTTAAATAATATATATATATTTGTGAATAAATAGAGCTTTATCCTCAAATTTCTACTAACCTCTCTTATGTTTTGGCTTGAGATTGTGCTAATGTAATGTAATGTTAATACTATGATCTAAATATTTATTTGGAAAAATGTAGCATGTTTGTAAATTCTTTTAAATTATAATCTAAAATTATTTATTGGTCAGACTTCTTTCAAAAAGGAATAAAGTAATTTAATTTAAAAGTAGCTTATTTCAACTTTTATCCGTCAATTATGGGTGATTGAAAAGTCATAAATGAATTCCTGAAGAGTGTGGGAACCCTTTGGATGTCTGTTACTTGAGAATAATCAAGCCCAGTCTCCACATTTCGACATGTTGGCATCGTTTCTGGTCATAATATGATCAGCAGCATTAATCTTTTGATACATTTTCCCAGATGAGAGAAACTGTTCTTGGATATGCGTTCAGTGGCACTCAGTTTTAATAGCTTGAGTACCATCAGAGTAAAGTGCTCTGGAGGCAGAGATGGCTCTTGAGAGGAAGCCGACTGATGAATTACTATGTATATCTGTGGCATGGCCGCTCTCTCAGGGAGGGAGCTTTGACTGGAGATCGCGCTGCAGACATCTAGGTCACAGACAAGCTAAAGCGGCCTAATTGTCTGTCTCTCTGGGGACTCTGGGAGCTCGCGGCCAACTAGAGTGACTGACTTCTTTCTGGCCGGACGAATGTCTGATTCTCACTTTGAGTGATTATATATGAGTTTGCACTTTCCGTGGATTATAGTTTGCAGCTTTATTGTGCACAACACATGTGCAGCCGTAATTTTTTTGTAACCGTGATGTCAATAATGTAATGCAAATAGCTTGATCTTCCAGTATGTCGAGTTCGAGTCACTGTCAGCTATTTATAACGTCCTGACTCATTATTTTATCAAGCTGATGTAAGATATTTTAACACACCAAGAAAAATATATATCTGCAGTTATAACATAATTCTGCTTATTGGCTCCTGTAAAATGACAACACTGCTGTTTGAAACATTTATCATTGTATGCTGTTTATATGTTCCAGTTTTTTAAATATTAGTATTATAATATATAGTAGTATCTATTTCCAATCTTAGCCAGTTAATCTGTTTCTTAATATTGGAGGTTCAAATATGACATGTTTTATTTTATAAAAAGCATATATACAGGGATAGAAAAAAATCATCCTTCAGAGACGAGACCTTTTCTCAGTGTTTACATTTTAAACAAGTGGCTAGAGGAGTGGGATGCATTGAAAAATAATACATGAATATTCAAGCTGAAATCTCAAACAGAATTTTAAGACTAGATTTGATTAAAGTGATTTTTTTATCAGATGTCAAATTGAACATACAAGAGTAACTCATGAAGTTTTTTTCTCATACAGTAAAACACATTTTGCTGGACTGTCCAGCTGTCCAGAAGACTTTTTTTATCAAATAAAGTCTCTTAAGGACATTTTTAGCAAAGTGACACAAGGAAAAATTGTAGAATTTTTATCCTGTATTAGCGCTAAAAATCTTATTTAATTCATGTGTTTATTTGTTTGTTGATTTTTAATTGTATATTTATTATTGAAATGTTCTTACCATGAAAATAGCTTTGGTTGCTGACCAGACATTTAAAAAACTGAGATAGTTGCTGAGTGATTTTTAAACTAACACTAATATTTAAGTGTGTTTTAGCAACTTGTCCGAGTGTAATGTATAAAATAGATTATAAAAATAGTTTATATTTTGCTCACATTAATTTTCGCTTTCTGGTCTCGATTAATCCATTAAAAGTTCAGATTGGCTAATATAATTGGTTAAAATACATTTAAGTAATCAGAAAGTATTTCCAGTTATTTGAAAGCATTTAACTTGAAAAGTTAACTTTGAATTTAAAGTTTAATTTAAATAAAAAAAACCTCTATAGAGGGGAACAATATTTTAATTATCTCTATTAATATTTGTGATATTATTATTATTATTATTATCTTTATTACTTTGAAAAATTGCACTCTACTATACAAGAGTAATGTTAGTTTATCTGATGATAGTCTTTCTCAAAAAAAGAAGCAAGTCTCGGTAGATAAAGTTCATCTGCTCATGACCTCATTAGATGAAGACATTGCAAAAAACTGCATCATGTCTATTGAATATGCATATTGCTAACAAAACTGAACAGTCTTTATACAGTTCTTCTATTCACAAAAAGCACTACTTCTGATCAATTCATCCAAACGTTCAAGTTCTGTGAAATTCTGCATTAAATAGTTATTCTCTTAATGACTTTTCAATAAAAACCAGAAAGCCACTTGTGGCATTGAATTTCAATGGTTATTACCATTGTTAAGGTTATAAATAGATCCTTGAATACCTCATCACCAGAAACTTAAGTCATGAAACTTAAACTTATCTGTTTGTGTATGGCTTCCTCTCAGAAACTGGTTTGCACTATCAGACGTCTCATATTTAATCTGGCAGACCAATGTAGTCTACAATTGAGTAGAGCAGGGCTGTCGCTGTGCAAAATCTGGGCCCAGGCCAGAGCGAGGACAGATATGCAATGTTCAGACAATGACTCAAGTGCAAGACGACGAGAGGCTCTTGCTTATAGTCGCACCCTCAAGTGTGAGACGATGATCAGCCCTCCTGCCTGTCTGTCTGTTCTCGGCATGGTTGGGAAACACTGTCCAGTCATATTACGATATCATTACTGAACGCTACAAGATTTTGCCAAATGCTAAATAACGCAGTTTGTAATCTTATTTTTCTTTCATTTTCAGTCATGCAGCACCCTTTCGGAGATGGGTTTGATAAGCAGTATGTAAGTATCTGTGTCCCATGTTTTAAACTTGAATTGAATATTGTATGAATAGTCTGTAAATGTGTATTTGCGTTGGTTCTACAGGACGATAAAGAACGAGAACTCATCCTTAACCTTCTCTTGTCTCTACATGAGCACCTGGCCAGTGTTGCAGGTGAGTCACAGCACATAGTTTTACCTCTTCAAGCATGGTACTGATTTTAAATTGGCGTCCAGGGATTATTTTTAAACTGTGCATCTTGTTTGTCCTTCAGGAGAACATGATTGTGGAGACTTTAAAAATCCTTTAAACAGAAGTGTCTCTTTCAGTGACGCCTCGAAGTACCTCAAGGTTTGTTTTGCATTTTGAAGGGTTAAGTGCTCCATTTTCAATTCTTTCAGTCTAATTAGCTTGTTTTTTTTAAAGTGACATTGACATTTGGTCTTATTTAGTTTGTCAATATGAAAATGCACGTCATAATAAAGTGTCCTTCTCTTTCAAGCTCCAAAATGAAGCCTATGAAAACTTGATCGAAACGTCTTTAGAATGGGTCATGAAAACCAAAGATGTTGTTGGAATAAGGTACTTGATGTCTGTCTGTCATTGTGTCTCAAATTCTGTCTTATTGGTAGGGCCAGACGGAATCTGCGGACATTTTTTGTTATTTCTGCGGAGTATTTTGTAAAAAATCTGCGGATTTATGAGGAATGACTTTGGGAGTATCATAACTAAAACCTTAATATATGAAATGAAAAGTAATACATTTTTAACTGTTATTTAATGTTTACAATGCAAATCCAATTAGATCCACTTTATTTGGTAAACAAAGCAAGTTTCTCATATAAAATCTGTACTAAAAGACAGAAAATATTACTTTACAAACTGTATTGTAAATAAATCATATAAACATTTTCATATTCGTTAATAATATTACTGAAATTAATTTAAAAACCGAATAAATATACATTTACACACATTTACACCAGTAAATAAACAGAATCAATGATGGGCTAAAAATCTGCGGAAATCTGCGGAATTCTGCGCGCGCAGATTCCGTGTGGGCCTACTTATTGGCTTTCGAGCTATCTTTCTATCTGTCTGTCAATGTGTCTTTTTGGAATTCCATCCATGCATCCATCCATCAATCCCTCTATCCTAGCTAGAACGATTGATTGAAAGAGAGATAGTATGTCAGGTAGATGTATAGACAGACAGCTAAACTGACAGAATGCTAACTAGATAGCTAGTAGCTTCTGTTATTTTGTCCAACTAGCTGGCTGGCTATCATTCTAACGAGCGTTCTAGCTATTTATCTACCATTTTAAAAGCTGATCTAGCTATCTGTCGCTCTTTCTAGTCAGCTTTCTAGCTTTCTTTTTTAACAATCCGCCTGCTCTATTAAGTTAGCATTCGACCATTCTAGCTATTTTCTGTCATTCTATTGTTAGCATTTAATCATCCTAGCTATTTTCTGTCTTTCTATTGTTAGCATTCGATCATTCTAGCTATTTACTGTCATTCTATTGTTAGCATTTAATCATCCTAGCTATTTTCTGTCATTCTATTGTTAGCATTTAATCATCCTAGCTATTTTCTGTCATTCTATTGTTAGCATTCGATCATTGTCAATTGTCATTGTCTTTCTGTGTAGCTATTTCCTCAACTAGCTAGCTGTCATTCTAGCCATTTATCTGTTTTTATAGTTGTCCTGTCTTGTGTTACATTTGCCTGGCTGTTCACCTGTTTATCATTTTCTACCTAGTGTTTGACTGTCTTTTAAATGGTTTATCTAGCATTATATCTGGCTGTCTTGCTATTGCTCTGCCTATCTAGCTGTTGATCTAGTTGTCATTCGTTCTGTCATTTTTATCTGTATGTCATCGTGTTTCGCTAGTGTTCATTTTAGCTAGCTGTGTGTATGTCTATCTAGTCAGCTAGGTGCCATTCAGTGTAGCTGTCTGCCTTTTTGCAACATTCACACCTGTAGTATCTCTTGATGTGTGCTGTTTTCTGGGCAGGTTGATTGGTGGTGACTCTGGTCAACCTATAGAGGACGTATCTGAAATCACCCGTCTGGAGTCCATCCACCCGCGCATGTCCTTCTTCTGCCGCTTCAGACGAGCCTTCTTCACTGTGATCTACAGAGTTCTCCTCATCCTCGCAGGTGCACATCCACTTTTTGTACTACTTGTGCTCTTGTCTTTGGTAAAAGTGTTTTTGTCTTCATCATTTTCTTACTCTGTTTCTCTGTAGGCATCGGTGTTGTTGTGGGTTTGGTGTATTACATGAAATACAGATGGCGCAAAGAGGAGGAGGAAACCAGACAAATGTATGACATGGTGGAGAGAATCATCGGTAAGACCTCTTTATCTAGACTACATTTATATCACAGAAAATGCTCGATGCAGAAGTAACATGACTGTGTGTTTACAGATGTCCTGAGGAGTCACAATGAGGCCTGTCAGGAGAATAAGGACTTGCAGGCATACCTGCCCATCCCTCACGTACGGGACTCTCTTGTCCAGCCTCAGGAGAGGTATTCCATCATTGCTTTTCATTTCGGATCCATTTTTGTGTGAAACACCTTCTACTCAGAGTCCAATGTACTTAAAGTTCAAAGTTTATTGTCATATGCACAGTATGGATTGTATTACACTGAATGTCAATAAGGTTTAATGCATATTAAAAAAATACAAAATAGGCATGCGAAAATAAATAATAATAATAAAGAAGGTTTTTATACGCATAAATGTGTAATTGTTAATAATGGATGTGCAGATTTTTTCTTTGTTGTGCAAGTTCTGATGTGTACATTTTTATTGTTCTCTCAGAAAGAGGATGAAGAAAGTGTGGGACAGAGCAGTTGCGTTCCTCTCTGCGAATGAGTCCCGCATCCGGACAGAGAAGCAGAGGATTGGAGGGGCGGATTTCATGGTGTGGCGGTGGCTTCAGCCCTCAATGTCACCTGATAAGATGTGCAACATGCCTTCCAAAGTGTGGCAAGGCCAAGGTATTGCATACTATGAGATGTGCATATGTGTGATGATGTGAGATGTGTGAATTTAAGGCCAAATTTTTGCCCTTTTGTTGTGAGGCTCAGTCCAGTTCCAAGTGCAGCAAACTCATTAGGGACCATTGACATTGGGACATGGTGTCACAAGATACGACCTTAAAATGCAGAATGCTCAAGTCATAGGTGTTTTTCTTGTCATAATTATGATTTCAGCAGATTTTTTGTTTGTGAAGCGCCATTTCCTGGCCATATATTCACTATTACAAATTTTAGACGCTATTCAGGAGTTCACACATGCAACATCCCAGCATGCAGCATTATTTTGGATGTCCTGTAAGTTTTTCTTTGTCTTTTAAAGCTTAATCTTATGAATGCAGTGAAAACAAGGACCAAGACTGCGTTTTCACTGCATGGTTCGAGTAACTAACCGAATTTTTTAAAATTATTTTTCTTCCCCTCCCGTGTGGCACAGATCGGATATGGCCCATGTATGTGTAAGCAGGAAAAAAATCACATGGATTCTGATTTACTCAAATCAGATTCAGTCCTTGTTCATATGTGGAAATTTATCCGATATAAATCGGATCTGTGTTTGCAGTGTAAGCAGGTAGATTGGGTTTTCGCCTGTCAATGAGAGTCGCGCATCATTAAAAACCATAGTGAATGACGTCAACTCTGATGCTTTCATTTCGGAGCAGACTTCAGCACTGTCCCAAACCTTAAATCTCATACACGAGGACTAAAAAAGCTTTTATATTGTTATGTAGCACAAGTATTTAAGCATGTTAGCAAGAGAGCGAAATAACCGCCAAGTAACCAATATAAACTAATAAAAACTTGCATACGTCACATGCATAAAATACGACATGGACATTACATTAAAAAGGCCAAGATTAAAAGAAGATGGCCAAATGAGAACTTTTCTGTCATAAACTATAGTAAAACAACCTGTCAAAAAGAATTTTAAAAAATTAATCCATGTAAACAGATTAAATTCAGGAACTGAGAAAAAGGCGCTCTTTTAATATCAGCTGTCAGTCAACACCCGCTCTCTATTTTTTATTTTTTTGTTGTTTTTTTTCCCTGGTCTTTGTGCCTTTGCCGTGTGCTGTGTAAATGCAGACAATCGGATGCGAGTCACTTTTTAAAGAATTATGTAAGCTGGTCATTAAAAAAAATCGGATACAGTCACAAAATCAGAATTGACCATCAAGATCTGCAGTGTAAATGCAGCCTAAATGTATCTTTTTGTTGTTGTTGAACAAAACTAACCAAGAAAATTACACGTGAAAAAAACTTTACCTTTATCATGAGCATCCTCTTTGTTTTGGTGATTTTGTTGGTGGATTTAAAGTGGCTTGTTTTGCTCTTCAGCATTTCCGCTGGACCGAAGAAATTCGCCACCAAACAGCTTAACGCCTTGCTTGAAAATTCGCAACATGTTTGATCCTGTAATGTAAGTTTTTCACATCAACTTAATTTAAATAGTTTGTTCAGACATGTAAAATGTACTTTCATATAATCACGAAGCTTTGCCAGATATTTGAGTGGTTTAGAGAGTAGTTCTCTCACTGTACTTACAGTAATTTTCCTCTTGTGCAGGGAAGTGGGGGAAAACTGGCATCTCGCCATTCAAGAAGCCATTTTGGAGAAGTGCAGCGATAATGATGGAATCGTTCACATAGCTGTTGACAAAAACTCAAGAGAGGTGAGTGGCTTGTGTGGGTTGTCACAAAATTTACAAAGGGATTTGTAAGTTCTTGTCCAAAAAAGCTAACAAGTTGCCCTACATAGGGAGCTTAAGCAGAATATTGTGTAAAATCCATTTTTATTAAGCAGTGTATCTATTAACAACTAAAACTATTCAGATTGAGTTAAGCTAAAGCTGAAATAAAATCTAATTTGATGGAAACTTAACATTTAAAAGAAAAAAGAAATACACATTACATACTTTGTGTTACAACTCAACTTTTTTTGCATTAGTAGATGTTCATTTACTTGACGACTGCGTTTTGGGGGCCTAAAAATGAAATCTTGAGAGCTTATTTCCTAGTGTTTGTGCACGTTTTTGAAAACTATACCATTATCACGTCAACGTAAATGCTTAAAAAGTGTTTTGTTTGCTTTTTGGTAACTGTATTGCTTTTGGATATTGTGTGTTCAAACAGTACTTCACAACCGAAACCACAAGCAGTGTTTCTTTACTAGGTGACATCACTAACTAATGGCCTGGCATACAGCATTTTATTTTATTTTAGTTATTTAATTTTTTTGGATCCATGTGAATGTTTTGAGTTATTGTCTGTATGCAAAACCTTCCAAACACAGAACCATTTGGTTGTGTAAATCAGGGTGTCCACTGGGTCTTAAAATGTTAAAAAATACAAAAAGTACACTTTAGGCCTTAAAGTCTTAAATTCACAGAAATATTTTGTTGTAGGTCTTAAATCATTTTAAACAGGTCTTAATGTTGCTTTGTCCAAGTAAAAGCTACTCAATTGAGCTGACATCCATTCAATCACCAACAATTCATCTTAATAAAACATTATTTTTTTAATATTCAAGTTATTTTATTGCAAGGAGAGACCGTTGACCGAGCTGTTAGACATTTTTTACAGCAAATTCTCCATTAAAAATAAAAGGAAACAAAACAAGATAATTATATGATTCATTATGGTAATACCAGTAATAAACAGATTTTAAAAAACTAAAATTTAGTTTTTAATAGTTTTGAAAGGGTCTTATGCCGAGTTCAGACTGCATGATTTTAGCCCCAATTTTGACTCACCGACAGGCTTTGAGAAGTTGCTAACAAATGCCTGAAATCACAGGCAAATCGGTGCTCGTTCATGCAAGTAATAATCACACAATATAAACTATCAAAGACACGATCTGAGAGAATCGCCGATGAGTCGCTGATGCCCGGGAGATATTTGGCGTGCTGAATATCTGGAGCTGTTGGCGATTCAAATCATGCCGTGTGAAATGTGTTTTGACTGAAAATAACATCAGCGATCACCTACAGCCAATGAGAGAGCAGTATTCACCAGTGTGGGTACCTGCAGGCCAGCGGGAGGTTGAGGAGAAGTTAAAAGCGCTCATTTTCAGTTTATTCGGACACAAGAAATGGAGGGAAAATGTGTGTAAATTTGGCATGAGCCCCGTGTCTGTTTGACGTGTCATCTGATATCACATAATTACTGTAATATCACAACCCAACCCGGTGAAAAAATATAAAAGTTGAGGAGAAATTGCTAAATCCCTTCAAAGCCAGGTGAGCAAATATGTACATTTTCTACCCCATTAAAGGCTTCTTTCTTGTTATTTAATAACAAAATATATACATGTTTTTGGGTGTGAGGCGTAGTTTGGACAACGTTGTCGGTGATTCTTCCTATTTTGAAGTCATGCCGTGTGAAACTCCCTGTCGCTGGACCATCTTACAGTCTAAACAAAGCAGCGACAAAACGCTAGCCCAGATAGTCAAGCAGTTTGAAAACATCTGTGTCACGACTCTGAAAATCATGCAGTCTGAACTTGGCATTAGGAAGTCTTAAATTTGACTGGATGAAACCTGCAGAAACCCTAATGAAAGCACCCTAAAACTGAAGAAAAAAATAGTATAAAGTAAAACATTTTAATCGATATTATGAAGTCGCATAACAAAATTACATAACCTGAAATTAATAATAATAAAAAAATCCAAGTTGACTACTGTTATCTGCAATAAAATATCTTAAACTATCAAATACTAAATATAATGAACATAAATATATAAGAAACAAAAATATTAGGTGAAATCATCTACGTTTACGTACATTTAAACATTCACCTCTATTTAAGCCTCTCATTCAGTGGTTGCCTCGTTCTCAAAAGACACGATTCTCCCTTCACTAAATGAATTTCATCGTGTTTTTTGCAGAAAGGTAACATCCCTAGGGTCTTTTAGCTAATGAATTGCTTGTATGATCTTATTCCCGCCTAGGGCTGCGTTTACGTGAAGTGCCTTTCAGCAGAGCATTCTGGGAAAGCCTTCAAAGCGCTCCACGGCTCCTGGTTCGATGGTAAACGAATATCATATTTACTTTAGTCTAATTAATAATTATCAGTACGCTTCAACAACCTGTGTTTCTAACAGGTAAGCTGGTGACGGTCAAGTACCTGCGCCTGGATCGCTACCACCAGCGTTTCCCACAGGCCCTAGGCTCCAACACACCCCTCAAACCCTCCAGCTCCAGCATGAACAGCATGTCCCGTCTGAACCAGCGGTCCAGCACGTCCAGCTTGAAGGACACGTTCTCTTGAAGGACTTGCGGGATATCCACCAAACCATCCTCTCTGCTCTCTTTCTATTTCACCATAAACGAAAAGCTCCTTTCTCCTAGCCAGAGAGAAACACGGAGCAGTCGGGCGATCTGGGACGCCAAATCAGTTTTGTCAGCCATATGCAAGCAATGGTGTTTAAACCTGTGAGCTGCTGTGTTTTTGTTTCTTAATTTCCTGTCCGTCAGAGTCGAAGAAAAGCAAGGGAGACACTGTGGCGTAAATCGGTGGAAGTAAAAAGAGCGTTGTTTGGTCCGGATGAGAACTTTTAGGACACAATCCTTCTCATATCTGGTGCAAATGGACACGAATTTCTAGTTCTTTGATGTATTTTCTTTTTTTAAATATACAGTCTTTATGGATTCAATAACGAAATGGCTTCCAACTTTAAATCTTACACAAACACAAATCAAAAGTTTTTCCGGCCTCTGCTTTTTTTTCTTTTTTTTTTCTTCTTTTTCTTTTTTACAAGTAACTAACTCCCCTCCTTAATTCCAAGGAGCTCTGTTGGGCTATACATAGCTGCATGTGCTGGTTAAAGTATGCCTATATTTAAGCTTTGAATTGTATCATATATTGTGGATGTTTATTTCCCTGAGGATGTTTTTTAGCTGATGTATTCCATTTAATTATTATTAATTTGTTTTTGTTTTGTTTTGTTTTTTGGGCCTTTCTTTTTGTAGTTTTTAGTCCAAGAACGGCATGCACACACACACACACACACACACACACACTCCAGAAAAAAAGGAGTGCTGTAAATATCTCATTGAATGGTGGTGGTGGTGGTGGTGGTGGTGGTTGAAATCATCTGTATGAAATCGAAATCGTCATAAGCTCTTGTTTGTTTCTTGCCAACAGAATAACTACACTGCTGCATTCAGAGACGCGTGTCATGTGGGGAGTCTACATGCCATTCGATGCCATGTTTCTGAACACGTCTTAATTGTCACAGCCTGATTATATTCAAGTATATAATTATTTACTGTTGTTTTTGTTTATATTTTAAAGGTTATGCTTTCCCATTATAAATGTTGCAGATGGATGATCTTTTTTTTCCGTTCATCTCCCCTCTACCCATTACTTGGCAATTTTAAAAGCCATGCAATTGCTGTTTTTAATCTGTTCCCGACCCTTCTAAATTTCCAAAAGATACTTTTTTGATGGAAGTTTTTCTTGTACACACTCATGCGCAGCCTGATCGGCGATCTAATTGTAATTTGTATGGAGACACTCATAAACAGAGCATGTCATGCTGCGTTCATGTCTATTTTGGATCACAGAAAGATTTATCAGCTTTTGTTTAGATGCAGTTTGGGTTGATATGAGGTAAATAAAATGTACTTGTTTATTACTGATGTTTATTTTCTTCCTTTGGTTACATGTCTACATGAAACCTTCAGGCTTCTGATTTGTTTGACTGGGTTTTACATTTGTTAAATTTGACTTTAGATTAATGCCTTTAGAATGATGCCCTTCTGCTTCCAACTGCAACCCATCTCTGGGAAACATCCATACACACTCATTCAAAAACATACACGATGGACAATTTAGCCTACCCAATTCACCTGTCCCGCATGTCTTTGAACTGTGGGGGAAACCGGAGCACCCGGAGGAAACCCACGCAACCACGGGGAGAACATGCAAACTCCACACAGAATCAATTATTTATAAATGAATAATTAATTACTACATCAAAGCAGTGTATTCAGATTCAAATGGAGGTTTTATGAAATACAATAGCACTATTTTTTTAAGTTTCTAGTCTCAGAGATGGGTTGTGGGGTGGTGCTGTTGCATTAGTGAAACATTTTGAAAGCTATAATCTATATCTTTAAAAATCTGACAAGATTTTATATATAAATATCTCGCCGTTCAGATTAAAAATATATTAATTTCACTAAGATACTTGAATAATTTTTATAATCATAGATAAAGTCCTGTATGTTCAAAAGAGAACCAGTTTTAAGCCTGATGATTGCTTTAAATATCTGAACTATGTACTTTTCTGCACTGTTCCCAGTTTCTAAACTATATGTGTTTAAGGTCACTGTTCTATTAGTTAAAGTGCAGATATAATACATAAGTTCAACTTTTGCTTACATTAAATGTACAGCTAAACACGTTATATATAGAGAGAGCAAACAAACAACACAAAAATAATAAAAAATGTGGTTGCATAACTATACAGTAGAATAAAAAGAATAGATTCCAGTAATGTAATTATACAAAACGTATTAATATTTATTTATTAATGCAAGATTAGAATAATCCACATTTTATTAAATATATAAATGAATTAAAACTAGCATAAATATTAAATTTAAAAAACATTGATAAATGCAGTACTATACAACTAAATTGTGTGCAAATACAGTACAGTATATAGCACGTCAGTACAATAAAGTATCTTAGAGAAAATATTTCCAAAAATAATTTTAAACCCATTTTCAATATTAATTTCACGTTTCTTTGTCTGAAAACCGCTGATCTAAGTAGTTTTTTTTTACATTTCCATAGTATGTGTGTAGTTTGCTGATCCCAGAACAGAAAGTACTGGCTGCTTCATACCAAAGCAGCAAGCGGAACGAGTCTGATTGGTTCGATGACATGCGAAGTAGAATATACTTACACAATATAAGTAAAGATTTAATGCATTAATCAGTATTTTGTCAAATGCCAATGACGTAGTTTAAAAACTAAAGCCCACAAACAGCTTCGCGCTCAATAACTATGCGCACAAATTACGCATTGCTCATATTTGGAGAGCCCCTGCTGCCCGGCGAGAGGAATTTCCCACAATGCACTTGTCATTACCTAAGAAGTACACGGTGGTGAAGCTCTGTTTGACAAATGCGCTGCTCTCCCAGCGGCCCCCCTTCCCTTTCTAGTCTTCTGTCCTGCTCGGTTATAACGCTCTTTCTGCTGTCCGGTACGTGTAACTACTTATTCTATCTGTGTGTTGTTTATTACGCACTTTTAAGTGACTTTAATGGAGGCAACAGGGTCTCTATGACTACGCGTTGATGTAACTCAAAACCGTTATACTTTGCTGTCATGTTAAGTTGAACGTATTAACGTGTACCGTAATGTGCTTTTTACATCTATTTATTGGTTTTATTATGGCTAAATACGTAAATAGTCACAGTAAATTAGTTTAATCGTCTATGGGAGCCATATCAATTACAGTGTGTGTATTGAATGTATACCCTCCCACATGTGACGTCATGACAGCTTGGTATTATTACGTAACGTTTTATTTATGCAAACCACACTCTTATACATTATCATATATATATATATATATATATATATATATATATATATATATATATATATATATA
>CAIGQQ010002477.1:2716649-2728684 GCA_903798035.1 Danio albolineatus
ATATATATATATATATATATATATATATATATATATATATATATATACAGTAGTAAGCTACTGTAGTACTACTACATGACAGTGATGTAAACACCTGACACTTCAAAACAGTGTAGATTATTAAAATATATTAATATTTTATGTCATGTTTATTTAATTAACCTACATAGTAACGTACTGGGCCATATCTAATGAACAATATGTCATATACAATGCAGTCGTGTCATGATATGTCTTACAAGTATGTCATGATGATTATTTGCCATGATAATGTTGACTTGAACTGAACTGAAAGTTTAAAAATATTTAAAAAGAAAATAAATTTGAAGGTTTTTTTAAGATGTCAGAGAAAGTCAATCAAATTATCAGCACATTTGTCATATGAATTTGTAACATGAATGAATATGATTTTACCATGTTTTAACACATAACAAAGCTTGAGTTTAGGATTTTGTTAAAACGAATTAGCAATTTGCTAGCACATTTTGCATGCAATATGTCATGTTTGTTTAAAATAAATTTTGATATCAATAACATCATTTCTAAAACATGACTAACATGTTATAACATGTTAACATGTTTCACTCCATGTTAGCTTGTTTCTGGTATATTTCACCTGTTGCTAACTTGAATTAGCCTGCAGTTAGCATGTTTCTAGCATGTTTTAATATGTTGCTGGCATGTATTTTAATGTTTTAATACTATGTAAACATGCGTTAGCATTTACTTGTGCTCTTTAAACATGTTTTAACCTAAACCTTATTTTTGGATGCACTATAGTTTATTGCATGAGTAGCACATTTAGAGTGTTGTTAACATTTCTAGTTTGTTTTAGCTCATGGTTACAATGTCCTATTGCTAGCATGAATTATTAATAATCCTAGTTTGTTTCTAGCATGCTATAGTACAGGTTTTAAGTTGTTTTTAGCATTAATTAGCATGTTTAGCTCAATGTTGAAGTAGCATGCTGCTAGCATGAATTGACAATTGTCAAGCTAACAATATAGATCACATTCCTACATGATGTTTATATAACTTAATTACAAATAACAAATTAAATACTTCTATTTGCAAATCATGAAACTAGCATTTAGTTTGAGTTCCTTTAGGCTAAATGTAATTCACTGTATTAGAAAAAAAGTGTTTGTTTCTTTCAGACGGTTACCAAAAATCAGATCACTTACCTTGTTTCAGATGTTACAGATTATTCAAGCATTCATATTTTATTTTCCAGCATTCAGTTAATCACTGCTGATCACAACAACGTTCACCCATCAGAACCAGTGTTTTGAAACATCGGCCATTTGTTATATAAATCTAATCTGCTTTTAAAACTTTTCAGATCTCATTTGTCTCTTTATGACCATATATAGTTATGACTTTAGCTCTGTGTCAAGCATGCTGTATTTATAAACTACATTGGTACTCAGAGCACTTAATACTTTTGGTGTGCGACGGCTTCAGTTGATATTTTTTCAATTAATAAGGTTTTACACAAATAAATAAATTCAGATCATCTCAACTGTCCTTTCTTGAACATATTTTGCAAATGATTTATTGAATAGCATATAAATTAATTCATAAAATATTCAGGTGTTAACACGACTTAAAAATAATTTACTGAAATGTATCATGTAAACATCAGCCCGTAGACAATTACAGACCCTTGGTGTGAATCTGCAGCTTTGCAATCAATCAAGTTCTATTTATAGTCCTCTTTGGAAGTGAGCGCTGAGTATTTTTAAAATGTGGCCTCGCTTGTCTGTATCAAGTCTATATCTGTGCATGTGTTCAAACTACTCGCACCAGACAGACCAGTGCAGAGTAAAGAAAGTCAGTGGATTACCAACAAATTACACTGCATAACAACAAAACAAATAGCCTGAAGGGGCTAATAATTTTGACCTTAAAATGGTTTTAAAAAATTTTAAGCTGCTTTTATTCTAGCCTAAATGAAACAAACGAGACTGTTACCGAAAGAAAAAATATTATCAGACTTACTGTGAAAATTTGCTTGCTCTGTTAAACATCATTTGGGAAATATTTAGAAAAGAAGAAAAAATCAGAGGGGCTAATAATTCTGACTTCAACTGTATATATTAGCTTAATTACCATTTATAAATATGTCTCATTATTTTCAAATTAGACAAATTTAAATGGACATAAAATCATAAATATTTTTATTTATAATTAATGTAAAAAATAAATATTTAAATAGTAAAACTATATTTATATATATGATTTATTCCACCATGTAAAAGTATTTTGGGCTCTTTTTAAGATGAACCTTGAGTATATTTATATATTATATTTATGTAATTGTGTATATAATAACAAAAACTTTATTATTTTCATTTAATTCAACTATATTATTATTTTCAGTTAGTCATGCAAAGGACAAAAAATAAAAACACAAAAATAAACGCGCAAATATTTTATATATTTATATTGAGCATGTGCACTCTGTGTTAAAATAAATGCACTGTTTATTCTGTTTTATTTTCTTGATTTATTGAAACATCATCGAATGGTGTGCATGCTTAATTTGATAAACTATACCTGTAACTCTGCTGTGTGAATCTGACTAGAACTGCTTTCACCTGAGCAGATGATTGAAATGAACTAACAAGCAGAAATGTACTCACTATTTGAGAATTCTCATATAAATTATCCAAAATATATGTTTTTGGCTTCACTGTAAAATCAAATCCTGAATGCAAACATGCTCAAAACAAGCTCATTGATTAGACTAGAAGATGATTTCTCATGTCCACTTCTCATGCCTCCTTGTGTCAGTAAATGAACTGAAAAAGAATCATTGTCTTTTCCTCAAACACCTGCACCACCACTAGATGGACCTCATTCCTCATAAACCGCAGCATCACCCTCTCCCTCACAGCTCTCTTGTGCCTGTTACTGCTCCTGTCGATTCTTTACACTCTCAAACTACATTTTCACTGGTCTTTATCTTTATAGCTTCATCAACTCTCAAGGAAGCTTTTAAAACCTTCCTCAAAGGCTTCCTCAAAGTCTCTTCCTCAAAGCTCTATTTGCTGTAGGCAAGGATGGCTGTCCGTCTTCTCCGATCCATGGCTTCTTGTGCATCCATGGCCCTGCTCCAATGCATGTGCTCCCATAAGACCGCACGGCCACTCCTAAAACTGACTACACCCGCCGTGCTAGGTACTGTAAACAGTGTAAAACAGTGTAGTATATTCAAATTTATTTAAGTAAGGCATCTTTATTTAAATGAGAAGATATTTGTGTTATGCATTGTTTTAGGAAATTGAACACAAATTGATTTTTTTTTTTTTGTGCAGTATTAGTGAAATAGTGGTATATGCAATTTAATTAGTTACATTAGCTGATGTGCTACAGCCATTGAAGAACTCGGCATTCACCGTAAAAAATGCTGGGTTCCAAACACGCAATTTGAGTTAGGACAGCATGAAGGAATTAAGTTAACATGTTAGTTTTTACAAATTTGAGTGGATTGAAGATAAAACAATTGAGTTTTCCCTCCAAAAATCCCTCAAGAGTTGTGTTTCAGCTCATTTAAAATAAGTAGTTTGCGCAAAACGTTTTTTAATTTTGAGTGTTTGCAGCTTTTATTCCGTTTTCTATGCAAAGTGCTTCTGCGCTTGTGTGTGTGTGTGTGTGTTTTGCTTTATAACCCAAGTCTTGAAGTTTGACCCTAATGAGGTTTTCTGACCTTTTAATATTTAAATTCGAATTTTTAAAAATGTATTAGGCTTTTATCATTTTGAAAATTCAATACGTAAATGAGTAAGTAAATAAATAGTGTTTAAAATGACTACAAGCTACTTGAACTTATTTAAAGTAATTTTTATAGCCACAGTGAGCTTATAAAAATAAAAAGCGTTTATTAACATTCATAATGAATTTGGTAGTTTTTTGATCCTGATAAGATATAAAATGAATAGTTATTATTAATGGAGCAAAAATTTAGCAATTGCTGGAAGACCCTCAAAACACGTAGCATTTATTATTATACTTTTACAGTTATATTACCATTTTTATGAAAAGGTTCATTAAGAGGGATAAAAATTTAAATCACAACAGGCCTGTTTACAAGTGTACAAGCAGCATTTATGAAATTAAGTATACATTGGATAAAAGTCGCCATCAGATCTTCAAAATAAAAGTCCACCACTATTCTCCTCAAACTCACTTTGAAGCTGAACCTGTTTTTATCTAAAGATCATTTTAACATGGTACTTGCTATGATGATATCCAAGGAAGCAGGGATGGTTTTAAAAACACCAACCAATCCTGTCTTCATTAAAGCTTTTTAATATTATATATGATGTACTTAAGGATTCACTTAGTTCTGTTTTTAGAATATTCACATTTTTTTAGTTCGTTTGGCATCCACATTTCTGTCAAATCACACTAGAGTTTGTTTAGAAGCAGTCGGAGACTCATCTTTATGTCAATTTTGTATTATTATTTGTTTTTTGGTGTGCACTAATGTTTGGATGGCAGCTTTCAGACTTCAGTGATCACATCAGTGTTCATTTTAATAGAAGCAAGCCGACCAAGAATAAACGCACACTTTAACTGTCATTTACATAAGTAAATTTGTCTTTTGACTTGTGGATATGTTTAACGTCTTTATCATTCCTGTTAACCTCTCTCTCTTTACACAGTGATGTTAATCAGGCTCTCTCTGCATGACAAGCGTCAGCTGTCCTGTGATTGGCCATTCTAAGTGTCCATCTCTGTGACTGACATCTGTGTTGACCTATGTTGTGTTTTTTTTCTCCTTCCTCTCCCTCCTCGCCTGTGTTTGTCTGTATTCTTTTTTTTTTTAGTCTGAGTGGTTGGAGGGTGTTTTATTAGGTGGCTCTCTTCTCGCCGCTGTTTCTGTTCACCCAGGAGCACCGGCGGCAATGTCCGGCTTCAATCTACTGCATCTGGTCAGCCAAGGCCAACCTGTAAAACTCAAGGCCTGCGGGCTCCCCTCAGGTCACCTGGATGCTGTGTGTGTGTGTGTGTGCACAGTGTGCTTTGCTTTCTTGATGCCTTTTTTTAATGTGCGCACACGCGTGAGTGTCCGGCAAGGGGTGTGTGCTTGGTTGATAATAAGGTCACTTGTGGAGAAACCAACTTTTGGAATTACCCAAAGGCAGCTTGACATTGACATCTTCACTTTGACTCTACAGGTGAATATAGATATTATACTTTAAAAAGAAATATCAGTATTATCTAGCATTGATTGTTCCAGATATCAGGTTCCCCCTGATACATAAGTTGGTTTTTCTGTATCTGATGACCCCTTGGCGTAAAATGTCACGTTTTGCTTGGCTCTTTTTCTCTGTTTAGATCTTCAGTTGCTCATGGATTAATGCCTAACTCACTGTTTTTCCTTCTGTTAAGCCTGCATGTTCTGTCAAGCTTTAACATTGATGTAATTGCTACTAATGGTCGCGTTTCTTTTTGCATTTTCCATTTTAGGACTCTAGATGACACTGAGTGTGCTTTTTTGATGAGTTAATCATATCTGATCGCAATCGCTGGTGATTCATCAGTAGATTAAACTAAAATAACCTGACCTTTCTGTGGTAAAATTAAATACTGGATTAGCATTTTCTGCCACAAATAGAAGTGCTATTAAAATAGCAAATGAATAATGAAAGTAAATGATATTTAAATCTATATTTTCAAATGTATATTTTGAGAGAGAGATTAATATTTCCCATATTTATATGCTGTTTTAATTAAATTTGTAGGGTAGTACAGATTAATTATAAATTGTAAGCCTCTTTTTATGCATATACATTTTTTTTAGATTGCTTAGTTACTTTAGCACTGCTTTTAACACTGCTATTTAAGTGGTTAAGTCAAAATCGAACCAGAAATTAAAGGGGTAGTTCACACAAAAATGTAAACTAAAAAATTGTTACTCATTCTTGTCTTGTTTTAAACCTTTAAAGGTTTTTTATTCTGGTGAACACAATCTTTTAAACATATTTTGAAGAATGCTGAAAACCTGTAAACACTGACTTTCATATTTGTTTTTCATACCATGAAAATCAATGGTGCAGGTTTCTAGCCATCTTCAGAATATACTCTTTAGTGTTCAACAGAATAAAGAAACTCATCAATGTTTGGAACCACTTGAGAAAAAGTCAATAGTGAGTACATTTTCAATTTTGGGTGAACTATCCCTTAAACATCAATACAGCATCATCTTGCAAACACTATCACTAGCTAAAAATATATAGAAGAAAAGTCTAGGGGAAGACATGGTATTTTTAGTGTGAAACAAAAGCCCTGTTCTAAGAACAAAATTAGCTTCCAATCAGGAAATAACTTTCACTTGAGGTTATAGCGAAGGGATGTTGGAACAACGTGCTGATTTGTAGCGTGACCTCTCAGTGCACCAAAACTAAATCATTTGCAGGGGGTGACACAGACCGAATTCCTGAATTTCTTTAAATGCCTCCTTAGAGGCTTTTCTAGACAAACCAAGAAATAAAACACTTTTCCCCCCTCCCTTGATCTCACAGTATAAATAGTGCGCAGAGCCCTCCATACACAAAAAACTAGGAATTCTCTCTCTCTGTCTCACTAATAGGATCCAGAAGACCCCTCTCACGGAGTGGAGAGGACTACGGGAGAGTCCTGCGGGGAGGCGACCCCCTCCTCTCTGCGCACTCCTCCCCTCTTCCCCATGTTTGTCAGAAGTAACTTTGTACTCGCTGGACAGAGCAGGGCCCATCAATGGAGCCCATTCACCAGAGGGACCTTTAAAGACCCCATTATTTCCTCCATTCACATGGTTTCAATCTTGTCGAGAGGAATTCTCCACATACTCTAAGTGAAGGGAGAACGCAAGCTGTAAAACGGGCCGAGCAGTACAGGAGCAGGACAGACCCCACAGGAACACGAGTGAAAAAATAGTTATTAGCTAAAAAGGAGGAGGTAGAAGGTGCTCTGTAATGGGAAATTGCAGTAGAATTGTATGTAATTTAAAACTGCTGCATGTCCCGGTGACTAAATGGCGTACAGATGGACATCTGGGCCCCTTTAAAAACACAGCTACAGTCTTTTGAGGATCTGAGAAGATCTTCAAGCTCATTTTTTTTCTTTTTGGTATCTCATGTTTTCCCCCAGCCTGTATTATCAATGGAGGTTGTATCCCTGTTTGGTCCTCCTGGTGACAATTATTCAGACCTCAGGTTGACCTCTAGAGGTCAGCATTGGTGTAAAGCTAGACATCAAGTGTAGCAAGAGCCCTAGCATAACTCACTGTGTGTGTTATACAGGGAAATCTAATTGCCTCGGCGTAATACTTTGGCTGTAGCACATCACTGACAGCGTTTGGACTGTGTGTGTCACTGACATTGTGATTTTTCCATGCAAGAGTTGAGTCATTGAAGTAGACCCTGCCAGATCATTTGAAACCGAAGTGACCAGACTCTCGCTTGAAAGGAGTCACATAGAAAACTAGATTAGAGTGACAGTTTGTTGTTTTTAGTAATGCTGGAGTTTTCTTTTTGGTGATTTACGAATGAAACTCGTTTGTCTTTCCTTTAGGCACATGCCGAAGTAAAAAGACATGGCCCAAAACGTTCCCCGAGGAGGAGCTGAGGAAGCGTCTGACCCCAATGCAGTACCATGTTACTCAGCAGAAGGGCACAGAGAGGTGTGTGACCAATATTCAGCCAGTTTGACAACACTGAGGTGGCAAGTCTTGGTCAACTTTTGCCCAAGATTGTTTTTCATAGACCAATCAGAACTAAAACCCACTGTTAAACTCACTATGAGGATGATTTTCTTCTGAAAAGTGAAAAAAAGTGTACTAAAGGTGTAAGGGGTACTTAAATGAAATAATCGTTTTGAAAAGAACAAGTTGTCCTGGAATATAAAACATAAGCAGTCAAAGCGATATTTTTGAATACTATATATTAATTAGATTTAATGTAATGTTAAGTTTTAAAGTAATGAATCAATCAGTTTTTGAAAGCAACCATTTGAACTTACTAAATGTGTGCATAAAAGCAAATTCAAAGCAAAGCCAAAACAAATTCCTTGTGTGTGAAGCACACTTGGCAATAAAACTGATTCTGATTCTGATGAATGAATTATTTATCGCATTAATATATTTAAAAGGGGTCATTTGTACTGGATTGTAAAAAATATATCTTATATTTAAGTGAGAAATCATACAGAATAAGTGAATTTGTCCAAACAATAATAAAGGACATTGGGTTCCCATTATTTTCCATTCATCCCCCCCCCCTCCCCCCGCACCCCAATATCTTACTCTTTGTCCCAGTTGATATGTTTTGCTATGAAACCTCAATAGACAGGACATTATCTGAACAAATTTCATTATGCGGGGCTCAAAAAAGCATTTGACACTTTCCCTCCAAGGCCTTGAGATAGATTGAGTAAATGGAGGATGTAGGGAAAACACTGACACTTCCCTTCTTTCTCTCCGTCGCTCAGCGGTAAAACACACACGTGGGGAAAGTATTTATCGGCCCATTGGCAGCAGGAATGTGAAAAATGCCCTTTAGCCTGCGAGAGGAGAGCCACGAAGGTGCATTCTGAGGCCTGTGCCTCTGTTTATCCACAAATCCTCCTCCGCTTATCTAGATTAGACTGTCAGTCGATGCCATTTGCTGGGTGTTTTGCATAAACACACAGAATTGGAAAATGAAATGCGATTTGATGCATTTGTTAGTAACCATGAACTTTTGTTGAGCGAACAAAAATAGTGTTGATTTGTTTATATTCATGACTGTTTTATCTTTCTCAGTGCATTCACAGGAAAGTATGTAGATAATAAAGAGGAAGGAACCTACCACTGTGTTGTTTGCGGTGCACCTCTTTTCATGTGAGTGCTAATAAATTCAAATGTTTAGTAACGCACACCGTATTTAGTCTTTATTTTGACGGTTAGAGAAGTACATCTTTATTTAATTGTCAATTCTTTTTGTTTCTGTACCTGCAGGTCTGAAAAGAAGTTTGACTCAGGATCAGGTAGAGTTCTGCACTCACCTATAATAATAATAATAATAATAATAATAATAAAAAAAAAATAATAATAATAACAATAATAATATAGCAGACACAATATTATTTTTGCTAAAATGCTTGATTTTACTTCTTAGAACTACTACACTTTTTGGTCTTATTGTTTAATGAATCATAATTGCTTTTAGGGCTGCACAATATATGGTTTAAGCATCGATGTCGCAATATCCGTATCCGCCATAGTCACTTCGCAGGATTAGATTATTCATTAGAGATTAAAAGATAAAGATATTATTATTTTTAAATAATTTATACAATGCCGACCTTGTAATTTTATGTGAAATTGTTCCATTTTTAGGTTTGATTGTTTATAAATTGGTAATTTTTGTACCTGAATACTGTTAGCGATGTATGTTTCACTTTTATCTTTGCTCTGTCGTATTTGTATATGCTTGTAATTTATTATAATTTATGCAAATGCACTGTTTAGAAAAAGACTCAATAATTCCAATCTATTTAAATAAATGAAATCTTTCCAAATAGAACTAGTCAAATCATCTGGTGAAATTAGATTAATTTCGCAATATACTGTATATCACAGAAAAGCTAAATAACGCAATGTCAGATTCTTCCAATATTGCGCAGCCCTCTAAAAACAAACTCCACAATAACATATTCATTGCTCCACATTACTCTCGTCCATCTCTTATAACTCTTTTATGGTTGGTTTCAAGGACACGTGTGAATCTGCTGCTAATAGGCTCAGCAGATCGCTAAATGTGTGGTATGACTTTCAAATAGCCTAAACATTTTTCAATGAACCTTATCTATTCCCTTCAAGATTAATGTTATTGGCTGCAAACATTCCTCCGCTGTCATAATCTTTGGAATTCGGCTGCTGTTAATTTGCGCATCACAAAATATGTGCACATCTAATAACTGAGTGTAAGTTCATCTAATTCTCCCAGGGGGAAGCAAACTATGGAGGTTTTATTTATTTACTTAATTACTAGAATTAACAAAAGATCTCAAATAATCTCTTAAAATATAGTGTTTTGCTTAGAAGAATTCAACATAACAAATGATTTCAAAATTTAAAGGTGTTACATTTTATTTTGCCAAACAGCAGGAATTTTTTTTTTTTTTTTGAACAACGAATGTTAAAATTTGAAGTTGTATTTGACCTAACTTTTCTGGAATGTAGAAATGTTTAACGGAGCTATATGGAGAAATCATTAAACCTTACGTGACGCTGGTGACCATTAAGTGAACTGCAACTTGTGATTTAAGCTTATAAACAATTAACATACAAGAGACTGAATGGGCCCAGAGATGGGTTGTGGCTGGAAGGGCATCCGCTGTGTAAAACAAATGCTGGATAAGTTGGCGGTTCATTCCGCTGTGGCGACCCCGGATTAAAATAGGGACTAAGCCGAAAAGAAAATGAATGAATGAGACTGAATGGGATTCAGTGCCCCGATGTAGGTATATTCATTGTGAAGTTATTTTTCATTTATGTTTCATGGTATTAGAAGTAAATAGATATTATAATAACTTTGATTTTAATGCAGTTGTGCAAATAAGATCATGATTAAATTGAAATTCATCATACTTGGGATCATAATGGGATCATAATGGGATTTATGCCCCTAACATGACCTAAATGGCATTTATTATTGCATTGATAGTACTTCCTCTTATGACACTAAAGTGCATATTAAAAATCAGCTCTAAATTCCACTTAATGAATGTTGAGTTAATACTGATGTGCACAATACCATTATAATGTATCGCAGCAACGGTTTGTTGATCCCACTCAGATCTGAGCTCCAGATCACATACTTCTACAACATTACACATGCTATTTTTATTCCCCCTCTGAACAAAGTACATGCGTATGCACAAATTCTCTACAGAAAACATAGGCTGAAAATGATAAACATCTGGGCCCGCTGTTGACAAATCTGATTTTCGATGGAGTTGAGTCTTTTCTGTCTTGGATGTGGAGATGGGAGCCAAACGGACTCATATAGACTCAATTTCCTGTTTTGTTAGAGCGCCGTTACACTGCTCCATTCACTGGGCCGTTCGCTCCGGCGATAAAGCTCCATTAGATCAGCTCCGCAACGATCCGCCGGGATTCTCCTGGTCTGACTCATAGGATTCCTATATTCCCCCTAGAGCTTCCTGTGTCTGAGTGGAATTTCGTGGCTTTGTAGTTACAGCCAAGCATCGCCTCCCTAAGAGGGAGTAGAGAGGGGGGGGGGGTCTGTATAGAGGACGGTTGAGGGGTCGCGGGGGGAAAGTATAGAATGAGCGACTGGACGATTGACTGACTTCTGTTTCTCAACATACGCTGTATCACAGCAGTGAGCTGACTTCTGCTTCCTCAGGTCTGACCTGATATCATTAGGAAAGGAAAATCAGATGTGAACAAGATGTGCTTGGATAATTGGGGTCGCAAGCTAAATAAAGGAACCATTCTTGATTTATTATTTAGAAAGGGTACTTAAAAAGTCCAGCGCTAACTTTTTAAGGGTCTTAAATTGCGTTTAGTCTTCGGTGTTTTTTTTTTTAAAAATTTGCTGAAAGTGTTATGTTTTTAGTTTTTACCCTATTTGATACATGAGAAACGGTGTTTACATATCGACATTTAAAATTTAAGGTCTTAAATCTAAAAAAGTCTCATAAGCTCACCATGGCTGCTTTACAAATGATCAAACAGAATACATAAATGTAAAATATTACAAATTAAAGTGACTTTTACTGTTTTAAAATATATTAAAATGTAATTAATTCTACATTTTCAGCTGTAATTTCTCATTTTTTTTCAAATATCCTTCAGATTTGGTGTTTTAAGAGTAATTTTTCAGGATTCTTTGCTGAATACGCATTTATTTATTCATCCATCCGTCCGTCCATCCGTCCGTCCGTCCATCCATCCATCCATCCATCCATCCATCCATCCATCCATCCATCCATCCATCCATCTATATATATATATATATATATATATATATATATAT
>CAIGQQ010002477.1:2728784-2761095 GCA_903798035.1 Danio albolineatus
ATATATATATATATATATATATATATATATATATATATATATAAATATATATTTTTTTTGTAGCAATGCCAAAGAAGAACCTTTCCATGATCATCTTTTAAAAATATATCTTTTTTATGGTGTAAATAACATTTTAGTAATCTCAAGAACCATTTTAATAGAACATTTTATAAATGATAATCATTTATAGATAATTATACATAATTTATTATTTTTCCAAATAATTTTGTGCAACAGAAAAGTTATATAAATGTTAACAGAACCATCAAAGCCATTAGAGAACCTTTATTTTTTTTAAGAGTGATGCAGAATTTCGCAGATTTTTAGCCCATAGTTAATTCTGTTTATTTACTTGTGTAAATGTGTGTAAATTTAAGTTTATTGAGTTTTTACATTTATTTTCAGTAATAGTACTGACTAATATGAAAATATTCAAATGATTTGTTTACAATATAGTTTGTAAAGTAATATTTTCTGTCTTTTAGTAGATATAGAAGAGACTTGATTTTCTTTTAACCAAATAAATTGGATCTAATTGGATTTGCATTGTAAACATTTAAAATTTTTTTTTAAAAGGTATTACTTTTTATTTCACATATTAATGTTTTCATTACAATACTCCCAAAATCATTCCGCACATATCTGCAGATTTTAAACAAAATTGCGCAAAAATAGCAAAAAAAATCCACAGATTCTGTCTGGCCCTACTAACCAGTGAGTCCATGCTAAAAAAAACTTACTGACACAAACTTTTGAATGGAGGTGTAATGTAAATATTATTTTATTAGTTATTGGTCTTATTTAATTAAACACAAATAAATCATAAAAATCTTAAATTTTTTAATTAATCTGGTGGAGTGTTTAAACCTTCAAAACAGTCATTATTTTTGCAAGTCTGGTGTTGCAGAAATTACACACTTCATCTACAGTGTTTTGAAAAATGATTGGATGTGGTATACGCCACAGTGCCAACAGCCTTTTACTTCTCATTTGTTCCGCTTAACTTAATGTGTTTCCCTCTACCAGTAATCAGGAGGTAATAGTTTAACGTTTGTAGGGCTTTTGTCAAAAGTCTAAACAAATATGCCAGCACAGGTCGTGTAGTTGTAAGCTCCCAAGGTTCCTCTCCTCCAGACGTTCCACCTACCCAGAGAGCCATGAGCCGGACCACCCATGAGCAGCCATTCTTTCCACTTACACTCCTGTTACTGGGTAGAAATTTTCCAGATGAAAGAAACAGGATTGTGAGACAGCCTGTAACTCTGCAGATAACGCAGACTATTTTCAGGGAGGTTTGTTTCCCTTCCTGACCTCTTGAGATGTCGTCCAGCCATGTGGTAGGACAGTTGGATGATCATTATAAATCTAGTTCATCCAGATATCAAACACCTAAGGATTGTGTTGGTCATTTTTGCATTTGCCAAACACCAAATATGCTTTGCCACCATTCTTTTCCAACAGAAGGACCAGACTTTAAACAATGGAGCCTTTTTACACTTTCGGCAAACTTAGAGAGTACCATAAATAAATTAGTTGTATTGCAATTAATCAAATAATAAAACAAATACTCCACAATAGTTTTACCATGGCTTTCAGAAAGAAAACTGTATGGGACTCGTAACGGCAGCTAGAAGAGTGTCAATGCAAAATGTACTGTCCCGCGAATAGACGTTGCATTAAAAAGACCTTGCATAAGTATTGACTAGTTTTTTTTGTAATTTGTTTCCAAGGTGATATAATGCAAAGTATAGCTTTATTAATGTAAAAACGTAAAAAAATATTAATATTAAAATTAAAAACATTTATTTAAAAAAAAAAAGCCTACTAACTTTTGTCTTGCGCTACATTGCTGAACTGGAGTTGGGCATCTGTAAGTGAGGGCGTACTCACACTATGTACAGTTCCCTTTAACCGGGCCAAAGCACGCTTGTCCCCCCTTCCGTCTCACCCGAAGGCCCACAATCACATTGCATTCGGGCCTGAGCATGCTTACGTCATCGATGATGCGCTGTTCAGTGTAAGAGAAGCGCTCTCAGAGATTTTAGATTTCTTTATATCATTATATCGTTTTAGTCGTTTGATATGCAGTGACACACAGTCAAATATTCCGCCGAACAGATCAGCCATAAACAATCATAAAGTCCTCGTGCTGCAGGAATTAGAAGGTTTACTAAAGGCGCAGCTGTCGTGCAGAGAGGGGTTTGTGTCTTTAATAATTCACAACAGTTTGCATTCATTAAACAGTGAGAATGATTAATAAATCCATATCAAACAGTCCACAAAAGTCACGTCTCCTCTTCAGTTTCGGGCTCAGGCGTGCTTTGCACTCCTACAAGTGTACCGCGCCAAAGCCCAAGTGAACCGCGTTCAGGCACACCTGTTCCAACCGGGCCAGGGCCGGCCAACTGCACTGTGCCTGAGCCCGATTCAGCTCACTCACACTTTTAAAATATCCTGGAAACGGGCCTGAGCACGGTTTAGATAGCATAGTGTGAGTACGCCCTGAGACATCACAGCTTTGGAATTCCACCAGGTGATCTTCAACGTGTTGTGAAAAGGGTCTATTGCAGGCCCGTACCAACAAAGGTCACTGACAAAGGTCCAGAGCTGTCCCATACACGAGCCCATTTGTTCTATTTTGACTGCTATGCTATCATAAGTTGTGAAAATTACCCATCAAAAAGGCTTTAAGTCCAATTGGAATCCTCTGTTGGCTGTCACTTCAGTGTGACTTCAGCGAATCAGTTTTGATAATTTTGTTGAGTCCAACATTCAGATGTGCAAGAAAACATACAATCTGATGTAAGTGAATTCATCTTTCACTACTATATTGTTTTTAAACAGAGAATTTTTTTTCTTCTAAATCCTGGACCTTATTCTTGAAACAAAAAATAACCAATAAAAAGGTGTGAACCATATTAAAATGAATTTGAATACTATATTGGCTATTCTGCTGTTTCTTTGTTCTAAACATTTGGAAAAAATTTTGGCACATCAAAAAGTGTGTTTATGATGACCACTCGACAAGCTAATCCAGCTAAAAAAAAGTAGTGCTTAAAATGTCACTAAATGCAGTATTTAAATATCATAATTAAATAGAAAATGAGGCAAATAACTGCAAAAATATTCACTTTTTGAGAAAAAAAAAGAACCATCCCTTTCACCAGGCTGGCTACGGGCTGTATTGTAACAAACTGACGCAGCTTCCAGAGATGGAAAATGCATTTGACCAGATTACACTCTCACTTGAAGAAATCAGGAAAGTGGTCAAAAATTGGTGGAAGAGATGGATTAAAGCTCCTGGTGTAAATGGAAACGCTTCCCTCATTTGCTTGTGATCCAATCAACCAAAATAATACCAGGTGTAGACGAGGTCTGCAGGTTTTACTTCAGTTGCAAAACAGAAATATACAAGGACAGATTGGCAGAGAAAGAGTTTCAGTATCAGACAGGACAAAACTCTTAATTTTATTAGTGTGTGGATCACATTCACTTTACTTTTAATTCTGTACTTCTTTTGCAGGGTGGCCTTCCTTTTTTGATTTGATGAATAAGGACTCTATTGCTCAAACGGACGACTTTTCCTATGGGATGCACAGAGTGGAGACAACCTGCAGTCAGGTACAAAATCAGATTTACTTTTCTTATGCATAACGATTAAACCATTGTTCTTTAATTACATTTAATCTCCTCTTTAAAGTGCGGTGCTCACCTGGGCCACCTCTTCGACGACGGACCTCGACCAACAAAGAAACGCTACTGCATAAACTCAGCCTCGCTCAGTTTCCAGCCCAAAAACAGTGCCACCGAGAAAGTGGAAGCATCTGGAGCAGCAGGTCAATCGTCCGCTAGTAAGAATGAAGAACTTTAAAAGGACTTGGAAGAAGATCAGATCGACTCCAAATTCACTCCAACTGTCGATTCCAAATCAAGTGAGCAGTGCAATCATGCTTAGCAACATTGGTCTGAACGACGGGTCCTTCAAGATCACAATACGCAATAATATCAGTGTTCAGACATCAGATTCGAACGGCCTTATGTTTTCTCCTTTACTTCTGCACTTTAATTATTGCGTCATTTGAAGAACTCGTTTCACTTCCAAGAAATTGGCTAAGCTAAACTGTTATTGAACACTCAGCGGTGGTATTAAAATATAGATAAAGATAGTATATTTCTGCTAAAAAGTGTGAGACCAAATCTGGTGTTTTAAGTGAAGTTTTTAAAATGTCTTCTGATTTAAAACAAAGGCTTCCAGAATACTCGAGTACAAAGAAACATTGTGATGGAATACTAATTAGAACTATTTAGTATTCTGCACTATGACTCTTTCTACAGACGGTTAGACGTCCTTCCATTTGAAGATCAAGACTCTTTATTTTCAAATCATGCTAGAGAACATGATAATCACGTCGACGTTGAATCCTCCATTGAAATTTTAACTCAAATTGTTATTCTGATAATAATCTTTCATTCATTTTTCACTAGTGGTCTCGGACTTTCTGGACCCCATTGTATATTGAAAGCCTAGTCATTGGAAACAAATTAGAGATGTGTACTTTCTCAGAGCGCCGTGTTGTTTTTGAAGTGACATATGATACAGGGGAGGTCAAGAAGTTTGGAGAAAATGCTATGCAAGTGCTCCTGTGAGCAGTAAAATAAGCACCGGTTGGAGAACAAAGCATTCTTTGAAATAAAATGGAACAGATGACAAATGTTTAGTCTGAACACAAATGTAGCCTGACTTTTAAGGGTGCTTTTTTTTGGTCTCCCTGCTTGCAGTGCCTATTTTCGTCTCGAGTTGATATGTTTTTTTTTCTTCTTGAGATATAGATTCCCATAGATTGATAGAATAACATTCATATTGACCAGTGTGCTTAAATATTATGAATAATGTGGTGTTCTGAATTTGTTCAAACATGAAAATGCATATTGTACATGCATTGTTGGGTTTACACTAATTGCAGTTTTATTGTTTGACTTGTATTAAATGTTTATCATTTATCCATTGGTTTATGTTCTTCGTACTTGGCATGTTGCGCTCGGTCACAGTATGCACAAGAAATATAGAGTTTCTGTCTGTTTTTTTTTAGTTACAGCTTTCTTATTGCTTTTGGAAGGTGTGAATCTAGCACATTAGTTGTGTGTACGGTGTGTTTTTGTCCTTCAAGCTTGACAGCCGTTGTCAACGTGTTGTTTACTGTATGAAAAATATCTAATCGAACATATGGAAAGTCCTCTGTTACATCCAACCTGCAACTTTGGAACCGAATGAGGGTAAGAAAATGTTAATGTACAAATGAATTAATCCACTTTATTTTTTAACCATTGGACCTGCTGAAGCCAGCCAGAATGAGTATATGATGGAAATACAGAAGTGTCAAGCTTTAAATAGGGAATTATCATCAAATATATATATATATATATATTTTTTTTTTTTTTATATAAAAGTGCCCCCAGAGATCTGCTGAGTAGATTCCAAAATGGTTAAACTTAAGTGTTTAACGATGGGGTTTATTTTAAAAAAAAAAAATCACCTATTTCCCCTCAAAAATGGAGTGTTCTTTTAATAGAGAGCATGAAAATCACCAAAATTACCACATTTTTTTCTATTAAAAATGTGTTGCTGCAGGAAATCCAGACACCCCTTATGTCCTCTTTGGGATGACTGGGCTCTTGATGCTCTTGGTGAGCTGCTGGAAGTCTTCCAAGTCTGGAGAAGTGACGTCAGCCTCACCATCCTCTTTGGAGTGCTGTTGTTTAGAGAACAGAGTGGTTGGCCTTACTCTACGAGTGTGGGAAAAATCGTCCAACAGGCCTGTCGCTGAGAGCGTTTACGTTACCGATGCAACAAAAGAAGATTTACAAGTCAGGTGTGTTTAGACTGAGGGACGGTGGTAGGGGGGGCTTTCGGCGGAGAATGGAGGTTTTGAGGGGACTGGCAGCTGGAGTGTGTCACACTGGCTTTCAACCTCGTATCATCTCCCACCCGGAAGTCAAACAACTTTGTCATTTATAGAGCCAAAATGAACAAGCGTGACACTCTCGGTAGGTAGCGTGACTACTCGAACCGATACAAGACTTTCTTTTGTAGCTGGAGTTTCAAAACATCCCACTGAAATAACTTACGTCTCGTCTCTGGCTTAGACATTGATGCTTTCATCACAGCGTGTAGGTAAACCTTATCCGATTTTACGTTTAGACTGTATGCATCACTTCCTGCCACCGAAGTGTCACTCCGAGCTGGTCATACTATATCTTGTCCCACTGGCCCCATTAGTCTGTTCTATTAAAACACTAAACCAAAACAAAAGAGCCCCTGCCAGCAGCAGTACAACCCAAACACAGAGTCCGTGATCCACAAAAGTCATCCAACACATAAACACCTCCCTCGAACCCTGGGAGAAACTCTAGAATTTCTTTGTAGACTGAACGCTCTCATTCACAGTTTCTCTGGGAATGCGTGTGTGCAAGCCCCCTTCTTTCCTGCTTCATGGCCTGCTATTAACCGTGGCTCTGTGCTGACTTTGAGGGATTACAGGGCCTTTGCACAGACCTGCCTCTGTGTTCCCCTGAAACTGCTTGCTTGTTTTAGACCACAGCTTTGTTGCAAGCACAGGAAACCTTGAATTTAACAGGGTTTATGAATTATTAGTGTTAGTTTTCTCCTTACTTCCTTCCTTCAATCTGTGGAGGACTTAAAATTTAATTTGATAATAAATCAGGCCCCTTTGCCAATCATTCACTCTCATTTAGTCTCATATTCAAAGGTTGTGGAACTCTTGTGCAACCTGAACTGCAATTAGGTGCTTGGGAAGCAGTGGAAATGGTTTCTGTTTGGCTTTCCAAGCACCGAGTGCTGTTGCAATGGACTGGCTATGCAAAGAAGTTCTGTTTTTACATGAATCCAAACACTGAACAAGCTTCGATGAATATATGTGGCTGTTTTCATATACAACAATTATGGGGATTGAGGCCTACATCCAAAGTATTTATACTTGCATGGAAAAGAATAACCTGGACACTCATGTTCAACAAAACTATTTCATTCATTCATTCATTCATTTTCTTGTTGGCTTAGTCCCTTTATTAATCCGGGGTCGCCACAGCGGAATGATCTGCCAACTTATCCAGCATTTACGCAGCGGATGCCCTTCCAACCACAACCCATCTCTGGGAAACACATCCATACATTCTCATTCACACACATACACTACGGACAATTTAGCTTACCCAATTCACCTGTACCGCATATCTTTGGACTTGTGGGGGAAACCGAAGTACCCAGAGGAAACCCACGCAACCACGGGGAGAACATGCAAACTCCACACAGAAATGCCAACTGACCCAGCTGAGGCTCGAACCAGCAACCTTATTGCTGTGGGGCGAACGTGCTACTGACTACACCACTGTGGTGCCCCAAAACAATTTTATATAGGTTTAAAATAACATGAAATGATTGAATCCTTTTAGCGTAGAGTAGGGTTGTCAAACAGTTCTTGGAGGGCAATAGCAGTAAGTTCTAACCCTGCTTCAACACACTTACCTGTAGGTGTCAATCAAGCCTGAGGGGATCAATTAGTGTGTTTAATTAGGGTTAAAGCTAAACTGCATAGCTGTGGCCCTTCGGTAACTGAGTTTGACACCACTGGTGTAGAGTCAAAAGTTTACACCTTTTTGGACATGACCTAAAGCAGGGGTGTCCAAACTCGCCCCTGGAGGGCCTATGTCCTGCATAGTTTTGCTCCAACTTGCCTCAACAGACCTGCCTGAAAGTTTGTAGTGTACCTAGATAGAGCTTGATTAGCTGGTTCAGGAGTGTTTAATTTTTGCTGAAGCTAAAATCTGATGGATACCGGCCCTCACAGACTAAGTGTGCGCACCCCTGACCTAAAGGAACAAGAGTCAAGGATAAGTCTTTGGAAGCTTATCACAAAGTCTTGAAAATCATTCCTCATTATCCTAGAAGAACTTCTTCATACCAAGCATCCTAACATCTTTGTTAAAGTCAAAACGATTCCCCCCTGCATTCAGGTTGTTTTGGATGTCATAATCTGGTCAATTGCAGAAGCCAAAAAAAGGGAGGACAAATCACTGGAGTGAGAGTGAAAAAAGAATTTGCGGAATAATGTGGCTGTGCCAGCTCTATCAGACATTTGGCTGATAAATGTATTGTGACTCCTTTCCTGGAGAAAAGTCAATGATCTCATTTCAGCTCTGTTAACTTCTGCCAAGTATTTACTTTTTTCAATGAGCAGTGTGGGGGCAGAGGGACAGAGTCTGCCTGTGGCCTCACTCCAAATCATGGAGTTTGACAGAAACCACATGAAGGGCCGAGGGTACGCAGTGTAGCCAGGGTCTCAGTGCATTACCAGGCTCTTTCTGTACCAACTACTCAAGGTTGCACCAGTCCCAAAGCCTAAGCCAACAAATTCAAAGTTTCAATGTTAAACTGAAAGAAACCACCAGTCCTACCAACTGTTGTCTTCCACAGCGTTTGCTGAACTGGAATTGGGCATCTGTAAGTGAGACATCACAGCTTAGGAATGCCACCAGGCGATCACCACACCACCTCTCTGGCATGCTGAACATAAATAAACCCCAGGATCTAGCCGCCTTGTTATTCCTAGCATTGCTATCAGGAAGTGTCCAGCGGTGATCTATGCTCTTCAAATAGTTCATTTGCAGCCTCGGTAAGACATTCTTTTCCCAGGACAGGGAATTAAAAAGCAGCTCTGTGTTTTGAAGTTGGTCAAGGGGATGAGGCTCACCATGACCCCTGTGTTTGGTTTAGGAGTACGTGCTGTTATTCTGGACGTGTGTGTTTGTCTGCAGCTGGTGTATGGAATGAAGAGTCCAAGTGCAGCATCTCTTCAGCCGGGGAAACGTAATTTCTATCCCTGTTTGTTTTGAATCTGCCAGGTTGTTTTGACTGCTTAAGTTTGCGTCTTGAGCACACATCCTTATGAACCCAGCGAATGTGTCCTCCACGTGACCCCGCAGCTGTCTGAGGACTGAGCGGATGCTCTGGGAGAACTTTAATAGGTGATGAATGCAGAAGCGTAACTTTTATGAACAAGTAAAATCAGGCTTGTTGTGAAGGGAAAGCTTGGAGTGGAGGGACAGAGACAATTATGGAGTAGAGCTGGTTTAGTAAAGAATCCGATGTGCTTCTTTTAGAGCCTTCAGATAATAGCTAAGGGAGCCATTGTTTTGCAGGGAAAGGAACGGAGCCGTACCTTATTGACACAGGGAGATGTGGTGAAAGGTCATTTAGTCTTTAAGCAGAGGATGTATGGAACATGTTAACCGTGTGATTAATTATTAGGTAGAGGTGTGTGTGTTTGTGAGAAAGGAAGTTCAGAATGGCATTTAGAAAGGTTCTGGGATCAATTAGGCCTCAGAGAAAGTGGAGCGAAATTGTGGCCACTGGGCCTCTTGTTTCATTGCCAAGTTTTGCGGTTCATACCATCGAGCGAAAATTAGCTTTTATAAAAGCATATTCAAGAGCTGACACCATAAAACTGACAGAGGGCATTTGTGCCTTTGTAGTTTCAGCCTGTGCAGATCTTGAATCTGGAGGAAAAGACAAGATTAAGGTTCTTAGCGGGCCCCCTCTCTCTCTGAGAGCCTATGGGAGGAAAGCCAGTATCTCAAAGCCCAGAGTTAAATATAGAATGGTTACAAAGCGCTCATGATTTGCATACCTGAGAATAAAATGGTCCTGTTCTGGAACAACTTAGCAGTGGAAGCCATGGGAATTTCCCTGCTCTGCAGCCCAGAAATGTGGAAAATCTTCTTGAGAACTGAGCAGTTCAGAACAACTGCTTTTTGATTTAAACTCTGACTTGAAAAATTAAGTCTATGCCTTTGACCAAACAACTTCATTCATCATTTCCCATAAAAGAATAAGACTAGTCAGTTTTTATGAGAAAAGATAAAAAGGTAGTGACTTGTGTGAATTAATGTGAAATCTTTCTCGAGGTGCAAGGTGATGATTGTTTTAAAATCATTTACCAATGTTTTGATTTATGTCTGTGGATTTGTGACAACTTAGTTTTATAGTTCTGTTTTGTGCAAGTCATTACCTAAACTGGGTATATAAGGTACTTTCTGTAAACTTACCTCTGAAGCTAACCTTAACCTCTGTAGCTTGCTTGTATAACCCGGTACTTTCTTAGGTAACATGCCGGTGAAACCTTGTTTTGTGATTGGCAATTAATAGCAAGCTTTTCTGCTGAAAATCAGCTATGACTTGCTCTTGCGTTTTTAAAGCAAATTTGCATGGTTGCTTTGCTAGCTACGTATATAAATTTGCTTTGTGTGTGTTGATAGATGGACTAAAAATAAGGAATGAAAGAATCCAAATTGAAAGAAAACTTTAAAAAAAGTGTGTACAGGTCCTGACACGCAATTGCCAAGGAGCACCAAGTAAACACTTATCTGCTCACAAAAACATTTTTTCCTCATTGATGCTTTTTTACTTTTATGTTCTCTTTTTTTTTCTTCCTTTCTAAAGCAAGAAAACTTGCCTCTGGCTCCCTGGGCGGCAGGGAGCATTGAGCGAACGCCAGATCTTTAGGATGTCACCACTGCTCAGTTGCTTCCACTTAGCCTTCCAGACTTTCCCCTGGCTTCCTTTCAAAACAAATCTTGGAGCGGGCCCACAGAAAGTGCATTCTTTCAGGGTCCCTGTGAGCAGTGCTCACGCGCTCCGCTGCTGCCAGAGGATGGCCAGACAGACGCTCTGAGGCGGCATTTATTTACACTATCCACATCAGAACGTGTGTGCATATGAGATGCGTATTGTGCATTCAATGTACTTTTTCCTAAAATGATCAACTGCTCAAAGAGTTGTTTACATTTTTTGGGCCCTTATTGAAAGTTTTGTGACCATCAGTGTATATGGAAGACGAGAGAGCTCTCGGATTTCATCTAAAATGTCTTAATTTGCAGTGCGAAGATCAACAAGGATTGCAGGGGATTGGGAAGACACGAGGGTGATTGATTTATAACATAATTTTCATTTGAAACTTGAGAATGGGCTTCTGTGTAGTACTTTAGGTGTCTTTGCATGGTGCAGATTTCATAAAACAAACTTTTTGTGCAGTTTGTCATTTATACCAGAAAAAAATTGACATTTGGGTGTCTGAAAATACGAACTATTATCATAGCGATGCTATATGTCATGTTAAAAGTCTAAAGTACGGTGGCCGAGAGAGCTTAACGTGCTGCAATTTAAGAAAGCACATGTAATAACAAAAAACACCAGCAAATAAAGAAAGGATCTTCATCAATTTGACAGCACACCTGTTGCAAATTCTCACAACACAGACAACGGAAGAAACGTGCAGCAAATTGGTCAAAACACAAACAACGGAAGAAACGCGCAGCAAATTGGTCAAAACACAAACAACGGAAGCAAATCGGTCAAAACACAAACAACGGAAGAAACGCGCAGCAAATTGGTCAAAACAAACAACGGAAGCAAATTGGTCAAAACACAAACAACAGAAGAAACGCGCAGCAAGTTGGTCAAAACACAAACAACAGAAGAAACGCGCAGCAAATTGGTCAATACACAAACAACGGAAGAAACGCGCAGCAAATTGGTCAAAACACAAACAACAGAAGAAACGCGCAGCAAATTGGTCAAAACACAAACAACAAAAGAAACGCGCAGCAAATTGGTCAAAACACAAACAACGGAAGAAACGCGCAGCAAATTGGTCAAAACACATTGGTCAAAAATTGGTCAAAAATTTGCTGCGCGTTTCTTCCGTTGTTTGTGTTTTGACCAATTTGCTGCGTGTTTCTTCCGTTGTCTGTGTTGTGAGAATTTGCAACAGGTGTGCTGTCAAATTGATGAAGATCGTTTCTTAATTTGCTGGTGTTTTTTGTTATTGCATGTGCTTTCTTAAATCGCAGCGCGTTAAGCTCTCTCGGCCACCGTACTAAAGGCATGCATGTGTACTGGACAATTAAAACCAGGTCGGAATACAAGGCTGTATGTGTGCAGATGTGTAGAGTTTCTTAACGTAGTAACATCGCCATCTACTGGCCTGGCATGTATACTACAACATTGTAATTTTGCCTAGATCTTTAGGAACAGATTGATCTGATAACATTTTCCACTTTTGGCAAAAACCTTGGTTAGTGTGGTAACATATTCCCTTAGTGTATAGGGATATTAATATAGGGTCTGATATTATTTATACTGAAAGCTCAAATTGGGGCGACACAGTGGCTCAGCGGTAAGTACTGTCGCCTCAAAGCAAGAAGGTCGCTAGTTTCAGTCCCGGCTGGGCCAGTTGGCATTTCTGTGTGGAGTTTGCATGTTTTCCCTGTGTTCACGTGGGTTTCCCCCGCGTGCTCCGGTTTCCCCCAAAGTGCAAAGACATGCATTATAGGTTAATTGAGTAAACTAAATTGACCAAAGTGTGTTTCCCAGTACTGGGTTGCAGCTGGAAAGGCATCCGCTGTGTAAAACATGTGCTGGATAAATTGGTGGCTTATTCCCCTGTGGCGACCCCTGATGAATAAAGGGACTAAGCCGAAGGAAAATGAATGCAAGCTCAAATTAGAAATCCAATTGCAAAAGACTAAAGCAGGTTGACTTGACAAACTTTGGTGTCACCTTCCACCACCCAAGCAAATGAGTTTAACTAAGTTTCCTTTAATCTACTGTTCTCCTGTTGGCCTTGGCAGGTGTTTCATGGTGATTTAGTGTAGTTTTACTTCCTCTGTTTGCTTAGGCTAATGTTAAATGAGCTTTTGGCAAATTCTTCGCCTATTTAAGTAGTGAGATTAGGCAGATGTTAATGTTTGGTCCAGTGAGCAAAGACTCAAAACCTTTTTTTTTTATTTCTTTACAGGATCTGTACATAAAAATCAGTGGGACTAATCTCAAATGCTTTTTTAAATTTATTTATTTATTTATTTTTTTTTTTATATCTTCAGTATAATCCAACAGTCTCGAAGCGATTAGTAACTGTTTGATAGTGTTAAATTATTAGACAGGTCTCAAGAATTGGTGTGTTCTGTTGTTGAGCAAATTACATTGTTTCCCAGTGAGACTGGGTTGTGTAGCAGTTTTGATTATTGACTTTCAGATTAGTGGGCAGCTCAGTGGTTAGCAAGAAGGTTGCTGGTTCGAGTCTCGACGGGGCCTGCTGGCATTTCTGTGCAGAGTTTGCATGTTCTTCCCGTGTTTCCTCTGGGTGCTCCGGTTCCCCCCATAGTCCACAGACATGCGCTATAGGTGAATTGTTTAAACTAAATTGGCTATAGTGTATGAGTGTGTGTAAATGTGAGAGTGTACGGGTGTTTCTTAGCACTGGGTTGCGGCTGGAAAGGCATCCACTGCGTAAAACATATGATGGAATAGATGGCGGTTTATTCTGCTGTAGCGACTTCTGATAAATAATGGACTAAGCCGAAGGAAAGGGAAATGAAAATGACTTTCAGATTAGACGCAACTATTTAGTGATAGGTTACTCTTGTTAAACTCAACAACGTTCTTGACGGTGTTTTTTAATTTGAGTACATCATTGTCTCAAATATGTCTATTCTATTATTTTACTAAGATGTTGCTTGATACTACTTAGGTAAATTGTCCTGCCTTGGAGGATTCTCAATCGTGTCTCATTTGAGTATCACCTTTTCTAGAATTCGTCGAACACTCTTTAAACATGAACAGGGTTTTGATGTTGAAGATTGATTTAGTTTGAGACATTGTTTTTGCTTTTAAAACTAGAAGTGACCAAGTGATTTTCAAATATTAAGGGATCAATCTGATTTGCTCCTATACTGTGTTTTCATTTATTTCTGTGGGAATCATTCAAGCTATAAAGAGAATAAAGCTTTGACATGACAGTTGATTCATACTTTGAGGTTAAGTCTTTTTAAATGACACCGAATGATTCTTGTTCTAAATACGCCTGACAAGATTGTTTGGAAAAATAAAATATAGTTAAACTGAATGATACTTTAGTGGCTGTAAATTCAAGGTACGGTTTATTTTATTAAAGTTTTTGTCAGACAATAAAGAGGAGACATTGTACAGTGAGGAAAATAAAGCTGTATTGCACTGTAATTGTGTTAGATTATTGAAAACTTTTCTTCTGCTTTGATCCCCATGCATGTTTTTCATAAGCTGTAGATAATGTTATGTCATTTTTTTCTAGTTTTTACATAAACGCATGTTCTTTTTAACCATATTCTTTCTATTCATCTGCGGAAATACCAAAATACAAGAGAAATACCAATGAAAAAGAGTGCATATAACCAAGAATGCAGAAATAAAAGATTTTAAAATTATTTTTGTGTGTGTGTATTTTGCAGGTAGTGACAACGTTGACCTTTGCAGGCCCTCGTTCACTTTTTTTTTCTATCATCCCGCATTCCCAACATTCCTGATGGAGCAGGACTCACCAATCACCTCCTGAATCCAGACAGAGGCCACAAGACCGACCTTTGCTCCGGGGCGGAAAACCACACTCCAGGTGAAGGTATGCAGCATTAGCAGAAGTGTGTGTCTTTATCTCTAACGTCTACACGCTCATTTACTTAACAGAAAACGGATCAATAGGAGTCACTGGCCCACAAAACCTTTAACGTCAAAATGTAAGAAAGTCAACGAATGTCCTGAATGAATCAATGACCATTTTAGTGATGCAAATATATTAGAGACAATATATCACATTATATATTTTGATTTACCACCATTTCACCAAGCCATGCATGTGCGTAAATAGCAATCCCTTTTTTTCTGTGCAAGGAGTGTACGTTGAAGCATTTACAATGGAAGTAAATAGGCGAATTCATAAACGTTGAACAAAATCTCAATATTTCAGTTTTTCTGTCGCTTTGGTGCGTTTCTCACAACACTATTTACATTTGCACAACAGTTAATGCATTTCTCAAAACAATTAGTCATTTGTGCACATCATACTAGCAGTTTCTTATTCTTTCCAACAAATTGCAAATGCTTTTGGACTTGCATCAGTTGTTTTTTTACAACTCTTTGATGTTTTATAACATTATCATTTGCTTATGTCATTTCGGTCAAAATTAACCAAACTTGTGATTGCTGAATAGTCATTACATATAAAACTAATAGTCCTCATTTCATTTCTTGAGTGATTACATACAAAAATGTTGAACTAGTTGTCAAATCTGTCAAGCCAATTTAAAATTTTTAATTTATAAAAGTTTTTTAATCTTTTTTTTTTCTCCTGAAAATTCTAAATTGAACAGTTTCATGAATGATTTACAGACCTGTGTATGTTGTAGGATCAGTTCCAATATGTACTGCAATTTTGTTTACAGTTGTGCACAGCTCTACCCAAAGAGAGTTTATGTTTGTTGTAAATGTCACAACGCTGTGAATAAATCAGAATTGCACAGAGCATATGCAGTAAATAGTGAAACATACATATTCAGTGTTTTGTACTCAGATACCTCACTGAATGCAGTAATGTCTAATTATGCTGTAGTTTTCTATTGGCTGTGCAAATAGAATATAGTGCTGTCTTGAGCATTTTCTGGAAGTGTCACCAAAATCTGACTTTTTTGCATTGGAAAAAATGTACAGAGTAAACAGTCATGAAAACATGATGAAGTCATTTGACTCTCGTGTTCATAAACAATGGTGTCAGGACTTTTCATCTTGATGACACTAGGTACGTTTCCATCCAACTATTTTTATTCGCATTTTTTGATCTGCGCATAAAAAAAACGGTTGATGGAAACGCCATGATGCGCATACATTTTGAAAGTGCGCATAAAAAAAGTGTGCGCATAACAGAGTAGGATAAACGTTTTATTCGATGAGAAATGATGAGCATAAACTGAGATGGAAACACTTTTACCGCATAAATTCCAATATGCGCATTTAAAAAAAGGTCATGTGATTTTGTTATCGAGATCATGTGATGATAATAATGTGTGTAAATGGACAAACCAGCAGACTGAGCACATCGTAAAACATCTGAAATGTTGTTTTTGTCATTTTAAAGCGCCTTACCATTTAAGTAGTTGTGTTATTATATTATTAATGACCTCCAGAATTAAGAGCGTCTATGCTCCACGTCTGACACCTTCAAATGCCACCGCGCGTTCACTGCGTGTCAGGGTTGCCTTCTGAGGCACAAGTGATTTATTAAATGAAAAAAAGATTGACGCAGCTTCTCCTACTGCAGCAAATTACGTTTTTACTGTTGATATTTGGCGCCAGTTAATCAGGAAGTGACTCGTTGGATGGAAACGCTGCTTTATTCGCACGTCTTTCATGCGATAATCCAGTTTTGCGCATAAAGTTCATTCGCCTTTTTGGATGGAAACATAGCTAGTGACACTTTCATTGACATGAATACTTGCTTTTGAGCTATCCATTTTGAGCAAGTGACATGCTTTTGCAGGTTATCAACTACACAACAAATTCATTAGCGTTAAATTTCAAGTGTTGCGGCATTTCAGAGTAAAGTGTTAAAGTTCTAGAGATTGCTAAAGATAAAATAACCCTATCAGTGTTAGAAGCTGATCTGCCTTCTTGTCATGTAGAACATGTATCTAACACTAATACAGAGTTGACTACTACATTCAGGAATTTATGCAGCAGTATCCCTTTAGGATTTTTCCAGACGCTATTTTCTTCAGCCTAGAGGAGCAATGAGGAGAAGCAACTGCTGAGTAAAAGTGCTTAAAAATGTTTGAATATAGACATCCAAATCGTTATATATACACATTAGTTTTAAATATATCACAAAAATGCATCGTTTTTCAACTTTATTTTGTTCTGTGCTAACTATGTTACATTAAAACGAAAGAAAATAAAGCTCTTAAGACTGCTCCTTTTGGTTAAATTACGAGTAAATATGGATTGTGACTGTTTTTAATAGTTTTTCTTAAACATTAACGGAATAGTTGATAAAATGTTGCCGATATTAAACAAGATCTATTTTTATTTCCGTGCGGTGTTGAAAATTTGACCTAAGAGTGTTAACACTGAGTGGTGTTCATATGATCCTTTGTGGAGTTAATATTTTGCACTGTACAGTTTGCTAATTAACACTCCCTGGACTGACACTGTTTCAATTTCTTATAATCCATGTGAAGCTGCTTTGACACAATCTACATAGTAAAAGCGCTATACAAATAAAGATGAATTGAATTGATAATGTTAACTCTTTCAAAAGTGTTATTTTAACACTTTTATAGTGGTTCCCATATAAACTCGGAGGGAGTGTTCATTTTAACTGTAAGGAAGTTAAATCTACTATCTAAAATTTGCAGTGTAGGTTTTGCAGTTTGCACTAATTGTTTTGAGAGATGCATCAACTATTGAGCAGATGTAAATAGTGTTGTGAGAAATGCACCAAAGCGACTGAAAAAAAACTAAAGTTATTTTGATTCGTTTAGGTTTTTTTGCTGTCTTTTTTCATTTTTTCTCACTCAATCTAATAAATGTTTGAGCATTTTCATAGTTTTTAATTAATTTTATGTATAGTTTACATTTTAGTTTATGTGAATGCTTTTAGAATTCAATTGTTGTTATTAATATGACTATAATAGTTATGGCTAGATAGATAGATAGATAGATAGATAGATAGATAGATAGATAGATAGATAGATAGATAGATAGATAGATAGATAGATAGACAGACAGACAGACAGACAGACAGACAGACAGACAGACAGACAGACAGACAGATAGACATATAGATAGATAGATAGATTCTTGTATTACAAATGAGATACGGGCTGAATATCAGTTCATGTACACCTAAAAATGCATTAAAATTTAAGCAAAATCTAGTCACAATCCTCAGTACTGTTTTTTTGTGGAGATCAGGAATGTGCAGTGGGCCGTTCACTCTCCTTTAAAATGGTTCCCGTCCCACAGGCCACCGCTCCATAAATGTGTCAATGAAAGCAAGTTGACTGAAGAACAGAGCAGAATTTATCAGGGCTGTGTTTGAATGAGTGTTGAATGTGTGTGAGTATGTGTACGTATTTGTGCACAGATATGTGTGTGAAAGACATCATGAAAATATTTCCTCCGCTGGAAAAACATTTGCCTTCGAGGAAAAACTCACAAAGCTGCGGTTTGCTGCAGCCAATAGAGATTCTGTACTGACCAAAACTTGCTCTATTCATAAACTTTACATGTGTCTCCGCTTGGCCAAAGCCTGTCTTGAGCATAGCTGGGATTGCTGTCGCCATATGACGGAAGAGGAATTTCTTTTACAACTACTGCGTAGAAGTCAAATAAACAGAGACGTACTCACCGACTTGCCACCATCGATAACAGTCACCTTTCACAACTTCAGTTTCCAGTTCACATTCAGACTTGCTCGCCAAAAGGAGCACTAAAACAGCAGCATTATTTAGGCAAGCGAAAAATACAAGATTAAAATTATATAAATATAGTAAACCTAATTTTATTTTACAATGTAATGAGAAAAAGAGTGATTTTGGGTTGTAACCAGCCTGATCTCACGATGGAATGTACATTTTGTCTGTTTAGTGGCTAATTCGAACAAATTGAGTTCAGTCGTAGGAAAATGTATGATCTTTATAAGGAGGCATGGCACCCAACCCTACCCCTAAACCCAACCGTCATTGGGGGATAAGCAAAGCGTACTAAATTGTACGACTGAGTACATGTATATATAAATATATATTTTTTTATAGTATGCATATATATATAATTTAATTATACATATAACACTTACACAAATATAATTATATGTGCATATAACTTCATTTTTTTAAATAAATCTTTAGGTTTAATTAGATTAAATTACAAGTTAATTGAGTTTTTATATCATTTAAATGTTAAATTGACTTGAAAATACACATATATATGTTCAATTTGTTCATGTTTGTATGTAATAGCAAATAAAATAAAGAAAATTTTTAATAAATATGCTCCCAACCATTCAAATCTAAAGATATTTGTGTTACAATTTAATCAGATCGTTCCCATTTTCATTAGAAATCCATCTAAATGTACTTAATGCTGCAAATGGTTGAGAGATGAAGCAGTGACTGCTGTATTTGTGTCTGATGCGCATTGAGAGAGAAAGTGTCGGGGCAGATTGATCAGGACTGGAGTGGGGAATGTGTTCATTTGGCGTCCTCTAAACTGCAGTCAATTGGAGTGTTAGTTGTCCACTTCTCTCGTCTGTGCCGGCAGATGGAGCCTTTGGCCTGCCAGCACGCACACACACACACACACACACACACACACACACACACACACATACACACACATTTACAGCTGCCACACACCTTCAGTCTGTTCGTGAAGTTTTGAATAATCATTCTTTATGAAACATTAAATGGTGCTCATTTAAATAGTTTCAAAAGTTTGGTTGTGTTCATGGGGTGGATCGTATGCTATATTTCGATATTTTTTTTAAATTTAAATGCGTTCTTTTTCACATTTTAACTTTATTGAACGCCGCTACATCTGTTCTCATAAAAAGGCTCTGTTGAATTCCTGCTAAGCAACACCCTCGGAAATACACAAAGAAATACACTGATTGGTCATCTAATGCAGTGTGTTCCAAATGAGAGATATATTGGAGTGAAAACGTTCATGGCTACTATACTGAGGTGTCATTCCAAACCAAAGGTCTCAAAACTGACCACTTTAAAGGGCTCTTGGATAATGAAGGATTTCAGAAGGGTATAAGTAATGTACGCTCACTTTATCAGTTGTGCAGGGAAGTTGTTTGGTGTCAAACATGTTGTATTGGGAATGGCTCATTCCTACAGTATGCCATACTCCCTTTGAAGTCCCTGTCACTCCAGAGGGTAAACCTTTAGATTAGGGCATAGGGATCAGGCTTATGCAAATTTTATGTTTGGTGATGTCACATTTCCGCCAAGAAGCTCTTTGTAGTCTCTAACAGCCATTTGTTAGCTTTCAGAAGCTAATTCTGCGTACAAAAATATCTCCAGTTGCATTGAAGTTTGTGTCGTATAACTGCAGATGTTATTTATGCTCAAACAGAAACATCACACACTAAGGCCCAATCCCAATTCTACCCCTTAGCCCTTCCCCTTACCCCTACCCCTTGTTTTGCGTGTTCACGTGAAGGAGTAGGGGTGTCCCAATTCTCTTCAGCTGGAAGGCGTAGGGCTAAGGGGAAGGGCTAGATACCCCTTAAAACTGAGATTTTCCAGGACCACAAGAAAACTTCCAAGAATACACCATCTACAACAGCAGCATGGCTGCACACGGAAGTAAGGAGATGCACAAATTAGTATTTTTTTTATCATTATTACGTATTTTTACAACAAACAGTCATACGTTTTAATACATTCATAACATCATGCTTTAAAAAAACCCCTCTAAAATAAAAAACACTAAATTTCGCTGTCTGTAATCGCTAATTATTACCCCTGTATAGCAGTCCCACAACATTCTGTCACTCGATGTCACTCAAATACCCTGTCAGAAAAGTCTAGTGGCTGAGAATTAGCTTTTTACAGTGTCTGGTATAATGTTAATATTGTTTTCGTGTGTTTACATAGATGAATCTGGTCTTTACAGCAGGCGCGATCGTCTGATCTCATATGATGTAAGAGCTTGCGATGACATATGATGACATGTGCAGGTGTTGTAGTGCTGTCCCATTTCTTAGGGGTAAATTTTTAAGCCCTTTCCCTTTACACTCTGTTTCAGTGGCCAAGGGAAAGGGGAAGTAACTGAAGTCTGAAAATTTAAATCATATAAAATGACCAATTTAATGGATCCTTGAAATGGACATATGAAACATGTAATTTGGCAAATGTTCTTGTTTGGTCAACATTAGGTCAAGCCCATTTTGAGAAACATGCCTTATAACTGAAAAGTGTGACAAATGAAACTATTTTCTTTATGTTAGACTGAAATAAGATCATTGATATAAAGAAAAATCTAAAAACTGAGAGGTGGATGGACGTGTCGGTATTTATACTTAATTATATCATTGAATGTTCTCTTAATGTTTGCATAACCAAGAGAAGCTGCCTTTAAAAATTCATAGAACATTCAGAAATCAGGTCATGTTTTTAGTTGTTGCTACTCTGAGCAAGCTAATGTTAGCATTCCTAGTATTTGCTGACCGAAAGCAATCTAATGTTGCATTATATGATAGTTGAAATATTTCTGGTGATGGTTTGTGTTTTTAAAGGTGCTTAAACTGCGTAAAATGCATCTTTATCAGTCTCACATCTCTGTGTTTTCACTTTGGACTGTTTATTCTTTAACTAGTCAGCTAATTAGTTTTTTTTTAATGGTGATAGAACAAGGAAGGTGAAGAATAAATTGGTTTACTCGGTTGGCCTCAGTCTGGGAGGGTCAGTCTTTGTGTTGGTTACTTTTTTGACCTTAACAAGGTGTGGAGGTAAAGTCTGTCCGGCAGCTCCGGGTCAAAGGACACTGGAGTTTTTCTGCTCTTACTTTCCTGAATTCGTTCATCACAGGAAGTGAACATGCTGAGGTTTTGCACCACTGGATGTTTTAAACACAAGTTTGCTGACTGTACAGAATTGTAATGTTTGCTGATTGTACATATATAAACTATAACATTATCAGAGGTTGAGAATTTAGAGAAGTGAAAAATAGTATTTAACAAAGCTTTAGATACCTAAAGTTTTGGATAGGCGGATTAATTAAAACATGGTTACCTGTGTTGTGTTTTTTCTTATTTACGAATAATTTTAGGAGTAAATACCTTTCATTTTTTGTGTATTTTTATGTATTTATAAATGTATTTATTCATATATTTATTTACATTTTGGTATGAATGTGTTATGGGCGTCAGCATAATGATGACACTTATGTTACCTTTTATTTTGCATGTCATTTACATGAAGCTGACATGAATATGAAGATCTGTTAATGCTTCTGATTTTTTTTATTTCTTAAATAGTATGATATGGCTTATATAGTATGCTACAGTGGTTCTCAAACTGTGGTACGTGTACCACTAGTGGTACACAAGCTTCCTTCTAGTGGTACACGGACAAATCACTGAATAATTAAAGTAAAAAAAAATGACGCATACGATAACACCGATGTGATCAGTAAATTGATTTTAATAGGCTAAAAGTTTATTTAAGTGGCTGACAATAATAAAGATCCTTAATTAGAAGAATTAATTTGCCTCGTTTTTGAACTGTGCAGTGCTGTAGCTGCTTAATTAGGTCTACTATGCTACTGTACTTCAACACCGTTTATTACGGTGATACTTGGAGGGACAATTTTTTTCTGAGGTGGTACTTGGAGAAAAAAGCTTGAGAACCACTGGTATAGTAGATATAGTAGATATGGCTAGGTACTATACTTACATTCGGGGATAATAATCATGAAACATTGCTGCAGTGCTGGTATGGCTTCAGCAGGCGCAAAGATATTACACAGATGCTGAAAATAGTTCTGAATCTTCTCACAAATGTTTGCATGGTTGCACAATTTCCCGATATTTTTTGATTTTGGGAAAATGACAACTTAATTTTTTGTCAGTCCTAGTACACAATGTAATTTCAGAAGTGTCAAGCTTTAATAAGAAAATTGTTTATTTTAGGAATTTTGGTCATTTTTGAGTGAGATGCTAATGGTCTAATCCGATTCAATGATCTATGCTAAGCTAAGCTAAGCTAAATGTACTCCTGCCAGACCCAGAGTTTGTCTGAATGGGTTAAAAAATGGAAAAACTCAACTGCTTAGCTCAATTACAGTTGTAAAGGGAGCCTATAGCAAAATGTGGAGTGTTCCTTTAAAGAAAAGAATTATCATTCACTCGTTATGACCCTGAAGAGCTTGAAATGTTTATGATGCATGTCCTCAGAAAACACACAAAGAGCCAAACATGTAGTCAGCAAAGCAGCAGAACACACATTTACCTCACTGCTTCTTGTGTAAAACATCCACATCTGACCTTCACATTACTGCTCCAGCCTGTACGACAACAGATGCTTTATGACACTCAATTAGATTAGCAGATTAAAGCTAGATTTAAACGCAGATCCTAATAAAATGCTCATGTGTTCATGAATATATTCATTCATCGACTTTTCCTTAATTGCAGGACGATCTTCATGAAGCAGTTATAACAAGGTAAGAATTTTACTTCTATAGAATATCCTATTTATAGTTGATTTGAATTGATAAGCTCTGTTTCTGGACCGTTATCACGATCAGAAGGTTTATTTGTGCATCACTTTGGTTAATGTTCACAGGGTTTGGCTGATATTAGTTATCAGTGCAGAAGATGAACTGATGGATGGATGTGGGACAGACAGCAGATCACCTTCACATGCTCAAGTTCTACAGGTCAGTCGATTGTGTAGTGTGTTTGCGGACAAACACAGCTTCTCATGTCAGTGGAGGTGGTCCAGGTCAGGCCCTCGGGGTCCCGGGAACAGCGGGACTGCGTTACGGCTCATCCCACCTGTTGCCTCAATTGGTAATATATCAAGTCATTTGTTAAAACGGATAGGTCACTCACAACTAAGCACTTTTACAACGTTAACTCATTTAACTTCTCTATCAGTAATACTGTCATGCTTCAAACTCCATTTAAACTTTAATTTTTAAAAGTGCATGCATAGTACAGGATAACAGCTTTTGTTCCATTTTTTTATACAGTAGATTTTTAAAAAATGTTTTCTTCGTTAAAAGAACATTTAAACATATGATTCACTCAAATTCTGCCATCATTTACTCATCCTCCACTGGTTCCGATCCTGTTTCTTTCTTCTGTTGAACCCAAAGGAATATAAAATGAAGAATATTGAATAAAAAACAGCCGCTGACTTCTATTAAAGTCTTTTAAACTATAGATGTCAATGTCTTTCCAACATTCTTCAGAATATCTTCTGTTGTTTTGAACTGTAGAAAGAAACGTTTAGAATCATTTGAGTGTGAGTAAATGATGAGGTAGTATTAATTTAATAATGAACTATCCTTTTTAGACCAAAAAGGGGCACTCGTCATGGAGAAATTCACACATGCACATACATTTAATACACAAATGCACTACATTAAACGTACACATAGATCATAAATCACCTATATTGTATAAAACTGCAGGTTAACTATGTTTGTATATATTATCTCATATTTGATTGTAACTTTAACTTAATTTGATTGTAATGCAATAACATGCACCTTTTGTAAAGCTGCTTTGAAACATTAATTATTATAAAAAGCGCTATTCAAATTGAATTGAATTGAATTGAATTGAATAAGTATATTTTGGAAACTTAAAAGCAACCTAAGTTCAGATTTTTGATGGCGAAGTTTAAATCCCATCTGCCTATAGTGCACTACAACAACACTACCCATAATGTTCAAGAATTATCGAGCAACCGGACAAACTGAAAAGCTGTCCATACGGAGGCAAGCGCTCAGCTGGTATGCGAGAAAAGGAACGTTGTCATACATTCATAGAAGAAATACAGCCTTAAGTAGCTCTGGCTACATAATCCGCGATCTCCAGAAATGTATATAGGGCTACATTTTCAGAATGAGCTTATGTTGTATTTAAATTGAGTTGAAGCAACACATTTCTTAAGTTTTTTAATACTATATTTAATAGTTTTTAAAAACGTTCAATTCAATTTCATTTATAGAAACAATTAAGTTAATTTAATCCCAGATTTTTTTAGTGTGTGTCACATAGGTGAGTGGGCTTGACAAACCACCTGTAGGACAAAATCTCTCCTCTCCGTATGCACCAGACAGTTTCTTATCAACCCTTAATATATTTCTAGATATATAGTGTAATTCTTTGTGTGCTTAATGTAGGTGACACAATCATTTCCTCTCCTTATGCACCAGACACCTTCTTATATGCAACATATGCTTGCTTTGTGTGCTTAACCCCTGTGTATTGTTCAAATTGACTACACTTTCATTATGTTGGTGGCAGTTTTTGCCCTATTGACTTCACATATTTTGATTGCGAAGTCATGACACCAAATAATCATGCATGCTCGATTGTTGGTGGTTTTCAATGTGCACCAGAAACCGTCTCATAAGCAACATATGGTTATTTGGAAAACCATGCTTCACTCAGGTGAGTGCTTTTACAGGCCACCTATCGGACAATCTCTCCTTCTGTATGCTTGGAGGAAAAAAATCGAATCTAACATAGACTTGTTTGCACTTATACATTGCTGATATTGTTGACCCACTGACACACAAGTGTTGTCCTGGATCAGCAGCTTCTGTTCACCCAGTGAGTCCTCGTTGTACCTGTTTCCCAAACCAGAGCTTGAGTTCACAGAGGTCCATTTCCATATACACTTTTCCCTCCTCCATCTGACTGCATTAGGAATCTGAGAGCGGGACTATGAATAGAGCAGCGGACCCTGCCATTCACAGGGGACTCAGGTTTTTTTGTGTGTTTGTCTCTCAGGGTGGCCTGGATCTGGCCAGACGTCTGTGGCACTTTCAAAGAGACAGAGCAGGATCATCATTTGTCTTTATGGCCCCTCGTCACCCTTTAACCCCTTCCGCAGGGTGACTGACCCTAGATAGTCCACTTCTGAGTGAACAAACAGGAGGTTTGGCTGTCTGATTAGTAGATGAGAATGTTAGATGTTAAGTACTCTTTTTGAGTGTAAATAAAGTAAATAAAAGTGAGTTATATTATATACAGACAGCATACAGCATAAATGTTCTCTCTTACAAAGCTCTTTTAAATTCATATTAACTAGGCCAGACAGAATCTGTGGACATTTCTGTGGAGAATTTGTGTAAAAAATCTGCGAATTTATGTGGAATGATTTCAGGAGTATCATAACTAAAAACGTAATATGAAATAAAAAAATAACAACACATTTTTAACTTTTATTTAATCTTTACAATGCAATTCGTTTTTCTTTTGTAAAAATTGGTAAACAAAGCAATTCTTATGTATAATATATGTAATAAAACACAAAAAATATTACTTTACAAACTGCATTGTAAATAAATCATATCAACATTTTAATATTACTATATCACAATAATATTAGTGAAATGAAATTAAAAGCTGAATAAATATAAAACTACACACATTTACACAAGTTAACACATAGACTTAATGATGGGCTAAAAATCTGTGGAAATTTATATTTTTTTATATTTATAGATTTCTGCGCACGCAGATTCCGTGTGGGCCTACTAACAACTGTTAAAAGCTATTAGTTATTAGTTAATTAGATAAATATTTGTGCATGTACACTATATTATTCAGTACCAAAATTGCCAAACAGGAACTAATCTAACAAAGAAAATTCTGATCAAAGTCTAAAGGTAAGGCGAGTACACCCAAATTAATATGTTGGGGGAATTATTGAATAAACTTTTAATAGAAATGAAAAATTAAGAGAAACAAACAAAAACAAATTGTTGCAATTTTGTCATTTATAAAAATATTTTGCAACAACATGGTTGAATTTAAATATATCATGTTTCTATTCCTGGTTAAGATGTTGACCAAATACTCATTTGATGTGACCAAACTCTCATTTTAATAAGACATAACTGTTTAATAAAACAGTGCTGTTTAAATGCACTAAAACTATTGGCTATATTAACTGAGAAATGGATAAAAATATTTATTTGAAAAATGTGGTGTACTAATTTATGCAAAGCATTGTATTTATAGTTTAATCATTTTTTTTAAAAAAAGCACATATGAATGTGTTATTGGGTGTTTATTGTAAAAATATAAATGCATTCAAAATTATATATTTATATAAAAAAAAATATTCACAGTTCCTAAAATATATAAACAAAAATGACATATTATTTAAATCAGCTGCCTAAAGAAAAGTAGCTAAAATAACAACTACGTTAGAATAAGAGTCGGTTAAAACTGTATAGGCGTATTTTAAAACCATATTAACTATGAAAGCTATTAATAAAAACTACAACAGCATCTATGTGCTGCTAAAAATCTATAATAATTGTGAAGAACAGTGAATATGTGGGTCTAGTTTTAAAAAACATTATTTAGGATATATTTCTTAAAATAAAATGCACATGCTGTGTGAAAATAATAAAAGTATAATTAAACATCTATAATAATAATAATAAAATAAAACAACAATAATAATAATAATAATAATAATAATAATAAATGATATTACAGTAAACTACCTCATATTCAGTCAGCATTGTTTTATTATACAGTAAACTCTAATTTCTTTATGTAAAATTTTGCCTAAACCTTTATATAAACCCCCCCCCCCCCCAAAAAAAAAAAATAAATAAAATAAATAAAATAAAATAAAAATAAATAAATAAATAAAACAAAAAATACATAAATAAAGCAAAATACAAAACAGTAAACCCTGCATATCTCACATGAGCACTGAATAGTTTCGCTTTAGTTTCTTTAGCTCAGAGACTGCAGTGAGGAGGGAAATGTGTTTGATATGTGGCTTTCATGAATGCATGGCATATGTGTCTGGTGGTGAAATGGTTAAACTGACATGGGGTGGCAGGGGGGCTGTGGTTGGTCTCTACTCTTTTTAGTGTGCGGCGGTGGACGAGTTCTCCCACAATCTGCCCAGAGAAAGAGAGAGAGAGAAAAAAAAAGGAAATCTGTGTCTGACCCAAAGAATGTCTTTTGAAATGCACATGCTCCTGCTTTTTTTTTTTTTTTACACCCTACAAGTTTCCTTCACATTTCTGGCCTGCATTCTTGCTATTTAGCCATTGCTTTTAATAGTGGAAAACACATTGCGTCTTTAAAGCAGTTTTATTTGATCATGCACCTCTAAGTTAAAATTTTGTGCTTTTTTTAAATTAAAAACATCAAAAATGCACCTTTTATCAAACGTTGTCTCTGTAGATTTCAGTTGTGATGCATTAATATGAAGGCAGTTTACTCAAAATACTAGTTTTATTCATATTTATGTTGAGGATTTTACAGAATGCTATGTCTATGCATAATTTGCCTTATTATTGGCTGATTTTTTTACAAGTTGATTGTATTTCTGACCGTTTGGCAGTTGGAAGAGTGATGAAAAGAGATTCTCAAAATCTCCTCATTAAAAAAAAAAATTAAATATAATAAATTAAAAATTAAGCAAGAATTTTAAACCAGACCAAATACAATGTTCAGATTTTTTATTTTTTTGCTAAAAATATATGTATTTATAATACGGTTGTGTTTGTTAATGTTAGTTAATGCGTTTACTAACATGAACAAACAATGAACACATTTATTACAATATTTGATCATGTAAGTTAACATTAGTTAATGGAAATAAAGTCATTCATTGCTAGTTCATCTTAACTCTCAGTGCATTAACTAATGTTAATAAGCATGAATTTGTATTTTAATACTGCATTAGTAAATATTAAACTATGATAAATAAATGCTGTACACGTATTGTTTATTATTAGTTCATGTTAGTAACTTCATTAACTATCAACACATTTCAACTGGTGAAATATGATTACGCTTTCCCCCGTTCACCTGAAGTATGATTAAATATGAGGCACACATTTTTGTCTGGATTTGTAAATGCATATATGCACATACAATTATTATTATTTTTTTTTAATTAACCAAAAAGTTTTGCAAAGGAGAGACTAAAATGCACATGTATAGAATTGTTTTGCTCAATATACATTGAGCTCATATACATGAGCATGTTCTGACAGAAGCCTGAAGCTGGCCGTAATTGATCCGTGCAGTTTTTTGGGCAGTAATTTGTGGCTGGTCTATTGATCGTATTGGTTTCATTGGCTGGAGCTGCTGACGCCGCTGTGTCTGCGGGGGAGTGTCTCGCATTCCTCCTCTCCACCTTCTTTGGGGGTCTGAGAGCTGTTTTTTATGAATGAACTGAATACCAACTACAAATTAACCAGGCTCTTTCACAGGAAAAGCGCTCCTTCTGCTGCTGCTTCTGCTAACACACTCACTTTCTGTCTGAAGAGGTGCAAAAAAAAAAAAGTATCCAGATGTGGACATTTTAGTAAGTAATTTGCAGTACGCATCAATGTTTTTTTTTTTTTTGCAGTACGCAAAAAGAGATTTTTTTATTAGTTTGGGAATTTCAGATTTTTTATTATTTATTGTTTATTATACATTTTTTAATTACAATTTTGTTATATTCATCCAAAGTTACCTCAAAGAGATTGTACCTTAAACCTTATTAAAAACAGAATATATATATCTCTGGTGGATGAGGGTCTCCTCATCCACCACCAGTGTGCAGCATCCACCTGGATGACGCGATGGCAGCCATTTTGGCCAGATTTGGCCAGGATGCCGGGGTTAAACCCCTTCTCTTTTTCGAAGAACATCCAGGAATTTTTTATGACCACAGAGAGTCAGGACCTTGGTTTAACGTCTCATCTGAAAGACGGCGCTCACTGAGCAGTATAGAGTCCCCGTCGCTATACTGGGGCATTAGGACCCACACAGACCGCAGGTTGGGCGCTCCCTGCTGGCCTCACTAACACCACTTCCGGCAGCAACTTAGCTTTCCCATGTGGTCTCCCATATATATATATATATATATATATATATATATATATACATACAGTATATATATTATTTTTATATATTTAACAAAATTCTAAATAAAATGACAACAATTTCATGTTTTTCATGATATTTTTTTCCCCAATACGCAATTACAATCTGTTTATTTATTTTTAAAACAAAAATTAATAGTAGTATTTTACCCTGCTAAATTTTGAGGAATATTTACAAGATTTTGCTGAGGAAGTGTTAATTTGCAATCTGCCAGGTTGCACCTCCGGTCTTTGCAGTTAAAAATTGAATATTTTTAAGCAAAATTGCCACATTGCTTGTTTTATTTCATTTTCCTTTTGTTCAGTAATTCAGGCTTTTAATTAATTTTCCCTATTTGCATTTTTTTATGCCCATAAAAATACAGATGCAATTATTTTTTAATAAACTTGCTACATTGAATTTTTTTAAAGAATATTTTAAACCTTATTTATTAATACTTGCAATCTAGTAGCTTACTTAAAAACATGTTAATAAACATCTCTTTGCATTTTGCTTAGACACTTTTAAACTAAACAAAATAAAAATAAATAAAAATCACAGTTTTCACAAAAGAGCTTCCAACTCGAAACAAAAGCATTATGTCATTGGCCCAGGAAACATCCACTTTAAACTATTTCTTGGTGCACTTTCTTTTTTTAATTTCCTCTCTTTCTCTCATCTTCGCTGTTCTTTGTTACTCTTGGAGTTGAAGATCCTCCAGCTCTAGGTTGTAAAGCTCATCTCTGCCACAGTTGTATTCATCTGGAGAGGCAGCGTTTGTGGAGCAGCTTGGTCAGATCGTGGGAAAGGCCCTCCACGTAAAGCACTTTCTTCTTTGTCACTGTTGTTCTTGTGTAATTGATCTCACTCCACGTCGATGGGCTGAAGACTTCAAACACACGCGGCTGCTGGAGGTCGATCTGCTGCTGCTGCTGCTGCTGCTGCACAGCCTTCAGGGACAAAAAACAACTGCTTCCCTTTCTCTTACAATGCACTTCTGATCAGTCTGGAAAACTCAATATAGGACATGCTTGTTGTGCCAAGCCAAACACGTGAGGCATGATGTTCAATTGGTGGAAATGCCAAATTGTGCTATTATGCTGTTATTAAATAATAATATTTTTTTAGTGTCCTCATAAATAATTCACAAACATAATTTAATTTGAATAGTTTTAATAACATTAACAATATACAATATATTTTGATAGGTAATAATCATTAGAATTAGTAAAACTACTACGACAGCACCATCAGTGTAATCCATTTACCCAATATGAAAAGCCAGGTCTCACCAGAAATCATTCCTATTTTTTATATTGGCGAAAAAGTGGCTCATTTGTATAACGTCTTATGATTTCACTCATCCAGTGATAATTATTGCGAAAAGTGCAATACTTAAACCTCAATTGATTTTAATTAATTGGATTGAATACTAAAATGTCAGATTTTTAAAAAAGGCGTGCCGCGTAACACCGCCCCTAAACCTTTTTTTGGTATTGCCCAAATGACAAATGTTGCCCGTTTTAAAACCTGTGTCCATTTTTTCCAGCCTGATCTCACAAGGAAATTTATGTATTTTACATTTTGTCATTTTAGTGGCTAATTCGCACGATTCCAGTCATATGAAAATGTACGATTTTTAAAAGGAGGCGTGGCACCCAACCCCACCCCTAAACCCAATCCTCATTATGGGATTAGCGAATTGTACTAAATTGTATGGATTGTACGATTTCATACAAATTCGGAATTGCAGTGAGATGGCCTTGTTTTTTGTAAAAAGAACGAAAACATAAATTGTGGTATGAATCATTTTTTTTATAATAAACGAAAAGGCACAAAGTGTTGGCCATTACCCAAATATAATACTGGATTCACATTAAATGCGAATTGAAAAATTTATGTGGCTCGATTACACACAAAGTTAATGCAAATGTTATGCATAACCTACAATGCGTTGCCATGAATTTTGCCTCAATCGCGCAATCCGTGTGAGTTAAAAAAATTCAACTCAAACTGAAAATTTGAATAGGCAAAAGACATCCTGCAAGCCATTTAGAGTGGAGCAATGCTTCGCGTCTGGAGTGATCCCAGCATATTCCCAACCAAAATATTGTTTCTGTTTTGTGTGGCAATTTGTAGCAACTGTAATTTTAAACTGTAAATTTTCGTAAATGACAAAAAACTATTTGAAAATTGTTGCCCACTTTAAGAAATTAGTGGCCTTAGTAAATTTATTAATACCTCTATGTGTCATTCTTATTATACTATTTAGATAAGTCAAGCGTATTGCAAACTACTAAAAAATGTTCAAATGCGAAATGATCTCATTGTATGGCAAATGTAATACACTTTACCTCAAACATTTGTTTCTGAAAAAGTAAACTACTTCTAAGGTATATCTAAAAGCAAACTATATGAATTGTTATGAAATATGAGAATCGCAAGCACGTGCAAAACGAAGTTTACGTATTGCTTCAATTTTTTTTTAAACAAACAAACAAAAAACAAAACAAACAAACAATCTGGGACGCAGTGTTGCTGTGTCTTTAAACGTGCTGGAGTGAAGCCAGTAACATGAATGGTGCTGGACACGTGAGTTTGTCTCAATGTAGTCTCTCCTCTTAGTATTTCTCATGTTTTCTCTGGCAGTTGTCCAATTCTTTTCTCTCTCTCCCTCTTTTTTTGCGCCTCTCGTGCCCCCTCCTTCCACCCACGGGAAAAGTGATTTTCGCCTCTCTCTCTCTCTCTCTCTCTCTCTCTCTCTCTCTCTCTCTCTCTCTCTCTCTCTC
>CAIGQQ010002477.1:2765751-2786424 GCA_903798035.1 Danio albolineatus
ATCCATCCATCCATCCATCCATCCATCCATCCATCCATCCATCCATCCATCCTATACCTTTTCCATCCATCCATGATATTATTCATCCATTGGTCCATCCATTCATGTTTATATGTCTGTCTACGATCGTTCTATGTATCCTTCTAATCCTCAGTGTGTCTGTCTATCCTATCAACTGTGCACTTCTTTGCAAGACCAGGAATATTAATCTTGGCAGTGTTGACCGAGGAAATAGGCTCTTACCATTTTTATGAATCATTTATCAGGAACGTGTCAGGAACATTTAGAAGCATGTGAAACGTGTCAACATCCGGGGTGTGTGTGCGTGTCTGTGTGAATGTTGGGGGCTGCTTTTTGATCTCTCAATCATAAAGCCTCAGTGTTGCCTATGTGAATGGACCACAGTGACCCGAATGTCTTTGCTGTGTGTTTCAGCAGAGCAGTTAACACTAAGCTCCAGTAATGTGGCAAGGGGAGTCCTGCTGACCTACACACCTAAAAGTAGCAGTCAATTCTACGCACATAAATAGCCCCTCTCTGTCTCGCCTTAGGCAAATTACCACGCATATGTGAAAGAACCACAAACATGCAGGCATATGCACATGCGCACATGAAGCGTGTACTCTATGCAGGGAGTATAGAGCATGCACTGTTGCATACTACCAAACGAACTCTGTTCCCATTCCTTACTAATGCCCATGTAAACAGAAAAGCAAATCACAGCATCGCATAATATTTAGTCGGCGTGCATCAGTATAGCCGTAATTGCTGAATTCTGTTTATGTATTGGGAATGCCTTTAAAGAGGGGTTGTTCTGGCGAGCGTTTTGTGATGAAGTCATTAGCATTTCTGCCTTGCTTGTGTGTGGTCTAGTCTGGCATATGCTTGTGGGAAGTCCCCTTTAACTGTCAGTGCGTTTGGTTTTTTAAAAGTATTACTGTGTGTTTCTCATCTCCAAGCCGCCACGGAGAGCTGAAATGTCTACTTGCGGAATTAGTCTGTTAATAACTCACTGACAGCATTGACTGCTCTTTTTTTTTTTGCAGTAATGTACTACTGTAAACACACAGCTCCCCTTTGAAAACTTGAGAAAGTTTCATCTCGGGTAGGTTTATTGTGATATAACGTGAACTAAATAATCTAACATGATAAAATAGAGTCAGATTCGGGATGGTACATCTCTAGAGATTTGTTCTCAAGTCACAATCAGTCATCTTCTAAGTCTTCAAAAAATTTGTCCACTTCTATTAATCCTAGTTCAAAGTCAGATATGTCTGAGTGAGAAAAAAAGAAAAGAGAAAAAAGCTACGCTGAGTCCTACGACAAATTATCCACAAGCCTCTTCGCCTCCTCAGGTGATTTAAAGTCAATCTCTTGGCCGTTATGATGCAGCATCAGTTTCGCTGGAAAACGAAGGGACCATTTCAACCCAGCCTCACGTAGAGCTTTCGTGACTGTGCCAAACGCACGTCACCGGTTACCTCTGGGGTATAGTCGGGAAAGATGTGAATCTGCTTTCCTTTGAATTCCAGAGGGAATTTGTCTCCGGTCAAACAAAGAATTAGATATTTATCCCGATCATTGTGTATCCGTGAAATGATTGTGCGGGGTCTTTGTCCCTCAGGCTTGGGTAGTAATGCCCGGTGTGCTCGATCAATTTTCACAGGTTTTGGAAAGTTGACTATACAGAAGAGCTCTGTAATCAGGTCTGAAATAAACACAGAGGGGCGTCCCTTCTCTTCACCTTCACTTGTTCTGAAGGATTTGAGGTTCAGTGTACGGGAGTGTCCTTCCAGGTCATTCAGTTTGGCCCAGAGAGATTTATTTTCCGCACACAAATCTTCACACACTTTTTCAACCTCTCTCAGTTGTAAATCCGTTCCATTTTAAATCCCCCTTCTATCTCCACTATATTTTGTTTGATGCCGGCCTGCTCCACCTGCATATGAACCAGTGTGGCATCTAAGGCATTTAGGCGAGCGGTTAAAACAGTCATTTTGTCCTAAAATCAACTTTTTCAGACCATCTCCCTGAGAACTGATCGCGGCAAGAATCAAATTTACATTTCCTTGTGAGAAGGAGTCACCTGCATTTGCATCCTCCTTAGCGGCTGCCACTTTCGAAGTTTTTTTAGACGCCATTTACAGCTGATGAAAGAGTCCACGGCACAAATAAATGAATTTTTCACTTAAATTTTACAGCGAGCTCAGAACACCTGACGTTAACTACCTTACAAAGAAGCCACAATCGATTATGAAGTGGATTAAGGGTACTTTACTCACAAAAACATTCCAAATATAGCGTTACAAGAGAAGAGCTCAAAAAATGCGACTACTCCATGATCTGCGCAAGAATGCCCCCATCTTCTATGTCTTCAACCATAATCCTGACCTTGAGCTTTCCAAAACATATCGGAAGCACCAGCTCCTGCAAAGAGTATTGCAAGGAGAAAAGTGAAAGAAACCATGTTTTGTTAATTGTTTTGGATGAATGGATTGATTGATTGATTGATTGATTGATTGATATAGAGATGGGGTGGATGTGTCAATAATGGGAAAGTGTGGATAAATTAATAGATGAACTGATAGAGGTAAATGGGTTCATAGAAGGATGGATTGGAAGGGTTGTATGGATTATCAGGAGGATGGATGGATTGATAGATTCACTGACAGACAGCAAAATGGATCAGGGAGAAATAGGGAAAGTGATGATAGATGGATGGTATGATTGAGGGATGGATTAGTAGAGGAATGAGCGATAGAGATTAATTGAGTTCACGCTGAGATATTGCTTCATAGTTATTACAGGTTTGGCATGCTGTCCCGGGAGAGAACACTGAACTTGCAGAGGGCTCCCGCCAGGTCAAATAGCATGTAAGGGGGTCTGAGATCAGGTATTTCTCGAGAGCTCCCCCTGGTAAAGGAGGAAAGGGGGAGATGTGGTGAATGGGGGGATTCTTCAAAAACGAAGATAAGGGAAGTAAGGTGAATTTCGGGCCTTTTATTGTAGGCTTGGATAAATCTGATTGGTTTATCGATGATTGCAGATGAGAGACCAGCCGCGATCAATCAGTCATATCATGTGCTTCTCTCGAAATTAATTTATATAATTTCACTTATAGAAGGATGGATTGACACATGGATGGATTATGGGTGAATGAAGTAATAATAGAAAGATGGATGGACTGGTGGATTTAAAGAGGGTTGGATGGATTGACAGAAGGTATGGTTGGATAGAGTGGATGGATACATTAATGGAGAAGTTGTTGGATGAGCGATGGATGGATGATGTGTGAATTTATTGATTGATTGATTGAAAGATCGACCAGTAGATGTGTGGATGATAGCCAGAGCCTTAAGACAATCCAGTGAATGTACAAAAATATCCAGGTTCATGAAATGTAGTTGTCAGTTAATAATGTATATGAATTGACTCAATACAGATTCTGCCATTGTAAGATCTGAATTTCACCGAATAACCCACAGACCTGATATCATATGAGCAATATGAGAGTCAATCAGAGGAACCAGGCCATGATGTACCTTGATAGTGACTAGCACGGTTTGAACTGTCAGCACACAGATCATCTCCGTCTAGCTGTCACCCTTTTGGTCAGTGCACTGGCACTAATGGCTTGCCCGAATATTTTCCATTGACCAGACATTGTTGGAACTTGATACGGGGCATCAGGGGGCTAATTTTAAACTCTCCATTCGCAAAAGTGGGTTTGGCAGAGGCAAAGCTGGCACTCCCTTTCCATTAATGAGAGATGGCCTTGTCCCTGGCCTCACACGCATGCCAGGATGTCCTGGTGTCGAAGAGGACAGCGAGCGCCCGGCTTGTGTCTGCCACGGACACGGGACTTGGCTGGACGAGACACGCAAACACAGACATGATTAATTAATCAAGGTGTCGGCTTGCAGACCATTAAATCTCCTGATTAAAAATGCAGCATCCCCAACAGAGGACTGAGGGTTGGGAGACACTGATTGGACCAAGACAGACAGACAGAGACACTGAGAAAGACACCGACAAGGAGAGGCGAGGTTAAAGGGATGCTGTCTCTTTGAGAACGCTCAAGTCTTTGCAATGAATTATAAGAACAAAGATCTAACATTTACATCACATATTAACAATTTTGCAATCCTGACACGCAAACTGACCCGCCGCTGTGTCTTGACTGCGATGGTCAGGTTTATGTTTCTCCAGTCTGTCATGCCTTTGCAGAGCGGTGAAGCGTCCTTGGGGTATTCAAAACAAACTGTGCTTGTTGAATAAGTAGTAATGCGAGCCTTGACAATGCCTGCATACTTAGTCAGGGAAAACAGACCGACACAAACAGGGCTGAACACATCACACACAACACAACAGACAGAGGTGCATTGTAGAAGTCTCCAACGATAATAATAATACAGGTTTAAACGGATAGTTTACCCAGAAAGAATAGTCTGTCATCATTTACTCACCCTCATGTCTTTCCAAACCCGTATGACTGACTGACTCTGCTGTCAGAAGAAAATGTACTAAAATTGTACCTTTAGGGTTACAACAGCTCACAGAGACAAGTTTGTACCACGTCTACCCCTAAAAGGTGCAAATCAGTGTCTTAAAGTATTAATATGTACCCTTAAGGCTACAAAACACCTAAAGATTAAATTGAATAATGATGCATAATTTTTTTAACCCTTATTTGGTTTCACCCAACAAGTGTTGTGTATTAAAACGTTAACAATGTTTGCACAAGGTTTAACTGCAGCTGATTTTTGTTTATAGTATTCAGCTGCAACTAATTGCATAGAATAAATATGTTTGATTTGTTAGAGCTTGACCTTTTTTAACATTGAAATCTACACTGGGAATCAAGCAGCAACATGATCGATTAAACTCAAGCAATACTCAATACTGCGTAGTTTTGAGGCTCTTTTCTTTCATTTTAAGAATTTAAAAATCATTGATTAATTTCTATGAGACCAAAACTACGTTTTACGCATTAAGTGAAGTTTATTTATGTACTAAGAGGATCACATGCTTATGATTGCTTGCAGTCGGTCCGAATGAGACGATTCCTAAGCCACTATAAATACCATAAGTTCCTACTCCACCCCTACTCCTCCTTTCCTAGATGGGTGGCACGGTGGCCCAGTGGTTAGCACTGTTGCCTCATAGCAAGAACGTCATTGGTTCTAGTCCTTACCAAGCCAGCTGACATTTCTGTGTACAGTTTACACGTTCCCCTCGTGCTCACGTGGGTTTCTTTTCCCACCGTCCAAAAACATGCAATTTAAGTGAATTAACTAATCCAAATCGACACCATAGACAAGCTCCTAGTAAGTGGTTATCTCTTAAGAGCAATCACTATCTCTTCATTAGCTACTACGGCAGGGGAGTTCTTGAGATCAACCTGAGCTCAAACTCTCCTCTCGCCTTGCAAACAAGAGGGAGCCCCAGACTCGAGGATCTGATGAGCTCAGGGCTCTCTTCCGGGACAGCATGCCAAACAAGCTTTATAATCAATCATCAGCTAAGTGTGAACTCTTGAAAGAACCAAAAAAGAAAGATGAGTACGTTTACATGAATCAGATTTAAATACAATTAAGACAGTACTCTGGTTAAGAGTCTACCATGTAAACAGCGATTTTTGGTGACCTTAATCCAACTAAAATCATAATCCAACTAAACAGAAATCGAGTTGAGACATGTAGAGTATGCCGATTTTAGTCGCATTATTGAAGTGCAGTACAGACATGTAAACACCTTAATCAGATTATTGCCGTCGTGTAGGATTTTCGCCGCATTTTGCGACAGAATAGTCCATACACACACAGCTGTTTGATGCTTCTACCGAAGGACCACAGACACCAGCATCATGAAATGCGGGGGTTTTTGTTCCCTATACAACGTGCCGTATCAAATTCCATCGCATCCAATATCTCGTGATGGGGGCATGCATGAAGTGTTCAGTGAAATTGAAACTGCCAAACTGCAGTTAAAGTCGGCTAATTAAAAATTAAATGCCCAAAATAGCATGAAACTCCGGAGGAAATGTGGAAAGTGCGGTGACGCAATGACGTTAATCGAATTATGTGCTAAAACATGTAATACAGGGTCATGAAAGGAACATTCAAAAAGCAACTCATGTAAACACCTTAATTATATTATTGTCAGATAAGGCAAATAATTCGATTACTGATGTCCATGTAAACGTCGTCACTTTGATGCACTGATGTGCATCTTTTATGGGTACACATGGTACAAAGTCATCAGAATGGCTGATTTTGTCCCGTCTTCTATATATAAAATCTGAATTTCAGAATAGTTTAAAAGTTCAGGATAAGTCTGTTCATCTTCAATAATAACTAAAAAAGTGTTCCCTATGACTGCATTTCCAGTTTTAATGCGACTACTTTGGTAATTGTCTGCAATTAATGTAATGCTTAAGCAAGGTGATGTTGTTAATAGGTTAGATAGACACACACTCTACCAGCATTGATTTGTATCTCGCTCGAATGACAAACATGATACCTCTGACACCTACCCTTCCTGGGTCATTCGCAGAATTCATAGATGTTTGATGATTTGAATAAGGTTTCCTGCAGGGCTCTGCATGACAAAAGCCCATGGCCAGAAGAAAACTTTATATCCTATGAATAATGGAGACACGTCTTGTCTTGTTAATTGTCTTCGACCGCGGTGGAAGGCACCACCTTTCAAACCCACAGGGGAAACACTCTCCTGTCAAATTATTGCAGTTACCTTTTCAGAGGATTATTGCATGAACGACGTTCATGTTCTTGGAAATCCTATCCTGTCTTCTTAGAAAGGATCAAAGTAATCGACACGCTGTTAATATGACAAAATGAAGGACTAGTTCTGTTTTAGAACAAATATGCACAATTCCAACCTATGGATTTTCAATGGCTTCCCTGAAATAATGTCTGAAGCCTGGAAGAGCTGGGTTTGTGTTTGTGTTGACATGTCAAATAGATGTTGTTTTCAGCTCTGTAAAAGAAAGCCCAGTTCCAATGGTTTTAAATCAATATGGTAAAATGACAGCATCATTACCTTTTGTATTAACAGGGTGTCTGCGGGGAGTTTTAAAAGTTGATAAATCAATTCTGAGAAAATTAAGGCCCTTAAAAAGTATTAAAAAGTCTTAATCACGTTTTTACGAGGGCCTAAATTTTGTTCAGTCGTTGTCCAAAGTGTTTGACTCCAAAGAAAAGTGTAAATATATTAATTTTCCTCCTAATATGAACTACTTTGTATATGTAAAGCCACCCAATCGATCCAACACACATCCAATCACTAACAATACAGACTTTTAGCAAAACTATATTAATGACTTTATTAATATTATTAATGTTAATATTATTTATTAATATTATAGCAGTCTGTTGTGAATGCATTTAGTTATTAAAGATTTTTTTGTGATGTAAAAAATGTATGTATAAAATTAGGATCTGCTTGTTTTGACATATTATTTAAAATATGTGGTGAATATTTAATAATAATTAATTATTAATTATTAGTAAAAATAAATAAATAAATAATTAAATAAACAAATAATTAAATAAATAAATAAATAAATAAATAGAATTAGTTTTTTGATGGGGAAAGTACTTTTTTTCTGCTGGGCCTTTAAAATATCTTTAGCGTTTAGCTCTAGATACGTCTGAAATTTCATTCTTCATGGACTTAAAAAGGCTTTAAAAAAATATTAAATTTAACTTGGTGAAACCTGCAGAAACCCTGGGGCCATCTGACCAATCAGAGCAATGCAGACTTTAGAAAAGGCGGGGTTTTCAGAGATTATATTCTTTAACTAACCATTTCAGGCACTGTGCAAAAATCTGTGATTCTGCAATACATGTTGTGATTAAATGACTATAAATATATTGACTATAAATATATATCAAAATATAGCTACTTTAAAGACCTTCGCCTTAAAGTGTTTTTTTTTACAGACTACTTCAATAGACCCCTGTTATTAAGTTGGAGCCGCTGTGATAGCAAGCCCATAACTGTCTTTCAAGGCCCTTATCTGGGTGGTTTAGCTGATAATGGTGCTCTTATTTACACTTGAATGGCATAAAATTCCTGTAGTGAAATATTACGCCGCGCAGACCAGGAACTTGAGCAACGGAGACAGTTCATTGTTGGAGGCCCAGATATACATTACAAACCCCCTTTTTTTGCATTAAAAGCATTGGAGGAAATTGAGCTCTAGCATTTCACCTTTGTGGCCATATTCGAAAATGACTCTGCATGTGACGAATTGTGTGCCTGAAAACTTTGTTTAAAGCACTTGATGAAATACCAGCCACTAATTCATGGTTTGTTGGCATTTGCAGAAAGCCGAGACCACAGGGGAGAAAAGACCTAGAGGAAGACCCAGGAAATGGGTGAGTTTGTTTATATTAGTTGTATATAACTAGGCACGTTCATTGAAGTATGAGACGTTACCTTTCAAAGTTTTCCACAATTTTTAAAACTTAATTTTTATCATTTTATAGTTTCTGTTGTGCTTTTGGGAAATCTCTCTTTTACTTTTAAATTATTTTACCTATCAAACAACTGAAGATTAAAGTGGAACTTTCTGGCCCTTCATGTCTTGGATTGATATTTATAGCCAGTGATATAAATGTAATATCACATTAATTTAAACAGTTATATTGGAATATTGCAATAAATTCACTTAAAAAAATCGTTAACTTTAAATTAAAACTTTTAAAAATGTAATTAAGTTATATTTTAATTCATTCATTCATTCATTTTCTTTTCGGCTTAGTCCCTTTATTAATCCGGGGTCGCCACAGCGGAATGAACCGCCAACTTATCCAGCATTTGTTTTACGCAGCGGATGCCCTTCCAACTGCAACCCAACACTGGGAAACATTCACATTCACACACGTACACTACGGACAATTTAGCTTATTCAATTTACCTATACTGCATGTCTTCGGACTGTGGGAGAAACCGGAGCACCCGGAGGAAACCAACGCGGAGAACTTCCACACAGAAATGCAAACCGACCCAACTGGGACTCGAACCAGCGACCTTCTTGCTGTGAGGCGATTGTGCTACCCACTACGCCACCGTTTTTTTTTTTTTTTCACTTTTAATATAATGTGCTTATACTATATTTTAATACACTAAGTTGGTGGTTCATTCCACTGTGGCGATCCCTGATTAATAAATAATTAAAAAAGCACTTTTTCACATTACTTTGTGTGTGTGTTTGTGTGTTAAATGTACTGTAATACAGACCAAAACATGTCATAGCATATAAATTCCTTTAGCTGTAAAAACTTCTACCAAAGGTTGCACTTTCATTCATTCGTTCATTTTCCCTTGGCTTAGTTCCTTTATTAATCAGGGGTCGCCACAGCAGAATAAACCGCCAATTTATCCAGCATATGTTTTACACAGTGGATGCCCTTCCAGCTGCAATCCTACACTGGGAAACACCCATACACTCTCACATTCACACACATACACTTCGGCCAATATAGCTTATTCAATTCACCTATAGCTCATGTGTTTAGACTGTGGGGGAAACCGGAGCACCCGGAGGTAACCCACACGACCCAGTGCCAACTGACCCAGTCGAGGCTCAAACCAGCGACCTTCTTGCTGTGAGGCAACAGTGCTAACCACTGAGCCATCGTGCCACCCTAAGTTGCAATTTTAATATTTAATTGTTTATTTAATATTGTAAATAAAATATATAATAGTTACTGGTCAGATATATGTTACATTGAATGACAATAATCACTTATAGGGGCATTTTATTGCACAAATGTTACTCTACTTGTATATAAATTCACTTGCGTAATTTGTAATTAATGCAGACACCGTATTTAATTTATTATGTGTATTTAAGTAATGCAGATACCATTAATTGAAATAACAAGATACCATCAACATGCAAAAGATGGTGGAAATTGTGGAGTTGTTTGCGCTTAGTTTCCATGAGTGATTTCTCCGTTATCCTGACGTTTTCAGTGTTTATTAGCTTCCCAGTGTCACCTTTGATTGATAGCCGGAGGAGTAAAGCTGCAGGCAGTTAAAAGTGCCACCAGGATGACTGTGTGGAGATATGGGGAGAATGAACCCTTTGTGGCAAGCCGACTCTGTGTCCTTATGGATTTTTCTCAGGCAGACAGGAAAAGCAAAGCATTCCGAGGCCCCTGAACACACACATACACACTGCTTTGAAAGATCCAAAAGTGTGTCACGTCTCAACTCACTATATGCATTTATAAAAATGATGGGACACAATTGAAACACAGTGCAAATGTTTAAAAGTCACTTTAAAATTTGGCTTGGATTTTTAGTGTGATGCAGTTGCATGGATTCTCATATAACAGAGACTGCAGGGGGGCTTAAATGATTTGTTCAATACAGAAATGAGTACATTTGTATTGGAGGAAAACATGACCCATCTGACTCTATCATCCAGGAATGTGATTCGAGTCACATGTTAGCCGAGCCTTTCCAAAAACAGCCTTTACCTCCAGGTCTCGGCTGAGCCCCTATAGCCAGCATGCTAAAGTTCAGCATTGACTGCATTGGAGAGCAACGTTTCAAATGTATTAGACACATTTATTCAGATATTATTGTTTTGTTGTGAGTTTTATTTGAACAATTTCTTTTGAACAGAAAGAGCCAAACTCATTTCTCAAATGGGATCTTATGTTAGTTTAACATGTATGTTGTAAAAATTGCAGTGTATGTTTGTAATGGAGCAACAAACGCATGGAAACTGCTGAGTGTACACTCACTGGCCACTTTATTAGGTACACCTTTCCGACTGCTCGTTGACGCAAATTTCTAATCAGCATGGTTGTTGGGCCGGTCTGAGTATTTCAGAAACTGCTGATCTACTGGGAATTTAACTCACACCCATCTCTAGGGTTTACATAGAATGGTCCAAGAAGACCACACCGGGTGCCACTCTTGTCAGCTAAGAACAGGAAACTGAGGCTACAATTCGCATAGGCTCACCAAAATTGGACAATAGAAGATTGGACGTTGCCTGTTCTGATGAGTCTTGATTTCTGCTGCGACAATTTGGCGTCAACAACACGAAAGCATGGATCCATCCTGCCTTGTATCAATGGTTCAGGCTGGTGGTGGTGGTCTAATGGTGTGGGGTATATTTTCTTTACACACTTTGGGCCCATTAGCACCAATTGAGCATTGTGTCAACACCACAACCTACTTGAGTATTGTTGCTGGCCATGTTCATCCAGTTATGACGACAGTGTATCCATCTTCTGATGGCTACTTCCAGCAGGATAACATGCCATGTCAAAGCGTGATTCATCTCAGACTGGTTTCTTGAACCACACAGTCTCCAGATCTCAATCCGATAGAGCAGCTTAGGGATTGGTGGAGCGGGAGAATGTGTGATGCTATCATGTCAATATGGACCAAAATCTCTGAAGAATATGTCAAGTACTTTGAGTATACGCCATGAAGGATTAAGGCAGTTCTGAAGGCAAAAGGGGTTCCAACACTGTACTAGTGAGGTATACCTAATAAAGTGGCCGGTGAGCATAAGTGTTTAATAATAAGGTCAATAAGATTTATTTTGCAGTTGTAGTTTGATATATATTCAGCAATATGTAATGTTTTTTATGCCAAACCAGTAAATTACCTCCTAAGCTTTCCGTTTTACCATTCACCAGGGTAAAAGTTGACCCAGAAGTGTCTGTTTGAATGAGCCTGTGAGTCTTTGGACTGAACTGATAAAGTTTACGTTTATTGCACAGTTTCCTTTGTACTGATGCCCAAAGGTGCATTCGGCTGCTCTTTCATGATGGCTGCGTGATGCAGATACACGCTCACACACACACACTCGCATACAAACACACACTCCCACTCACACACACACTTAATCCACCCACACATTGATGTCAGTTAGTCTTAAACAAATAGATAATGAAGTGATATGCTGTGTTGAAGCAATGTAGACTCTGTATAAAAGCTTTTTCTCACACAGCTGCAGGAAAAGCAAAGATTTATTTGTTATCAATATTCAACACAATGAAACAAATAGCACTTTTGTTTAAAAATGATTGTTTGTGATGTTTTGATATTCACACGAGGTAGAGCAATGTTTTGGGGAAAGGAAATACGACTGAAAAGATTAGCTTTGGCATATTTTTTATCCAACAGAATGAAGCTTAAGCACTTCAAATGCATATACCCTGCAAAATAATTGTTTGCCTTTGTGTTTGAAGTGCAAGCTAACAAACTAAAACATTATGGGTCAAAGGTTAACTAGACTTAAACAAGGGCAGGAGTTTGTTAGTGAGCAAGAGATTTTTCTCATGGAAGTGTCATAAATTTTACTATCTGGAGAAACAAACTGGCCAGGTCTTTTAAACATTTTCCTTCTGGATTCAACAATAACGATTTCTTTTTTATAGGATTATTTTGATTTAATTTTTGAAAAATACTTTTTAGTCATTAAATCCAATTTGTATGATGTATTTTGTCATCATTTTTTTTAAAATATAAATTGGAATTATAAAAGCAGTTTTGTAAACTACAGTGTGTTACGTTATACTATAGTATGCATTTATGTAGATTTGTCTTAAATCTAGGTGGTTTTATTGTTTATAAGTGATAAATATGTCTCATTTTGGAGTTTTTGACAAATGCTAGTCAGAAACAGAAAGAAATTTGTAATATTTCATTTCCATAATATATTATTTGTATTGAGATATATAGTTATTGTTGTTTGATGCAGCATTGATTTGCTTATTTTGTGATATTATATTACCTACATGACGTTTCATATGTTAACTAATGTCATACATCATATGTATGCGTAAGCAACCGAGAAGAAAGATAAAAAGGAAGGGGCTTGATGGTAAACAGTCTCTTTTGAAATCATATTTAAATTGAAGCTTAAAAAAGTTTAAATAGTTCTTAAGTTTGTTTTTTGATTTTTGATGTATCCTGACAAACGAAAAGTAAACTGTTACATTGCAAGTTTGTAATTTTACACGTCAAATCATTTGTGCCGAGTCCCTATGGAAACAGCGGAAAAGTAGAAGGAATAGATGGCCATTACAGCAAATTTGCATTAAAATATAGGACAATGAAGCAAAGAAAGCAGATAAAATGTAAGTGAAGTGTCTACTTTAATGTTTCAAATAAGTTTTGGGACAATAAAATATCAAAATATCAGGGTGAAATAATTTTTCATGGTCGTTCAGTGTAATGTATATTTATGCTAAGTCCAACAACATTAACTGTAAGATATCTAATTAATAGAAATATAATTTTTTTAATAAAAAAAAAATTAAATAAGATATCATACAAAATGTTTTATTTGAAATTATCATCATAGTACACTGTAAATCGTGGAAGAAATGTATAATCGTCATCAGGTTACATTTGTTTCTTTTTTCAAAGCAAACATAATTGAAACCCCCTACTTGTCTTTAAATAACATACATGGTTGAGCTTATTTGTATTAATATATAGGACAATGAAGCAAAGAAAGCAGATAAAATGTTAGTGAAGTGTCTACTTTAATGTTTCAAATAAGTTTTGTCACAATAAAGTATCAAAATATCAGGGTGAAATAATTTTTCATGGCCGTTCAGTGCAATGTATAAATTTATATGTTTCTTTTTTCAAAGCAAACTTAATTGAAACTCCCTACTTGTCTTTAACCAACATACATGGTCGAGCTTATTTGCATTACCCGAAGACGTTCAATTGGTATTAGTGTTACAAGCTGGAGTGAATCTGGGGGCATACTCATCAGGCTGTAGTCATACTACAAACATCCTGAATGTGGAGTGGGCACAGTGGTATGACATCCTGTGAAATGAGTCCTAGATGAACTTATGGCCAAGTGTATGAATGATACTGACTCATAGATGGAAAGCAGTGAGTGATAGCGATCCAGTCTGAACATTAGAGCGTCTGAAAAAAAAAGAGCCAATGGAGTCTGAGGCAGAAAACCAACATTTATTTTTTTGTTCTCTTCCTGTCTTCTTTTTTTATGAATGGGCAATGGGAAACGTGTGCGTCTGCAGCGCGCCATCCTCTTGTATGGGTCATTGTGTGTGGGTTATGATCTGTTTAGCATGTCACAGATGAATTGACATGGCCGAGAGGCTGCACGGCGGTCTCCGCATATACAGGGTGGACTTGACAAGAGCTTTGCCATTCCTCTTCTGGATAAACAAGTCGGTTTTCTTCATTCAGCTACTGCTCGCCCTCCTGGAACTAATTATAGCATATCCTTTTTGGCTACAAGGGGCCGCTGGAATGTTTTCCTTTGTCCCCCTCCCCCAACTTAGTTCCACCCCCCCCTAAATGGTTAATAGTGGGAGGTGGCGTTTGGCTATGAGAAGAGAGAAAATTGGTTTAATCATGTCCATTCCACCGGAGACATTTAAGACACTCGCCAAGACTTGGCCAAGTCCGGATCATCCATCTAGGACACTTGTCAGCTTCACCATGACCCCTGCTGAGATGGCTGCATTGAGCATCATTCTTGCAGGCAGGAAATCCATCAGTCAGAGGATGTAGAAAGGTTTGGGATTCTTAAAATAACGTTGTGCAGGTGGCACAGCTGCTATGAGAGAATACTTGTTTGCTGCAAAAAAAAAAAGCCTACTCGTAGTGATAAGAATAAAGTTGTTTGGAATATTTATACAAAAAAAAGGCCTCATCAGTAAGTATGTGGAGTATTCATATTTTAGTCGCATTACTGAAGTGCAGTACACTACCTTACAAAAGTTTTGTCATTGACCCCAGTTGTAAGAGCAACAAATAATAACTTGACTTCTAGTTGTTTAGTTGGAAAAGTGTCAGAAGCCGTCACAAATACTGCAGAAGACCTATTGGAACCCGCGTGGACCCAAGATTCTCACAGAAATCAGTCAAGTTTGGTGAAGGAAAAAGTCATGGTTTGGGGTTACATTCAGTATCTGCAGAGTGGATGGCAACATCAACAGTCTGAGGTATCACAACATTTGTGCTGCCCATTACAGTACAAACCACAGGGGAGGGCAGATTCTTCAGCAGGATAGCGCTCCTTCTCATACTTCAGCCTCCACATTAAAGTTCCTGAAAGCAAGGTCAAGGTGCTTAAGGATTGGCCAACCCAGTCACCAGACATGAACATCATTGAGCATGTCTGGGGTAAGATGAAGGAGGAGGCATTGAAGATGAATCCAAAGAATCTTGATGAACTCTTGGAGTCCTGCAAGAAAGCTTGCTTTGCCATTCCAGATGACTTTATTAATAAGTTATTTGAGTCATTGCAGAGATGTTTGGATGCAGTCGTTCAAGCTCATAGGAGTCATACACAATATTAAATATTTTTCCACTGCGCCATGACTTTATATTCTATACTGTACATTATTTCTATTAAGTGACAAGGCTTTTGTCTAAGCAAAGTCAGACATTACTGTTCTAATTAAATAATTAAAAATGAAGGCATGAATATATTTTATTTTGGTAAAATAAGCGTAATCCAGAGGCCTTTGCCTTTCATATAAGCCACTTCTCATGCCAAATGATCAACTAAAATTTATTATTTGTTGTTCCTAAAACTTGGATAGGCGACAAGACTTTTGTCAGGCAGTGTACAGGCAGAGCGGGAACGATGACTATGCTCTCATCCAGTACCTCCGAGTTTGTCGCAGAGCATGAATGAAATGTTAGTGAATGAAATAGCAGAGGTGGTCTGTTGGTTTAGAATTTGTATCTACCATCATCTGTTTACACGCATAGTGTGAGAAAATAACTACAGCTCAACTTGTCGCAAAATTCGAAACAATCAAATATGGTGCTATGATGAACACGAACTGTTGTAGCGTGAAACCGCGGAGGAAACTGCCATCAAATGGTGACATAACAAGATTAATCGAACTATATACTCTATACTCATATTATCGTCTTATTCAGATTATGCAAATACTTAGTGTTACTGATGTTCATGTAAATGCAGCCAGTGTCTACACAGAGAAGTTCACATTGTATGCTTTTTTGTTTGGAAGTTATAGTCAAGGCTGTGTGTATACTATAACCAAAATTATTGTGAATAAATCCAGATATTTGTTTAATCTCAGATGACTTTAGTGTATAAGACTGCAATTCTATAAGTATAAAAACTAATCCCTGAGTGTAGAATTGAACTGCACATACTAGTTTCTGCTTTGCTCCTTTTGATATTTATAAATCAGGCCAACAGGAAGTCCTGCTATAGGGAGCATTCAGCGGATCCGCTGCACCAGGCGTAATGTTATCTGCTAGATTTGTTTCAGCAGCCAAAAGACTGATTTATTACCCCCCTCTTCCTTTTCCGGGTGCTCCTCCTGCACAGGTGCGGAGATGGACCAAGTCTGCTGTGCCAAGCGGACAAGCCGCACTGTGTTGTGGAAGTGGGGGTGCATTGGAAAGGACTATCTCTGTCCTCAAACAGCTAACATTATTCAGTTGTGAACTGCAGTTCCCTTTCATTCTGCCAACTGGACGGTGTCCAGCATGTTTACGCATTTCGATCCTCTGCAAGTGAGACCATGGCAGAGAAGGGGGATTTTTTTGCCTCATCTTGTGCTCTCTCCAGGCCTGCATAAGCATCCAAGAATTGAGGCCAAATCTTATGTGTTCACACACTTGGTTTCTCTGCATGCAAGACCACACCAGGGAAGGAGGAAGTTCTTGCGTCTTTTTGTGCTCTCTTTGGACCTGCACAACTCTTCGAGTGTTAAAGCTGGTGTCCAGCATGTTTACGTGTTTGGTTATTTTGCATGCGAGACCATAGTTGAAAAGGGGGAGGTTCTTACCTCTTTGTGCTCTCTGTAGGCTTGCATGAGTGTTAAGGCTTACATCCAGCATGTTTTTCTTGATGCAACACCGTGATGAAAAATAAGGAAGGTCTTGCCTCTTCTTTTGCTCTGAGCATGCATGACTCTTTTGTTATAGCTGATATCAGGTATGCCTATGCGTTTGTTTTGTTTGTAAACAAGACCAAGGTGGAAAAAAATTGGAAGTTCTTGCTTCCTCTTGTGGTCTCTCCAGGCCTGCGTGACCTTTCAAGTGTTAAGGCCAAAGTCCACTATGTTTCCATCATTAATTCCTCTACAAGCAAGTCCATGAAGGAGAAAGGGGAAGTTCTTCTTTTGTGCTTTCTGTCGACCTGTGACCTTTCAAGTGTTAAGGTCAACATCCAGCATGCTTATGTTTTTGGTTTTTCTACAAACGAATGAATGAATAATTGAATGTACAGAGGAGAGAAGATGGTAGGTAGAAAGTTCTCTCTCATCTCACACAAGAACATGTTGCTTTTTGGCCGAAGGATAGACTGTATTGTAAGGTGTTGAGGAGTGAAATAATGATTAAGAACAGGGAAGCTCTTGTTCTTGTTCTCCTGTGTAACTCACCTGCATACAAGTTCCTTTACTGACAACTCAGACTAGCTCAGACTGAGACCAGATTACATAGTATAATGTACCGAGAACCCAAAATGCAGATTTAATATATATAGTCAACAAAGGCAAGTGTGCAACCATTGCAACAGATACCATCAAGGGTAACTTACTGATCCGATAAATGTGTCTGTTGCTAATGGTCTGTCAGTGCAGTGTGAATTGGCCAATAATGCTCTCTTAGGCGACAGCCCTGCCTGTTTGTTACCAAGGCAATAACTGAGAATGCTCTGCAAAGACAATATATATACTTCACATGGCGTCTTCAGACTGAGAGGTCTGGCCAAGAAGTTGACACTATGATGTCCACCTCATCTTAATCCAAGATTTCCTTTGATGTGAAGATTCATTCCTGCTCTTTCCTTCCCAGGTGGTTCTTTCCACCAATGTTTGTTGGATCACAATGACCTTGCAAACATTTAAGCAGGTCGCAGTCCGGCTTGTAGCTACTGCCAAATTACAAATTGGGATGTTGTAAACCCAACGCTCGGACTTCAACTCCCACCTCTAGGAAGAGATGAGGAAACGTGAATGAATAAGTGAAGAGGCACGAATGAGCGCAGGACAGGAGACAGTGGGGAGGAAGTTCTCTCTCATCTCACACAAGGATCTGCTGCTTTTGGCTGGAGGATAGACAGTGTTGTCAGGTGGTGAGGAGTGGAATCAGAGCTGAGGGAAATGGGAGGGAGAGTCTGGCAAGGAAGAGGGGAGGCGCTCGTCGTTTCGAGGGAAACAAGGGCTGCGATTGGGAGTCATCCAACAGTCTCGATCTGGTGGGGAGGCTCGGAAAACCCTTAACTGCTGCCAAAGTGTGAAAAGCTTTTATTTTTTTTGGTCTCCCCCCCTTTCTTCCCTTCCTTAATGTGTCCATGTGTGAGGCAGGAGGAGAGTATTGTGATGGGAATTTGGTGTCAAACATCAAAACGTTTTTATAGCCTTCGCAACCCTCCTGGGTAAAATATTGAACTTAGCCCCCTGGATGTTTTTAGGCAAGAGACTCTGCAGTCAGCGGAGGTTCTGTCCTGAGTCAGTGGCTTGGCCTGTACTCGGTCTGTCAGACTGTTTTTATTCTTAGCATTTCCTATTCCACGCTAAATAGACTCAAATAGTAAGATGCTGTCAGCTGTGTTTAAACTTGTAAACAAACCCAAATGTTTGTTTAGACATGGTGAGACTCCACAGTGAGTCAGATGGGTGTCTACACGGGCTACTACTTTTAAAGTCAACATTAAAAGCTGACCCTGTTTACTTGCTTAAGACTTGTTTTTCAAGGCGCTTCATTCAAAAACAACTCATTCAGTCAGAATTAAATAACTTTACTAGACTTTCCATGTGATTCACCTAGACTAATGTAATGTTATTGCCATAAGTAATGGCAAAAGTTTGTTGTAATTTAAGTACAGTTCATACAATAGTTGCTATTAGAAATTACAATATTCATAAAGTTGGAGAAACGTGGATTTTTGTTGTATGTGTTTTTGTTTTTACCTTTTTCAGGATCCAACAACTATTGATAGTGATCATTTACCCCAATTGCACCTTTTTAATGCCTTATTTAACCTTTAAAGAGTCATAGTATTACCTTAAGGCAGGGGTGACCGACCCTGCTCCTGGAGATGGACTGTCCTGCAGATTTCAGTTGCAACCCATATCAAACACACCTGCCTGTAATTATCTAGTGGTGTTCAGGACCTAATTAATTGGTTCAGGTGTGTTTTAACAGGGTAGGAGCTGAACTCAGCAGGAAGGTTGATCTCCAGGAGCTTTTTTTTTATATATCTAGCGCTATTTTAATATGTAATACCCAGTTTTCATTCAGCCAAATCCTGATGGTAAAATTCACATTGTGCCATTTCTTTTAACCTTTGGAGATGCAGCGATGAAACTGGAAATGTCATGTCATAGTTTTCCAGTATAAATATTAAGCAGGTGTCCAGCGTTAAAACAAAATTGGACTTGGACTTTTTCATAGTTTTGCTTTCATTTACCAGGACTCTCCCAATTACACAACACTGAATGGCGAGTCGATTTTCGTAACGAGCTGCAAACATTTTATCAGCTATTATTGAAACTCGGGCAGGAATTGGGGTCTTGAAGTATGCACTTGCAAAAGCTTTGTTTACATTGTGGCTTGGAGCCGTTCCTGTCCCTCACTTGGACGGCTGTGTGAGTTCAATACAGCGTGAGAGCGAGCAACTGGACATCTCTACCTCATTCCCTGCATTCCCAAAACCCTCTCCCCTCCTCTCGTCTCTGTTCCTATCGCTTTCTCCCTCTCTATCTGGGGCCCGAGTCGCTGAATTCCTGCCAATAGGGGCGTGCGTTGCGATTTCTGGGACCACCTCAACGGATTTCCACCGTGACCCCTGTGACCTTTCCCCCCTCATCTCTCGCTTCCCCCTGCCTTTCCTGTTCCAGCTTCTGGAAGCGCTTTAATCATTTTGCTGTGAGCCAGCAACTATAACAGCTGCCTCAATAGGTGCTCCGAAGATGAGAATGTGAAAAGGGAGAGATAGAGGAAGCACAGGAGAAGGCAGTAGGGAAATTACAATAACATGGTATGCCTCATATGGGTCTATATATGATTGAACGTGTTAGAAAGATTAAATGGTGTAGTTTTTCTAGCCGTTTTATTGGTTGCGTAATACGGTGTTAGGGGGAATCAGTATATTTCATTTTTCCACACTACGAAAAAGAATCACAATTACGTAAATACATAAATACATAGGTCATAATTCTAAAATATTTCTCATCTCATTTAGACATCTCATTGTGTCAACTTTTTTGACCTGTGATCTTTAAAATCTGACTCTAATTATATTTATGACTATAAAATAACCTAAATAGGATTTAATGTGTCATAATATTAACTTTTTGTAGCATCATTTTGAAATCTTTCTCATCTCATTAAGACATTCATCTCATTGTGTCAACTTTTTTGACCTGTGACCTTTAAAATCAAATTATAATTACAATACTATAAAATCACCTAAATAGGAATTTGTGTGTCATAATATTAACTTTTTATATCATAATTTTGACATTTCATTTAATAGTATAGTCATGATTTAGCATTTTTTTTCTCATATTGCACTTTTAGGTCATAATTTAGATATTTTTTTCTAATTTGTCAGAAATGGGTATTTTTTTCATATGCATTTATTTTATTTTATTTTATTTTATTTTATTTTATTTTATTTTATTT
>CAIGQQ010002477.1:2786434-2796765 GCA_903798035.1 Danio albolineatus
TATTTTATTTTATTTTATTTTATTTTATTTTATTTTATTTTATTTTAATGGAGCCACTATTTAGACCAAGTTTGTTATATCATTATGAAACATCCTTTAAAAAGAAGCGAGGACAAGAAAGGCAGGAAACCTTTGTGTTTGTATGAACAGAGAAAGGTATGTGACATACATTATTGATGGTGACACTTCTGCTACACAAGACCTTTATCATGGTATGGTCACGCGGCTAAGCGCTACATGCACATGCATTCTTTCACTGATGTCTTTCTCCAGGCAGACATTGCCATGAAAACTTGTATGTTTCAGTGACTTTGATTTATACACTCTGAAATCTGAAAAATGAAATAAACTTATTCACTCATTTTATTTAACTTATATAGAATGTAATAATTTGGATGGAACTATTGGTAGAATAAAAACATATAACTATAAATCTTATGTATAGGTATGTACAACATCCCATTGGACAATCTGAGCTATTGACCCAGTTTCCAATAAAGACCCCACAGAATCTGAACAACAGAAAAAAAACTTAAAATGGGAAAGTTTTGTGTACCGTAAGTAAAAAAAAGAGCTGAATTACTGTGCAGACCCCCAGCACCCCTCTCCCTTCTCTTCCTCTATCCTTTGAGAAACTCTGGGAACTGATTTCACTTCAAACAGCAGAGGCTCCTAAACGGACCAGATCCAATTTGTCTGCGCTTTTCTTTCCCTCCAGAACACCCCCTCCCCAAAAAAACCCTTTCTAACAAAAGGCTGCTTGTCCTGCCAGGAATTTTCCACATTCCTTGCTCTGGCAGACATTTTTCTTTTCTACAAAGGGCCCTTCGGCAAATTCCCCCTAATCGCAGGGTTTAGCCCGGCTCTGATAGGTGGCATTCATAGCACTGTTTGGTTGGGGAGGGTGCTTGATTTGGAGTCCGAGAAGGGACGTTTGAGAGACAGGCTGGGCAGGGGGGCTCTCGAACCTGGAGTCTTTTCAGATCAGCCTGAACCGGTGGAGGCTTTCCAAGGGTGATCACAAAGCCAGCGCTGTGGCCCTGTACCCTGGAGATGTCTGGCTTGTTTTCTCCACTTCCACCTCCAGTTTAACAGAACATGTGGCCTTTATTCATGGGAGCGGAGGGGTGCAGTTACTGGGTGGCTCGTCTGTGGGGTCCGCCTCTAGTGAGGGAGTCCTTGAATAAGTTTGCCTCATCAAATCAAGCCGAGTGTTTTTTTATGTTTCCTGTCTTTGTGGAATTCTTGTCAGCAGCCCTAAGGAGACTATGTTCAAGTAAAGGCTTTTTTTCCCTCCACCAAACGCAAAACATATGTTAGCCCTTTAAGTTTAAAGTGAATGTGAGCTGCTTTTTCATTTTTCTAGACTCTCCCTCTTTATTTTAGCAGGCAGTCAGGTAAAATGAATATGGCTTATGGGCAGGAAAGGGTCTCAGGGTCTCAAGGGCTGTATCGTGTTAAAGTGGCTCTCTGTTTTGGGGGAAAATATGTGAACTTTAAACACAGTAAATTGTGTTCGATGAAGCTGAGAACGCTACGCTGAAGGCCCTGAAATACTTGAGGCGAAATCAATGAACGAACTGCTGATTTCTTTACAGAAGCATAAGTTTTAGTTGGTAAAGACCTTCAGAATTTCATTTGTCGATGGTGATCATGTAACGCCCCATTCACACGGGGCGTCAGCATCAACGCTTCCCATTCACTTTGAACGGGTGACGTCAGGCATTGCCAAACTGCATTGTGGATCCGTCGGCGCCGCTTTAGTGGCGTTGCTCGCTGCAGAAGTTGGGACTTTCTCAACTTTTCAAGCGCCCGACGGAAGCATCAGCCAATCAGAACGCTTTATGCAAATACACCAGCTCAGACAGTAGCCGATTGTTGACTAATTTAATTGGCTGACGCTTCTATGACGATCACGTCAGCCCCAACTTCAGACACGCCCTCTGTCAAGCGTTGACGCTGAAGCCTCGTGTGAATGCAACGTGAGACTTCCTTTTTTGAAAGCAAAATCCAATCACATTGTTTGGTCCATTAAGGTCAAACTTTAGTAAAAACAAACATCATCCTGCAGATGCAGGTTCACTTTCAGTCAAATCGTTAGCAATTACACACATAGATAAAAGAGGTTAAATAGTGACTACTGTACAATCTTGTTTAATCTTGTGTTGCAAGAGCTCATACACTGTACGTTAAAGGGATTTGCATAAAAGTTTCCATCAGCTTCTTATAAAAAAAAAAAAAAAACCCTGGTTCTTCCAGATCGTTGTAAGTGAAAGGTTTGCCCAAAGTGGAATCAAATCAGAACTGATTTTAAGCATAGGTTCCCCAATTTTTTAGTTGTTAAGATGGAGATTCAAAGATCTCAAGGGCATGAATGAAAGCGAGACATAAATATCTCCAGTGTAGTTTCTTGTAAGAGGAGGGAGGAGTTCTCCACAGTGTAAAGCTTTTAGTAAATGACTCTTGGCACAGAGAATAGTTTTGGTAAGACATGCCAAGTCCTAAGAGCAGGAGTCTTCCACTAGCTTGGCTTTGCTCTGCCCCGGCACGTTCAGTTCTGGAGCTGCTGAGACGTGCAGCTGCACTCTTCTAGCTTTTTGCCCCCAGTTACCTGTGCCAGAGGCTGACTTACAACCATTACATAATCTCTTTGTGTAACTGGCCCAAAGACCCTCTTTGCATTCTTAAAGAATGAAGCATCTTCAAAACCCCATCTACCAGACATACTTTGAAATGATCAATAGTTTTTAAAGATACTCCCTCCATTCAAAGTAGGATGAGAGACCATGGCAGCACGAAAACATTTCGACAACAAAATGAATCACCTTTAGGTACAGAATATGTGCTCAAACATTGTTTGAAATCCAAGCTGGACAATTTGACAATAATCTAAATCGCAAGTACACGCACGGTCTTGCAAAGTCTACTCCATTTGATAGTGAAAGTGCTCGGCACATGCACAGAAAAATTTATTATTGTCCACTTTCTATACTTTTTCTCTCCAAATATTACTGTTAACTTGCAGATATCGTATTCTTGACTCACACAAGCTCTTGCCAAACACATGCACCTATTTTGGACATCTTCAGTTGTTGATCTCTTCGGTTTCCTTTCCATTTCTGAAACAATGTCATGGGTCGAGTAGGTTGATGCAAACAGTGCCAGCTGATTGGATTTAAGGGTAAACCTCACTCCCTTGGTCTTACTCACGTAACCTGACTGAAAAGTTACTATTGTTTACCTGACGCACTGACTGAAACGTTTGTGCACCTGCCTCCCATGCTGGAAAACACTGGCTTGAATCCTGCTGAGAGTGGGAATGGGTAGATCCATTACATTAGTGCCATAAGAATAAGGTTTATGCCGGTGATTTGAAAATAGGATATCTGGAAGTAGCTCTCACTCCCCTGGTCTCACGAGAGATGGAATGATGCTAAAGGCTGGTCTTCGGTGTAGCCAGGATGATGCGAATGAGGTTTTAAAGTACACATTTCCCTTTGAAGATTTACCCGATGTGTCCTCGGGAGTTTGTTTTTCATATCGAACTTGCAAAGTCTGAACTTACAAGGAAAGGATTCAAGACAGAACTTTGTGTACGTAATATTGAGAAAAAGCCCCAATCATTTAGGTGAATGTCTGCAGCCATGCCTCCGTTTTCAGATGTCTCTGTTTTCCCCCATCGCCACTGACACAGAGCAGCAGCGTTTAAAAAAACTAAAAACGGCCGTTTTCACAACACGTGATTTTCAGGGCTCAAAAACTCCAGGGTCGTGTGGACGGAAGGTGTAACATTAGCAAAACTTGTGCATTTTAAAACTGAAATATATTACGGTGCTTTCTCGCTAGCATTTTTGGTCCGCACCTGGGTTCGTTTGACGTCAGAGGATGGAACGTATAGTAGCTAGTGTGTACGTGTCTTCTGAACCCTGAATGGTGCGTACCCATGAACCGCACCTGAGTCCGCCTGAAAGAGGTGGTCTGGGGTACGGTTCATGTGAACTCTGGTACGGTTCACTTGTAATATGAATGCAATCGTACCAAATACCGGAAGTGAACCGCCAACTGCAGACTTTAGTTTTCAAAGCGTTTATTTGTGTGTGTATGTTTGTGTACGTCACCTACCTTGACGACAAGTGGGACTGACCCAGTGCAAACAATGATGTCTGCTTGTCTCCAAAAACTTCTGCATGTTTTGAAATTTTTTAATACTTTTTTTGCGGCGGATAGATGCACGTGGCTCTCTGTATTTTGGTTTTGGCAACAAAAGCAAAAGATTCGATGAAAGCAGAAAAAACGTGATATGCATATGTCTCCATTTTGACACTTTGCTTTGGCCATCACCTAGCAACAGCTGTAAACATGCTGTAAAAAGCTTGATGCAAGCGTACCGGGGGTTCAGAAGGAAAAAAGACAGTGTGAACACAAACCAACTGAGGAGGTGGCAAGTGCGACAATCGAAATTGGGTACGGTCCAGGCAATTGAACCAAGTGTGAAAGCACCCTCGGTGTAACAGGGCTGTAGTCTTCAGTGGTAGAGTAAAAAAAAAATCATTGGTTTTCTTTCTAAGAGCACATTTTTAAAAACCTATGCTGAAAAAGATCTTAGCTCAGTCTTATCTTTTTAAGAGAGCACTTTGACTGATTGTGTCGTCAAGGTTTGCACATCTTTAAGAGAGGCTGCCAGTCCAGACAAGATTTAATTGGACGTCGAAAATGTTACTTATCTTATTTTTTCAACTCCTTAATAAGAGGAAATGTCTCACACGGAAAAGGGAGGAATTGTTCCGCAAGTGGACGCGTTAAAGAAAGGTCAACGGTAATAGACCATCCAAAAATGTAAAATATTCATGATGTTCCAGACTTTCTTTTTTTTTTTTATCTCAAACACAAAAAACATCTTGATTTTTGTGTGAACCACTTTGTTTATCACTTCCCAATGAATGCTACGTTACATTGTTCTACCGTTTTATCATTGTGTTTTATTTTGGAGATAATGTTCATCAGTGTTATCATTCCTGAGCATGGTGGGTGTCTCAGTTTACCTTCGTTTTCTTTGTTTCAAGGCATGCGTAACACTGTAGGCTGGAAAATAATTCACAGTAGTACTTGTTTCCAATGTGGCGGGTTGTGGCAAGCAATGCGCTCCGATGCCAGTTGGCAGCGTAGTGTTAAATGTTTGGAAACTCACTCTAGCTGGAGTTTTTCTCTTTAATCTGTCACTTCAGTGAGAAAGAAGCTTGAGATTCTTTCAAGAACAAAATATGCAGCTTCTCATATATAGGTGTATGTCTTTTACTGAAGCGATAGACGCTGTTAAAGACATTGAGGAAACAACTAGGATGCATTTTCTTTGGAATATTTGGTCTATATTTAATCTTTAGCTTTAATTGGTGGAGGTCAAATCTGGTGATTGACAGTCATGCAATTTTGTGCCACACATTGAATGCAACTCATGACTTGAAATAATATTTAAGCAGTTCTCATGTTGGCATAAAAGTTTAATGGCCTGAACATCCTCTCAGAGTGCAGTTTCTTTTCCCTTATTAACACAAGTCTTTACGTTGACAGTTCCCCTACTGAAAAGCAAAGCTGTTAAAATGCAAATGGCTTGACATTCCTCCATTTTTACAGCCTGCTTATATTTGAGGATAGTATCTAGTTTGAGACATTTACCGTTGAATGAGCCCTCCTGTGAGATTTTTTAAAATGATTTTCAAATAGTTCCCAAGTGATGTGACAACTTTTTCACAGCCTTTCGTCTGGAGAAAGTCTTGATTGTTTTGGTTTGACTGGAATAAAAGCAGCTTAAAATTGTAAAAAATATATATTAGGGTTACTATTATTAACCAATTTAAGAGATTATTGCATTTTTGGTGGTTCATTCCGCTGTGGTGACCTCTGAAATAGAGACTAAGCTGAAGGAAAATTAAGGAAGTGAACTTTTTTACAATTGGCTACAGAACAGACCATGGTTGTCCACTAACTTGTCTAAATTAACTTAAGCAACCTCCTTTAAGTTGCCACTTAACCTGAATACTAGTGTCTTTAAAATAAACAGGAATATATTATTCATTCATTTATTTTATTTTCGGCTTAGTTCCTTTATTAATCTGTGTCGAAAATAGATACATAACTAGAGAAATGAACCGCCAACTTATCCAGTATATGTGTTACGCAGCAGATGCCCTTCCAGCAGCAACCCGACACTGGGAAACACCCATAAGCACTCCTTTACACACATACAGTACAGCCAATCTAGCTTATTCAATTCAACTATAGCTAGGCCTGTCACAATAATCAAAATATCGACTTATCGCACAATACACGGTCATGACCTCAATGATTTTTGGTGATGCAATGTATATCGCCCATACGTAAAAACCAATTCTTGCAACATTTTAGCTGATTGCACAACCTCTCTAACTCTATTGGAGGTGTCAGTGTCCGTATAGTTAAAAAAACACTATAGTATTTACCATAAATGATTAAAGTATATTCTCACGTGGGTTCCTGATGACTGAAAATAGATCTGGGAGCAGATATCTCAGCCTCTGTTACTTTTTACTTTGCATTTTTAAATTTTTATTTAATTAATATTTGTTTTGGATATGCGTTTTCACATTCAGATTCTAATACCTAATCATTAAATTATTAAAATGACTAAATTAAATTAAACATTATTAAGAACAAAATATTATATGTGTTCTTTTGAAGTGTGTACTTGCGTTATGATGCTATTATATTGCCCTTCTGGCATTATATATTGAGTGGCCTAAAATGGTCTTAAAATGACAATAATATCGTTTATCGCGATATAATTTGGTGCAATATATCGTTCAACAAAAAATAGGTATCGTGACAGGCCTACCTAAAGCGCATGTGTTTGGACTGTGGGGGAAACCGGAGCACCCTGAGGAAACCCACGCGAACATGGGGAGAACATGCAAACTCCACACAGGCGATCGTGCTACCCACTGCGCCACCGTGGCGCCCAGTAAAATATTATGTATTGTCATTAATGGTAAAAACAATAGAAATTCGCTATTAGAAATTAGGTATTCAAACTATTACGTTTACAAATGTGTTGAACAATGTTTCCTCTGTTAAACAGCATTGATATTTGAATTAAAAATATTTTTTAAATATGTAAATTTAATAGTAAAATATATATATTTAAAATTTTACTGTAAAAACTCTGTGATTTATTTGAATTATTTTTTTAAAAACCCTTTAAAAAGAATAGTAAAATTTTCTAAAGTTCAACTATAGACTAAATATGTCACACTTTTACACGCTTCAGATCATTTATTTCAATATACAATATTGTCACAATTAGCTTTTCACACTAGTTTCCCTAATAGTATGCATAATAGTTGCATAATAGTTGGTCAGTGAGCATGACTTCAACATTAAAAGCAGAGCAATTAGGAGACGAGCAACATTTCAACTTTCACGTGAAGTATTTTATGAGTCTTTGCTTTTAATTCATAGCCTCTTTCATGCCTCTCATTTTCTGTTTATTCCAGCTGTCTGCAAGTGATCTATAATTAAGACATTTGGATATCCGGGACCTGATGGCTAAATGTATCTCCTCCAAAACGATTACCCCAAATTTACCGCAGGGACGCAAATAGTGTCTGAGAGCTTTTTCCGTGTCACCTGATAGCCTATATCCGACAGAGCCGTACCCTCCCCTTATTTGGTCCTATCTACGTTTATATTATTATTTTGTGGTGCTTTCATTTAGTGTTTCATTGCTTTTAATCTTATTTTATAAAAATCATAGATGTGGTCCCACTCTATATTATGTGACTTAAACTGGTTTGTGTTTGAATTGATGTTATTTAATACTGTGGTTGCTATTGTGGTTGGATACAGTCATGGTTAGAGATGATGATTTTTTAATTTTTTAATTTTTTTGCGTACATGTACAAAATTAATGCAGCAAAAACCTACTGCGTGCTTTCAATAAATACAGATGCTTATTTAAGAGTTAATTGTATATATACACAATTAATTAAATAAGAGGTATTAAATTATAGCATGTGCTCACTTAGGCATCAAAAGTGACTTTAAATAGAATATTGAAGAAGATTTTTAGCTGAAATTGTTGATTATTTATAAAATTCAAGGCAATGACTACCAGTATTTTAAAAACAGTTCCATAGTAATTTTATTTTATTTTATTTTATTTTATTTTATTTTATTTTATTTTATTTTATTTTATTTTATTTTATTTTATTTTTGTATAATTTTATTTTTGTATTATTTTATTTTATTAAATTGATTTAAATTTAATTTAATGTTTATTTTAAACCTAATTTATTTTAAATTAAATTTAGTTTAGTTTTGTTTTGTTGTTTTGTTTTGTTTTGTTATATTTTATTTTATTTATTTTTTATTTTATTCAAAATTTTATTACATTTATTTAAATTTTATTTAATTAATTGTAACTTAATTTAATTAATTTAATTTTAATTTATTGTGTTTTAATTTATTTTTTATTTTTATTTTATTTTAATAAACAAAACATTAATACGTTGCACATTATTTTATTTAAGTATTTTTTTATTTGATATTATTTATATTTATATTATTTATTTAAAATTATACATCCTTAACAAGCACATTAGTAATATAATAAATGATTCCAACAGTGCAATTAGCTTTGTCTGCATGTACAGTATCATCAGTGATGTAACTTACAGTGCAGTTTTAGACATCAGTGCTCATCTGTTAGTGGTTATGCGCACATGGCAGCTTATATTTCACGCGTTTGTAAATAGATGCAATCAGGAAGGTGTTGGATTTATTGCCATCTCCAAAGTGTATTTGTGCTCCGTCCATCCCATTCGGAATGTGTGCATCATTTTCCCAATTTCCCTTTATCGCCAGCTGCATTCTTCGCCCGCTTCCATCCGGTGTTGACATTAACTGTGTTACAGCCTGATAGCATTCCGGGGAGAGCTGGCACAAAACACACCAGCTGCTCTCAACAATCCCAAATGTGTGTGTGTTGCTGGCTTTGGTTCCAAATGCTGGACACTCTCAGGGTTTTATTTTTTGCTGGACTCCTCAGCTGTCAAGATCTGGTCTTAGAAGCACTTCCTGTGGGGTGGCAGCGCTTAGCGTTTATGATGTAATGCGAGTAGGGCACAATCTGGGTATTGTATCTGGCACTCTTGCCACTGTGAAGACACTGCTGCATGCATTCCTGTGCGCGCACACTAGAGCTGCACAATTTATCATCTCAGCATCGATATCGCAATGTGCACATTCGCAATAGTCACATCGCAGGATCTGCAATGTTGAGTTATGATTACAGTTGACCCGGAGAAACAGACACATGAGAATTGTGTTGTTATTGTAGAGTTGAACTATAATGGAGTAAATGGTTTTAGTTTGCATGTGTTTTTAAAGCCTGACAGCGTTCAAAGTATTCAGGCACAAGAACTATTACCATTCACAACTTTAATAAAGAAGAATTTTTATTGAATTAGTCATACAGTAAAGCGTTTTGCAGTGTTCTATTTTTACATTTAATTATTCAAATTCTGAACTTGAATACTAATCGACTGCCCCAAAAATGACACTTTTATCTTTTTAAAGAATTTTTATGACTGATTCACATCCTTACAGAATCATTCCACTCAATCTAAATGAATAAATTCTTTCTAAATAGCAGTTTTTGAGTCATCTGGTAAAATTGTTTATATATATCACAATATATATAGCAAAAAACTAAATATTGCAATGTTAGATTTTCCCAATATCGTGCGGCCCCAGTGCACACACAAATAGACATTTATTCTTAATGCTGTTTAAGGAGCACTGCCCGTGTGTGTGTGTGTGTTTATGGATCTATCTAAATGTTTAATAAAAAGTGTGTGTAATATATATATATATATATATATATATATATATATGGATAAAATACAGAGGTCATTTTATGTTTTATATGAACAATAAAATATACATAAATAATTAAAATATCTAAAAAATATATTTATTTAATAAAAATGATGTTTTTGCCATTTAAGACAACAAAAATCTACTTGTGGCTGTATGTATACAGCTATTTTAAAGCAATTTTTTCTGAACTTACGATTTATACTTTATACAGTTTATAGTTGTGCTACTCATGACATTTTTTCACCGTTTTTAAAATGAAAAAGTCATTTGGAGAATTTTTATTTTTACTAATGAATAACATAAACAACACAATAACAATGTAGGAATAACATAACATCATAGGAACTAAGAAATTCACATTTACTTAGCTAACCCTGATTCTCAATCACAACTACTGGAAACATTTTTATTCTGTATAT
>CAIGQQ010002477.1:2797165-2819220 GCA_903798035.1 Danio albolineatus
ATATATATATAAATAAATAAAAATATATATTATAATAAAATATGTCCTTTTGTATTTTATATAATCTGTTTAAATCTATATATTTATTTATGTATCTATCTAATTATATACATTTTTACATGTTTTACATATTTAAATAAATATATTATTAATGCAGATCGTAAATAATGAAATGTCCTCTGTAGTCTTTTTAGAGGTTAGATTTATTAATATATCATATTTTGTATTACATACTTTAAGGTTTACATAAGTGTTTGTGTGTACATGTTCTCTCCTGCCGTTTTGTCAGTGATCTTAAACCACGAATAAGAACTCTCCGTACATTCAAAAATAAAGTGTATTCTAATTCTGCGTTCAGAAAGTTATAATTGTTTCTCTTTTTGTCTTTCAGCCACAACAAGTGGTTCAGGAAAAGCCCGCTCAGGTATGTCAAACGATATCTTGCACCTATACAGCAAATTGAAGCTTGCATATATACAGTTTTTTCCAATATTTCCCAAATTATGTTTAACAAAGCAAGGAATTTTTCACAGTATTTCCTAAAATATTTTTTCTTCTGGAGAAAGTCTTATTTTTTTATTTCGGCTAGAGTAAAAGCAGTTTTTATTTTTTTTAAAAACCATTTTAAGGTCAATATTATTAGGTCCCCATAAGCAATATTTTTTTGATTGTCTATGGAACTAACCATCATTATACAATGGCTTGCCTAATTATCCTATCCTGCCTAGTTAACCTAATTAACATAGTTAAGTCTTTAAATGTCACTTTAAGCTGAATGCTAATGTCTTGAAAAATATCTAGTAAAATAATATGTACTGTCATCATGGCAAAGATAAAATAAATTAGCTATTAGAAATGAGTTATTAAAACTATTATGTTTAGAAACATGTTAAAAATATATATAATAATAAATAAATAATAATTCAGGAGGGCTAATAATTCTGACTGTATTTGAAACTGAAACTAAAAAGTTAGGCTAGAAGCTTGCAAAAAAAAAAAAAAAAGATTGACGATGATTGTGTGTGGAAGGGGATTTGCTGTTTGGGTTTACAAAGCTCTCAAAAAGCCCAAGTGAGTGAAAGGGGAGCATAATTCTGGTTTGATGAGAGACCTGTGTGGTTAAAGCTAATGTAAATCCTATAGCGCTATGTGTGGAATCCCAGTCTTCTTCGGTTTCATCCCCTCACAGATGGATATGCAATCTGGCAGACAGGATTAGTTTTGAAGAGTTGCCCCTTTTTTTTCCTCTCTTGTCAAAATTCCTTCAGCGTATTAACAATGGAGTGAACTCTATAGTCTATGTGCACACCGCTGCTTTAATGTGCTCATGAAGAAAAGGAGGATAGCAGTCTGATGCCTGTATATTGGCTGCTAATGGGACTCAATAATAATAAAAAAAAATGCACTAAAACATATAAAAATATACAATATGTTAAATCTTTTATAAAATTTTAATATTGATATATGTGACAAACTATTTGCAGGGTCTTAAAAAGTCTTAAAATGTCAAAATAAAGAATTTTAGGCCTTAAAATAGTCCTTAAATTTACTGAAATATTGTGTTGTAGGTCTTAAAATATTTTTAAACAGGTCTTATGTATCCTTTGTTCATGCTACCCAATCTGGACGACATCCATCCAGTCACCAACAATCTATCTCAATAAAACTGTTAACTTTTTAATCAAAAATTAAATTTTTAACTCTATTACCATAAGGGTTTAATTATTTCACTTAAAATATATATATATATATTTTAAAGTTCTCCATGTATTTGTTGCTGAGGACACTGACCTGGACAGACTGTTGTGCATTTATTATTTATTGTTGAAATAACTAGAGCTTGCTTGTTTTAACACAATATTTTAAATATTTTGCTAAGAAATATCTAAAATAGTATTATTTTTTTATTATTTGGTTAATATTGAATTATTAAATTTATTAAATTAAAATAAGTTTTTTTGATAGGGCAAATAAAATTATTTTCCATCTTGGTCGGTCGAAAAAGTTTGTAGTGTTTAGCCCTTTATGAGCCTAAAATTTCATTCATAATGGTCTTTAAAATGTCTTTAAAAGTCTTAAATTTAACTTGGTGAAACCTGCAGAAACCCTGTGTGAATTAATATACATTTATTAATTAATAAAGTTTTGTATTGATATGCATATCATCAAATTAATTCCCTTTGTTTCTTTATTTTAATTGGCGTTACTTTGTAAAAAATGTTAAAACCATTTTTCACATAGGCTTTTTTCACTATCAACAAGGTATTTTGGAGTTAATTTGTTAAAGTTAAATCGTGAAACATTTGACTATATGAGGCAAAGTCGTCCGATTAGGCTATTTTATTTAGAAAAGTGATTTTATATACATAGGATATTAAATGCAGATGAAGTGTCTTAAAAAACAAGCAGTGCTAAATGCATGAAACAATTAAGCTGTCCCAAAAAAAGCTCAGCTCATTATAAATAAGTAAATAAGGTGTCAAAATATGGGTGAAACAATGTTCCGTCGTCATTCGTTCATTCATTCATACATTCATTCATGTTCTTTTAGCCTTTGTCCCTTTATTAACCCGGGGTCGCCACAGCGTAATGAATCACCAACTTATCCAGCACATGTTTTAAGCAGCAGATGCCCTTCCAGCTGCAACCCATCTCTGGGAAACATCCACACACACTCATTCACACTCATACATTACGGACAGTTTAGCCTATCCAATTCACCTATACCACATGTCTTTGGACTTGTGGGGGAAACCGGAGCACCCGGAGGAAACCCACGCTGACACGGCTAGAACATGCAAACTCCACACAGAAATGCCAACTGACCCAGCCGGGGCTCAAACCAGCGACCTTCTTGCTGTGAGGCGAACGTGCTACTCACTACGCCACTGTGGCGCCTCGTCATCCTTCAGCATAACAAATATATTCATGCAAACTTTGTACGTTTTCTGACCTTATTCAAATATAAAAAATAATAAGTGATCACACCACGTTTTCATTACAGTGTGAATTAAAAGTGTTTGCTGAAAAATAGGTAAATTATAGTGGTTTGAAGGATAATAGGTCAATAATTATCAACCATGTTCCTGGAGGACCACCAGCTCTGCACATTTTCCATGTCTCTTTAACCAAACACACCTGATTCATATCATCAGCTCATTAGCAGAGGCTGAAAGACCTGTAATGGGTGTGACGGACAAAGGAGACATCCAAAACATGCAGTGCTGGTGGGCCTCCAGGAACGTGGTTGAGAAACACTAATTTAGAGGATCCTAAATAGGAGTTATTTCTTTATATAATTCTTTTTCTATTCATACCTGACAGGATTTTGTTTAGTAAAGAAAACATTCTTACATTAAATGACATTTTAGTGGGTGTCATATACAGTAAATTGCAGTACAAATGTGCTGGGAACGATTATATGAGATGATATGCTGTAAAATAAATACATAACACATACTAGGCATTTAATGGAGATGTTTGTCATATATGTTGGCTTACAACTTTAATAAGAAACGACACAATGGCCTGGGCTACATCTTTTTTTTCCCCCACACAATCTTCCACACATTTACCAGGAATCTGCTCACCTCCTCTTGTTCGCTGGTGCGGACCAGTTTACGGTGTGAATGCATAACTGAGGCCTGATTTGTTGCTATGTGGGAAATCAAAGACCCTGATGGCTATGAGCCACACTGGAGGCTCAATGCATACATGCTCACACACATCTATAGGTACTTCAAGATGCTATCTGTGAACTGGGAGGCAATACCGTTTAATTAAATGCAATGAATCCTCATTCTCGCTCGTTGAGTCTTTGTTATTGAAGCATCTCATGTCAAGAGCCATTAAAATTTTGGTTTCACTTTTAAAAATGCATCTCAATACTCCCATTTAGCCGTTTTTGACCTCATTTCTAAGGTGTCGTTTACACAAACGTGTTTTTGTTTTAAAATGCATTCGTTTTGTTACGGTCACGCCTCGATCTGCGAAGATGGAGTGTTGTGAAAACGCTAAAGACTTTGTTTTAGTTTGGAAACAGTGACCACGTTTACATGTACATCTGTAATCGAATTATTTGCCTTATTCTAATTAAGTCAATATTAAGATTAAGGTGTTTACATGATTTACTTTTTGTAAGTTCCTTTTATTATCCCGTTTTAGATGTCAAATCGCATAATTCGATTAACGCCATTGCGTCACCGCACCTTCCGCATTTCCTCCAGAGTTATGTAATTTCTGGTGTTTCATTTTTAATTTGTTGACTTTAACTGCAGTTTGGCAAATTTCACCTTTATTTGCGAACATTTCATGCATGTCCCCATGACAAACGAGATATTGGATGCAACTATGAACTGCTGGAAGAGTGTTTTAATGGAAGTTCATACCGCATGCTGAATGGAAGAAAAAACCTTCGCATTTCACGATGCAGGTGTGTGTGATCTTCACTGACTCGGATGGTGCAAAGAGGGTCAAACAGCCATGTGTGTGTGGGTGTGTGTAATATCTTATAACAAATGCAGCAAAAAATCCTACATGATGGTAATAGTTTGATTAAGGTGTTTACATGTCTGTACTGCACATCAATAATGCGACTAAAATCGGCATACTTCACAGGTCTTAATTCGATTTCTCTTTAGTTCGATTATGACCTTAATCGGATTAAATGAATCAAAAATCGCTGTTTACAGGGTTGACTCTTAATCAGAGTATTGTCTTAATCACATTAAAATAAAATTATTGGTGTCCCTGTAAACGTACTCACCGGTGTTGTTTCAGTGTAGACGGACTGCAACGCAAACTTTTGAAAAAGTTGGCGCAGCTATTTGAAGTTGATCAAAACCTTTCTTCAGAGTTGTTCTAAAACTATCGAACAGCACCCATTCTTGTCTTAGGACAGTTTTGGAAAGCCTTTTTGATCCACTTGTTGACAGCTGTATTTTAGGCTGTGTGGACAGACATCGTTTTTCTGAAATGCAGTAAAAAGGAGTCTAGTGAAAGAGTGTTTTCATACTAAAATGATGTTGAAAATGACAAACACATTAGTGTAAATGGCACCAAAAAGTCTTCATAAATAAATGTGATAAATCTAAAGACCATGCAGAACTTTCCTTAAGGGATAGTTCATACAAAAATGACCATTTGGGTTTCTTTCTTCTGTTTAACAAAATATACATTTTTATATTTAACGTGAACTATACATCATACTCCCTTTGTATTTTTCATGTTTTACCATTCCATTTTTCAAAGTATGTTCAGAAAAACGAAAATTATAAAGGTGTGGAACCACTTGAGGCAGAGTAATTGATGAATAAAACTTAAAATTTTGGGTTAACCATCACTTTAAAGGGTTACTTTTGTACACAATCATTTACACATTCTTACCTCATTCCAAACCCACAAATGTTTGAAATAAGCAAAGCTTAATTAATTGTTTATTTAATATATGAAAGCTTCAGAGTTTTGGGTGAACAGACTTTCAGGGGAGGGAAAGAAATCTCAGATTTGGTTATAAATATTCAATTCAAGTTTATTTGTATAGACTAGTTTGATGTGGCGATGAGTCACTGGCCCATGAACATTTCCTGCTTGTTGCCAAACTATTTCATAACTATAACAAGAGGCAATTTAACCACATCTTGATGTTAAAACGTCTGGCATAGCATTATTTATCAATATGTAGACCTGTTTGGGTTTTTGGAAGCTATGGAGAATAAAAACGTAATACAGGAAATACATTAGGACCGTTAATATTCTTTACGTCTCTCAAAATGGTCTGTATAGCGCTTTTTACAATAATTGTTGTTGCAAAGAAGCTTTACAAAAGGTGCACATAATTGCATAGCAATCAAATTAGGTTAAAGTCACAATTAAAGTTATTATATGTAAACATAGTTAACCTGCAGTTTTTTATAGGTGATGTCTGTTTGAACATGTTTAATGAAGTGTATTTGTGTATATCTAGAACAGGGGTGCCCAGTTATGTTCCTGGAGATCTATTTTCCTGCAGAGTTCAGCTCCAACACCTATCAAAAACAACTAAACCAACTAAGTAGTATCTGAAGGAGCACTTGATAATAAATACACGTGCGTTCGATCAACGTTGCAGCTGAACTCTGTAGGAAGGTAGATCTCCAGGAGCCGCATTGAAAGCATCACATTTCTAATAGTTTTGACACAACAAGAGAGTATGGTGAACTAGCATTTTAATACTGGTTAATCAACAAACTGCGAGAGCAATCTAATTACTAATCCGTGCTTTGTTAATATTTTATATTCCTAATTGCATTGCTTTATAATTAGCTTTAGTGCCTCTTCTAGTTACCAATTGTAATTTCCCTTCTAAGTAACTTCAAAGGGAACAAACAACCTGCCATAAACCTGTAACAGAGGCTTTTAATTACCAACGCTGAACCATCTTTTCTCGTGGTGATGGTTAAACCAAGCGCATGGTAATCTTGGCCTCTCTCTCTTTTTCTTTCCAGGAACAGAATTCCATTAAAGTTTCAGTGTTCGTCGAGTGCTGTAGCTGTGCCTCTAATTGCTCAGAACGAAAGAGCGAGCGATGATGCGTGAGAATGTCATTGAATCATTTAAACTACAAACAAAACCAAGGAACATTCAGAAAAACATCAGAAGTATTGAGGAAAAGGTGTAACAGTTGCAGCGCTACTAAAGAAATGCGATACTGCATTCGAGCGTGTGAGAGTTTGTAACTAAGCTGGTATGTTCTGCTCCGTGTGGCACTTCAGTCAGAAGCACGGCTGGCAGGCGGGGGTGTCCGAATATGATTAAAGACTTCTTTTTTTTCTTCCTTCTTTCCCGCCCTCCATCTCCATTCTTTCACTCGCCCATGTCACACATGGTAGCGCTTAGCTGGTACTTCACAGCTGAAGTGTCTGCCGCACTAATGAATGGAGTTTGGCTCATATAATGCAGGCGGGCTTTTGCCGCGGCCTTTCCCCTGAATGGGAGCAACCCAGCGACTAGGGAAAGGAAGAGGGTTATAAATTGTGTCAGTTAGCCTCCCCAAATAAAAAGAAGCCATGTGGAAAATGAAATCCATTTCATTCTGAAAAGTGCCCAAAGCTGAGCGTCCCCCTCAGTCCCCCATTCAACGCCTTCCTACCGTTTCAATGGTGGTCAGCCGTGGGATGGTAAAGCAAAGAACATTTGCAACCAAAACAATGACCAAATATGAAACGTTCAATTCTGTCAGTCAGATATTTGCGTAGCAGTTTCACCAGTAATTAGTTTGTTATTGTAATTGAATGACTTTTCCAGTGAAGAAGTAATGTAAGGGAGTACTTTTCATTCTTAGATTATAATCACTTAGATATACCTGCTTAAGTACTGTGTACATTCAACAGTTATGTATAAATCAATTCAGAGATGCAGAGTAATTGTTTTGTTTTGTGATATAAATATATTTTTCAGAATAATTACACTTAACTTACAATAAGGTTGTATTAGTTAATGTTAATTTTAATGTATTTACTAACATGAACAATACATTTATTACAGTATTTGATTATGTTATTTGTTTATTGTCTGTTCATGTTAACTCACAGTGCATTAACTAATGTTAGGCTGAATTTGGATGTTAATAAAGCATTAGTAATGTTGAACTATGACTAATTAATGCTGTACAAGTATTGTCCATAATTAGTTGATATTATTAAATACATTACCTATTGAAAACTTGTTGTAAAGTTTAAAGTGCAATTCTATTTTTAAGATGGCTACATTCAAGAAAAAGTTCATGACAAAATTCTGCAGTAACTGTATATGTACACTACCGGTCAAAAGTTTGGGGTCAGTTTTTTCTCTTAAAGAAAATTATTCTGTTCATCAAGGTGGCATTTATTAAATGTTAAAAAATGGTTAAATTGTTAAATATTTATACAAATTTCAAATAACTGCTTTCGTATGTAGTTTCAAATGAAATTATTACTCCAGTCATTATTGCTTTTATTACTATTATCATTAATAATAATAATATTAATAGTAGACATATTCGTTCTGAAGGATCATGTGTCTCTGAAGACTGGATTAATGAAGCTGAAAGTTCATTATTATAATCTCTGGATTAAATTAAATTAAATTAAATTAAATTAAATTAAATTAAATTAAATTAAATTAAATTAAATTAAATTAAATTAAATTAAATTAAATTAAATTAAATTAAATTAAATTAATTCATTAATTCATTCATTCATTTTCTTTTCGGCTTAGTCCCTCCATCAATCCGGGGTCGCCACAGCGGAATGAACCGCCAACTTATCCAGCATTTGTTTTATGCAGCGGATGCCCTTCCAGCCACAACCCATCTCTGGGAAACACATCCATACATTCTCATTCACACTCATACACTACGGACAATTTAGCTTACCCAATTCACCTGTACCGCATGTCTTTGGACTGTGGGGGAAACCGGAGCACCCGGAGGAAACCCACGCAACCACGGGGAGAACATGCAAACTCCACACAGAAACGCCAACTGGCCCAGCCGGGGATCGAACCAGCGACCTTCTTGCTGTGAGGCGAACGTGCTAACCACTCGGCCACCGTGGCGTCTAAATTAAATTAAATTAAATTAAATTAAATTATATAGTGCAATAACATTTCATAGTTTTACAATTTTTACTGTATTTTTGAAGAAACAAATGCTGCCTTGGTGAGCAGGCAAAGCTTATTTTAAAACATTTAAAAATCCTACAGACCCCAAACTTTTGGTAGTACATATGAGCGTCAAGGACGTAACATAAAAAAACACTGGACAAATAAAATTACTTTTAAGAACTCTTGGAGTTCGGTCTGTTTATTTGTCTATTTTTTCCTTTTTCTTTTTTAAACACCCAAAATGTGAAGCCAAATAACTCTGAGAGCACCCACAGAAAAAATCATCTATAAACACCCAAATGAACTAAATACACATAACAAAATAATAGAAATAAAAATACAAGTCTCCCTGACTATTTACATAAAAGAAAAGTGTGACGTCCAAACTCTACTGCTTCTTACCATGTATATACAAAGTACAGTATTTACAATAACAGCAAACAAACCAAAAACAAAATAACAAGGGCGAAAACACGGATGGATAAACAACAAGCAAAAGTCAAAATTCACACACACAAAAAACAGGAATACACAATCAAAAATAACACTTGGGTCAATAACACATAAAGTTGAAGCGTTCTCAACTTTGTCGCATCGCTTGACATGCCCACCTGGTCGCAACGGTCGCTGTTGCTCGCGTAGAGATCGCTCCCTCTCCGAACGCCCGCCCTCTTGTCGCTGCGAGTTGCTTGTAGCGTGAATGAGGCTTTAATGGTGTTTAATGGTGTCATCACTTTAAAATATTTTGAACCAGCTTGTTTAACACATAAATTTACATATTTTTTAACACAAAACTAAAAGTTCTTGTCACTTTTTTTTTCCTTCTATTGTTTATATCTTGGGATTTATGTGGATTGTTATTATCGAGTCAAGTAATTGAGTTACTCTTGAGCAATTAAGTAGATGATTTATTTTAAAACAATTTTATTTCTGTAATTGTTAATGAATGACTTATTTGATGCAATTAACTCAACACTGACTGTTACACTTGTGTTTTGTAGGAAGAAGAAGAAGAGGAGGAGGAGGAGGCAGAAGAGGACTAAGCAACCACAGGATTTTACCTCTACCTCATCCAGCTGTCAGCTCTCTCCAAGGGAAAAGACTGCCTTGACCACTTATTATTGACTTCCCACTTTCGTTTGATCGTTTATTTTCATTTTTTTCTCCTTTGTTTGTTTTCATGATAAACACACACAACACCTCAGAGCGTAACCCGAAATACAAAAAAAAAGAGAGGCAAATGCAAACAAACATCTTGCAGATGACAATTGGAGCCGCCTTGCTTTTTCCACTTCCCACAAACTGCTGTAAGCATGAAGGTGCAGGGGTTAAACATACAATATGTGCTACAGCGGTTCTCTGCGCCCCACTTACACACACTTTGTTGACTGATTTTCCAGGCTACGTTGGTAAAGAAGAAGGCGAAACGGTCTGGTTTTGTCATTCAGCATGTGGCGCTTTCTATATCTGGGTGGAGCTTTAAAAGAACACACCCATTCACACAAGAACCCGCTCTTTACAGTACCGTACCACCAAAGACATAGTTTAAATACTCCATTTTCCCTTCGGTCCACTACATTTTGACCAAAATGATAGTGAGCTTTAAAGGTATCGCCTTAAAAATGCAACCAGAGGCTGTTAGTTACCGTAAATGAAGTAAGTGGATACCTGAAAATGAATTTTTGTCACCATTTTATTCGCCCTCTTGTTTTTTCAATGATAAAGCACAAAAGGAGATGTTTTGTTGAATGTTGATGCTCACCATTTCCATACAGTGAAAGTAAGTGGTGACCATGGCTGTTTTCAGTCAATAATGACTGAAACTTTAATAAATGTCTTAGCCAAAGCTGTTGTGTGGTTCGAAATTCAGCGCATGAGTCTTTTGGACTACGTTTATGGTGCTTTTTTATGTTTTTTTTAAAGCTTGACAGAAGTGTTTGTGAGTAAAAATCAATTCTGAATTTCATTTCACACAATTTAAAGTTCATTTATTAGAAATATTAACTTTTCCCTTTATAGTTTTGAGAAAAAAATCCTAATTTCAGATATAAACTCTAAATTTTGAGAAAGATAAAAAAATATTTGTGCAGTTTTGAGTTCATATATCAGAACTGGAGGATAAAAAGTTTCAATTTGCAGAGGAACAAAATGCCAGAATTGATTCATTTTCATTCATTCGTTTTCCTTCAGCTCAGTCTCTTTATTAATCAGGGGTCGCCACAGTGGAATGAAGCGCCAAGTTATCCAGAATATGTTTTATACAGCAGATGCCCTTCCAGCTACAACCCAGCAGTGGGAAAACTCTCAGAATAATGTAATGGAAACACCTTTGGAAGAAATAAACACAATTCTGGAAAAAAAACAAAAAACGGTTGGAATTGGAATTGTGAATGAAATGTCATGACTTTTTATATTTTTTGAAGCAAACTTCAATTCCTTGGTCACCATTTACTTCCATTGTATGCAAAATGTGCAGCATGAACATTCTTGAAATCATCTTTCAAATATCTTGCAGGTTTAGAATAAGCAAACTATGACTGACTGTTAAATAAGGGGGGGAATAATCTCTTTAGTATCATATATATCCAAAACCCCTCGTGTCCTTGGTGGTGATCAACATTAAACATTTTTCCAACACTACTCCAGAACAGTATCTCTACTGTACATATCGTCGCGACTATCGCTTAATTAACATACATGTACATAATTGTGTTGTTATTTTCTTGTACGGCATAGCTTTAAGAACACCATTTGACGAAATTCAGCGAAAGGGAAACGAATCGACTCGAAACCTCAAGAAACCACAGGAACAAAAACCACACTATACCTCAATACACACGAAAATACCTGAATCGCAGTGACGGCGTCAAACGGTATCTTAAAGTACGCCAGCGCCCGTCACCAATGCAATATCTCCTCTCCATTTTCAAAACTACCTCTGATTTCTTCTACCAGCAAACCAACTCTCGAAAGACACGCGCTGCTATATAGTTCTCATTATAAAGCAGGGGATGGCAGCGAGTGCCAACGTTGAAAACAAACCTTGTCGTAAGGGCAGGCGAACGCTCTGAATACCATTTTTTGTTTTATTTTATAAGAGTCGGGCAGGTAATAACTGAATTCTGAGGTCTGTTTATAGTCATATGTAGAACTAATCATGCAGCTAAGGGAAAAGAAAAAGTACTGTGTTTGTTTCTAGTTAATTTCACTCTTCTTTTTTCTTCCACATTAGCATATATCTGACGTTTGTAACTAGACACTCTTGTCTCTGCAGCTGGGATGTCTGTTTTACATTTTTAACTTGAATATATATTTTGTACTGATTTTACTCAATGGTTTCTAAGGATCAAGTGCTTGTATGACACTAAATGATAACGTTGCGAATGGATTTTTCCTTTTCCTTCTTTATTTTTTTCTCCCCTCCTCTCTAGTATTGCTCTGAATTTATCGTTTTAGTTATGTACTATTCAGATATGTACCTCAAAAAGAAAAAAAGGATAAAAACGGACTAATAATCAGTTGACAAATACCTACCTCCAGTCTTGAAAACATTTTATTATTATTTGTTTGCCTGGTTTCTTTCAGTACGCGTTCAAACGGTGTGCTGAAAAGACTTAAGGACTGCACAAGATGCTGTTTTACAAACTTTTTACGTTTGATTTTTTTTTTGGTTTCATCTTAATTCGGCTGGGGAAAACGATGGCTAAGAAAACAACTACACACAAAACACTGCACAAATAGCTTTTTCCTTAGCATTTGTCTTGTTTTTTAGTACAAATATTTGGCGATGAGATATTATTGAAGATTTATTTGAGCATAATAGAGTGTCTTGCTTCTGAAATAGATACCGAAATCATGCTTGCACACAATGTGTGCCAATGCATCAGCAATGAAAGGTTATTAATAGTCGATACATTTTATAAACACTCTAAAGTTGTGCTAAAAGGTCGGGTTAAAGTTTTTCATTAAGTCTTTTTATTTAAAATTTGGTTAGTCCATATTAAAACAACAAATATTTTACCTTTTTAATACATTTTTTAAGCTACTGGCAGATATTTACATGATTTTTTTGGGAAAAACAAACTATACTTACTAAATTTATTTAAATAATTGTAATATTTGTACTGAAAAACATTAAAAATGGAGGCAAAAATCGACATACTGCAGTGTACACATTATATAAAAACAAAAGAAACTTGAAACGTTCTTTCAGGTTTGACAAAAACATGTTCGGGTTTTGTATATTGCATATATGGATATGTTTTTGAAAAATTAGTAGATATTGAGATATACTTGATTAGCGTTTTTGTGTGTGAGTGTGTGCGTGTGTGTGTACTTTACACAAATGTGATTTTCTTTCCTTGTCATATGGTTCAAACAGATGTAATGCTTATGTAGTGAAAGAATCCACCTTTTCAGCCTGTCGCCATGAAAACCTTATGAGAAGTTAACATGGTAATCTCAACTGGGCCTGAGGTAGAGCCTCAGAGGAAGCTAATGGAACTGTTGGCATGCCTTTTGAACTCACAATGGCATGTTATGACCGTCTTTATATGCGGCAGCTTGGCTATTGCCACAAACCAACATTAAACGTTGCTCAAACACTGTAATGCTACTACCTAAATGGTTACAGTTCTTGTTAAAATGTCAGTTTGCGAATCAGACCGCCTCTTTATTCTCCTACAACGAAACAGTCACTTGCTTAAAGCAACACTCCACTTTTATTTGGAAATAAGTTCATAATTTTAACTGTTTTTACGTTTTATGATTTTACTTTTAGCTTAGCTTAGCATAGATCATTGAATTGGATTAGACCATTAGCATCTCGCTCAAAAGTGACCAAAGAGTTTCCATAATTCTCCTATTTAAAGCATGACTCTTCTGTAGTAAATAAGTCAATATGACTAAGAACTATACTCTCATTCTGGCGTAATAATCAAGGAACTTTGCTGCCACACCATTGGTGCAAAATTCCTTGATTATTACGCCGGTATGAGAGTATAGTTTCTAGAAAATATCAACTTTTCATTTTCTACGAGTCTCAGTACATGATGTAAACGTAGAAGAGTCGAGCTTTAAATAGGAAAATTAACCAATCTCTTATTATTTTTATTTTTTGAGCAGGATGCTAATGGTCTAATCCGATTCAATGATTTATGCTAAGCTAAGCTAAAAGCGCTCCCGCATTCGGAGATCAGCTGAACGGTTTCGAAAATGGTAAAACTCTACTGTTTAACTGTTGGTGACATGTAAAATGAGGCAAAACAAGTAAAGTGGAGTGTCCCTTTGAGTGGATGGATGGCAAATATCGGCTCGACCTTTTGCGTCGCTTTCATAAGATCTGTGTATAATAGAAATGTCCTCCTGAAACTTGGCTTTGTGTTCATATATGTTGGTTTAAACGTGCATCCACAGGAGCCACTGGTTCATGTGCTTTCAGCTCTGGGTGTCTTAATGAAGATGAAGTTGTATTTTCACGACAACATGTTCTAGTACAATCGAATACACTTTTCTACCTCCAAGAGGGCCTCCTGTTACCTCATTTTTCAAACTTACTATCTGCTTAAATTCAGGTGCCTGAGTCCAGAGAGAACGGCGTAAAAGTTTTAAATTTATATATATATATATATATATATACATAAATATAAATAAATATATATTCATAGTTTATTTTTGTGCGTTTCGGGGGGGATTTTTTTTTTTAATAAGACTGTACCTCTCTGCCTCTCAGTCACAGGTTAGGTGAGACTGGACAATTTGACTTGTTTAAAACGCTGTCTTACATTTATGCAATGTTTTGTCGTTTCTGTGGCTGATGGAAAAAGATCACTAGGTGGTTACTCTCTCGGCTTTTCTTCACTTGATATAACTTGTTTTCTAACAATTATGGCTGTTTCACTTAGTATTGCTGTTTGTGATTTCACTTAAGATTGCTTGCTTGTTTTAAAAAAAAAAAGGGCAAAAAAAGAAAACCTATTAGAAAAAAGTCCTCTTTATACATATCCACCTCTTTATTCAGCACAATAAAAAAGGTGCCTGTGATCTCTGTTGTGTATGGAGTTGATATTTTCACTGCATTCTTATAAATGTTTTCAGGCATGTCATTTGCGCCACTTTACATTCATTTGCAGGTATTTTCTATACAGATCGACACACATTGAAACCCCATTAACATTGACTGTGACTAAATATTAACCAAATAAACTTGATATACTTTATACAGTATATGAATCAGACTCGCATTGATAGTCAGTGGTTTGTTTGTGAATCTGTATCACAAAACCAGTCATAAACATACTTTTTTTTTGGAAATTGAGATTTATTCATCTGAAAGTTGAATAAATAAGCTTCCCGTTGATTTATGGTTTTGTTAGGATAGGACAATATTTGGCCGATATGCAACTATTTGAAAAATTGGATATGAATTTGAAATATTGAGAAAATCAGCTTTAAAGTTGCACAATTCTTAGCAATCAGTGTTACTAAAAGAAAGTTTTGATATGGTAGGAAATTCATAGAATATCTTCATGAAACATGATCTTTTTTTATTATTCTGATGATATTGGCATAAAAGAAAAATTATTTTGACTCAAACAATGTGTTGTTGGCTATTCTTGCAAAATATCCTCATCAGTGGATCCCTGTGCATCTTAAGACTCAGTTTTAAGGGATAGCCGATATCTAGGCCCACACAGAATCTGCGCGCGCAGATTTCCGCAGATTTTTAGCCCATCGTTGATTCTGTTTATTTACTTGAGTAAATGTGTGTAAATTTATATTTATTCAGTTTTTAAATTAATTTCAGTATAATTATTGACTATTATGAAAATATTTGTATAATTTATTTACAAAACAGTTTGTAAAGTCACATCTTCTGTCTTTTTGTAGATATATTATATAGAAGACTTTATTTGTTTATCAAATAAAGTGGATCTAATTGGATTTGCACTTTAAACATTAAATACAAGTTAAAAAGGTATTACTTTTTATTTAATATATTAAGGTTTTAGTTATGATACTCCCGAAGTCATTCCGCACAAATCCGCAGATTTTTAGCAGAATTCTGCGCAGAAATAGCAGAAAATGTCCCCAGATTCCGTCTGGCCCTACCGATATCCAATTGATCAGCCCATAAATTCAAATATTGAATTCATGTTGTCCTGAGCTTAATGATGAAAGAAAAAAGGGGAATAAAAACAGTGTACAACTGTTTGTGCCTTAATTACCGAGCACTAACTTAAAGGAAAATCTATATCATTAATATCTCTTTACCTTTTATGTTGATAATCTCTCACATTGTCAAAATCTCTTGTTTCCTCTCGGAAAATATTCGGTTAAAGTGTGTGCCTGCTGCGGGCATCATGTCATGGATGGCAATGGTAATAATCCACATGGCTTGCTTACTTTGGCTCGGTTTGCATTTCCACTGCAGTTTAGTACTGCTTCAAAGTGGGTGGGATTATAGGCAAGTCTCACAAATGTGACAATCACACAATAATGCAATCTGTGGTTGCTTATTATTTTAATTTTTACTTGTCTCTACATTATTTGTATATCCCATGATACCCTTGTGAAGCCACCGATCCCATTCTCTATTGCTGATTATGTGACTAAATCTAGCTGATCAGCTGTCTTGTGTTGCCAGTCTCCACTGAAAAAATGCTGGGTTCCACACAATTGTTTTGTGTTGAGACAACATGAAGGAATTAAGTTAACTTACTAGTTTTTGAAAATTTACGTAGATTGAACATAAAACAATTAAGTTGTCTCAAAAAAACCTTGTTGTTTCAGCTTATTTCTTTTAAGTCAGTGTTTCTCAACCATGTTCCTGGAGGACCACAAGCTTTGCACAGTTTTCATGCTTCCTTAACCAAAGACCTGACTCAGATCATCATCATTAGCAGAGACTGAAAGACATGTAATGGCAACCCAGGCTCATTTTGATTACTTACACTCATATACATTTCTGGAAAGAGCAAAACACGTCCCAGGAGCTACGTTTTCTATTTATTTATAAATTTTTATACAGTTATTCAGATCTCAAATTTCTCTTGTGCCTGCTCTTTTCACGTAAATCCACCAGAGGCCCCTATCGACTGACTCACTGACAGACTGACCGATCGACAGATACCCCCACCCATCCCCTCTCCTAATCCCAACCGATAGTGTTTTTAAAAGCCCCGATTGACCCGCCCTAATTTCTAATTATGATTCTAATTTACTTGTTCATTTTATATTTTGGCTTTTGTCTAACCTGCTTACTGAACCCGTTCTTGACGGGGCTCAAACCCCATCATCGAAATCAACTCTGCTCTGCGTCTTGAGACTGCCAACATACGTGTTGAGCTACCCGACAAACTGGTAACAAGGCAAGGCAAGGCAAGTTTATTTATTTAGCACATTTCATTCACAGTGGCAATTCAAAGTGCTTTACATAAACAGAAATACAATTAAAGTATAAGAAAATAAAAACGAATAATAATAAAAAAACAGATAAAAACAGATTAAAATGTGTTAAAACAAGTTATAAAAGAAAAGAAAGACACAGTAGTGCGATCTGTCGGATGTAGCACCGTGCTCAATTCAGTAAAGGCACAGCTAAACAGATGTGTTTTCAGTCTTGATTTGAATGTGCCTAATGTTGGAGCACATCTGATCATTTCTGGTAGCTGATTCCAGCGGAAAAGCTGTCCATATAGAGGTAAGCTGTCAGCTGGTAAGCGATAAAAGGAACAGCATCATACCACCCCAAAGCGCTTGTTTTAAAGACGAAATGCAGCAATATGTACTTCTGGATACATATTTTTTTGCGATCTCCAGAAGTGTATATGGGCTACATTTCAGAATGAGCCTGAGTTGCGTAATAGGTGTAACAGATAAAAGGACGCATCCAAAACATGCAGTGTTGGTGGACCTCCAGAAACATGGTCGAGAAACACTGATAAACATAGTTTAAACAAACAGCAAACATATTTTTTGAGTGTAGTGAAGCAGATAATGAAGTAGGTATTTTCTGTGGCCAATCAGTGATCAGCAATGTTCCACATGTCACGTTTGAACAAAAGTATGATCTTGAAACCTCAACTAAGTTACACTGTACCACACACAGTGGAAAACCCCTAAAGGTTAGCCGTACCATGCAGTGGAAAAGTGGCTAAATGGTGCTGATGTGAATGTTCCTTTTAGGTGTGGTCACATTAGCAATATTTCAGAAAAAAAAGAAGAGAGTTTTCATCTTTAGGCACAAGTCTCCAACGTTTCGATTCGTTTAGGTGGTAAAAAAAATCAATCATCTCTGCTAAAAGCATCAATCATTTCCTTGTGTAAAACTGTGGAAAAAGGTACTTCGCGCTACCTTTATTAGGGGCCCTAATTCCTTCCTTAACACATACACAAGCCAGCGCTCAAGTGTCAGAGGTCATTCCAGGGCAGGACGTCCAAGCTGCACGTTCAGACACACAGAGGCCATGTATGGAGCTACAAGGTACACAATGTTATGGAATTTAGACGACTGCTTTTTTTCGCTCCCTCCTCCCTCCCCTGTTCCCCTTCCACACACTCTCCCCCTCGTCCCAACTCCGAAACATCTCTTTAACTCCCGTTCTTTGGTGTACTCACAGGGGAGACGTAGCCCACCCTGGAGCCCCTGACCTCTGCTCCACAACAGACTCTGTGAATGGGACGGCGGCCCCCACTTCAAAGCCCTGCCGTCCCGTGCACTCTGACAGGGTGCCTCTCCTTTGTGGAAAGCCCCCCAGCTCACCTCGGCTATTTGCCCCCACCCACAACAGCACTGAGGATTTGGTTGTTAGTGCCAGCTCGCATCGTCAAGCTGCTCAGTAATTTGGGCAGATTGACCCACATTGAGGGAGGGAGGAGTGGTTCACTACTACCGCAACCATTTTTCAGAGGTGGTCTTGCCACCTCTTCCTCTTTTTCTCCACCTTTGTGTGAGAAAGCAGAGCATTTCCCGCCTCTTTCCTGCTCGTTAGCAAACACCAAACTGTTCAGGAACGAGGCCTTGACAAGAATCTGGCTCAGTAAAGCACAAAGTATGCTTCTTTATTCTGCTTTACATACAGAAGTTTTATTCATCCATGTTCTGTATGTTTCCATACACCTATTTTTATACCCGTTTTTTAATGTGTATTAAAATACGCTTAATGGAAGTGCCAAAATGTGCATAAATTGCGAAAATGTTCATCAAAATAACTTATGTGCACATCTAAGTAGGACACACTTTTTATCCATTAAGAAAAAAGTACATAAGCTACGATGGAAACACATTTACTGAATGAATTCCAGCGTGCACATGAAAAAAAGTCATGTGGTTTCAGTTTAACAGATCAGGTAATAACAAAAGTGGCACGACATTAATGAACAAACATCTTAAATTTGGTTTTGGTCATACACTCTCAGAACAAAAGGTACACGGTGGTACAAACAATGTTCCTTGAGGAACAGTTTTGTACCTTTGTATAAATTGTACCTTATATGGTACTGAAAAGTCCTCTTATGATACTGTTCTGTGCCTTTTATGGTACAACTGAAATAAAGGTACACAATTGTACAACAACTCCTTCTTTATTACAGTATCTATGAAAATAAATATGACTGGAAAGGCAAAGTGATTTTTATGAATAATTTCAATATTAAAACAAGAATCATCATTTAAAAGTATATGTTTAAAGATACTTTTTAGTTCTATAATACAATAATACAAAACAACTGGTAAAAACATAAAACTAAAGGTATTGTAAACTAAACATTTAAGGCATTTTAATAAATGTTTGTTAAGCATTTTTGACACTGTTAATGTACAAAGTGTCTTGTCACTGTGGTGGTACCTTTCACAAAGTACACAATATTGTATCTGCAGGTTTTTAAAAACAAAGGTACATTTTGGTTTCCCGTGGTACAAATCATAACCTTAAAAGGTACACATTTGTTTCTTTTCTTAAGGTACAATTCTGTCCCATAAAAAGGTACTGCCCCAGTGACAAGGGTTTGTACCTTCTTTGGTACAACATTGTACCATTTATAAAATTCCTTAGCGAATGCCATTTTCTCATATTTTTGGCACCAGTTAGTCAGGAAGTCTCTTTGACTCGTTGGATGGAAAAATTTGATGGATGGAAAATGTTTTATGTGACATTTCAGTTTAGCGCATAAATCTAATTTGCGTCTTTTGATGGAAACATAGCTAGTGTCTGCGCTCTTCACAGAAGTTCGAGTTTCTATCTTCAAAATAGTTCCTTGTTACTTTTGATTAGGAGTAGGCGGATTCATTCTAATATCGTTGATACCAATGTTCGATCGATACTAGCACAATGAGATAAGTACTTTAGTGTAAATCGTTAATCTGCTAATGTGCCATGCTTACCGTTCATACAGGTAATGTTTGCCACTGATTGGATGTAATACTTTTGATACGAATGGAAAATTCAATTTAAAAAAGAAATAAAACATTAGTATCGGTATCGGGTATCAATATCGGTGATACTGGCCCTATTGGTATCGGATCGATTATTTGGAATGAATGAAACAGACCTTCTCAGTGTTGCCCCCTTGTGGACAAATTGTAAAAGAGAAAATATTATGCATAAATAACGCGCCTGAATTAATTTGTGCCAGTCAGGTGGTAGGCTACAACTCGCTTTCAGAAAATTCCCGTTTTACTGTTTGTAAGTTCGACTTATAAATGTCAAAGCTGTTTACTCGGAGTCGGAGTACTCAACAGCATGCACACTTTTAAAACTGATTCATTTAATCATTTATTCATTGATTTATTTATTGATTGATTTTATTCACCACGATTCGTTGCGTGCGCGTGAATTGACACAAATTACCCGCTTTTTAAAACGGTTTTTATTTTAATTATTAAGCAATTATACTTGCTATTTGTTTCACTTCTTTCAAGTTGACAACATTGTTATGGATTCAGACTAGTTTTATACGGCGTATTATCGTGAAGTTAATCTTTTAAATTAACAAGAGCTTTTGTCATTTGCATTTGTGTTTGGACGGCTCGCTTCCTTTCTTCTCTATCTGAGGTGAGTGTCAGACGATTGTTACTTTTTGTATCTTCCACGTTAAAGGATGTCCGTCCTCTGTGCTGAGCAAATAAAACGCTTTTCCTGTCGCCTCTGTGTTTTCTGCGTGCAGCTGTTGAAGAGCTGGCGCATACTCGACTGTCCGACCCTTTAAATCCCATTTCATGCCTTTCTATAATCTTTACACCCAGATATCACGTTATAATCTTATCTATAAGCCTTTCCAGTCATTAGCATATTTGTATATGTGTAAACGCGTAATTGACATGACATTTCAAACATGTCTTAGCCTGTTTTTTAATGTCATACTCTCTTAAACCGTAGCAAACAACTCTTTTCCAACTATACGAATTTTATGACTTTGATCATTTTGAAGCTGTTGAACATTGTCTGTTAAACGTGTTACACTGCAGGACTATTTAAAACTATTAACTAACTATTATTTGGTCTTAACACTTTAAGTTAAATGAGATGGTAATCAAATGTCTATTAAGGAATAATAATTAAATATAAAGAATGTAGAATCCTAAAAATAACACATAGTCCTGAAAATAAAAGGCAATTTAACATTTCTAAATAATAGTAGATTCTTTAAATAAATATGATATATTTTATGTATCTAAATCGTTGTATCTAAAACTCTTTGCCCATATTGTGCATCATTAATATTAACAGGGGCAGATTTAACCAATAAGCGAGGTAAGCGGCCGCTTAATACAAATTATACCGAACTGTATATGACGTTGTTTTCTATCATATTTTGTATGGTGAGGGCCAAATAAAATTTTACTGTAATAAATATTATTGAATATAATATAAAACACCATATTTGTATAATAATGCAATGTTATGTAATAATATTATAACATCTGCACAAATTTGGGCCCCATGGCTGGAATTGCTTAGGGCCCCAAATCACCAAATCCGCCCCTGAATAATAATAATAATAATAATAATAATAATAATAATAATAATAATAACACATTTTATTTATAATGATCTTTTCTAAATCCCAAATCATTATAAATGAAAAATGTATCAAAATATATGAATACATATAATTTTTAAAAGAGTAAATAGTATTTATGTTTGTCCCATATGACTATTTAACATGAAATGTGACATATTAAATGTTTAATATAATTATGAATGTATTTAAATCATTATTTATAGTATATATTGATATTGATTAACATATTTTGAGAATAAAAAATAAAAATTATACTTATTTTGTAATTAAAGTTTAATAAATAATCATATATGCTACAATGTTTTGCCTGAATTATTGTTTTTGTCTGTTATGCATCAACTTAAAACCTAAGAATGCAATTACACATGCACAAAAGATAAAAACTACTGTAAAAGTAAGTCCAAGGCACT
>CAIGQQ010002477.1:2819620-2835726 GCA_903798035.1 Danio albolineatus
ATATATATATATATATATATATATATACATACATTTCTTTACTTTTATTTAAAAATAATAATAATAAATAAATAATAATAATAATAATAATAATAATAAATCATAAAAAATAAAAAAAATTATTTTAGTTCCCTCTAATAACCGTGGTGTATTAATCTAAATATGCATCTCCGCTCTCGGAACTACATGGAGTAAATAAAAACAAAGACTAGCGTAATTTGAACTTTATTTAAAGTAGTGTACTGAAAAGTAGCTAAATAAAACAGCAAACAATGTACTTACTGGAAACAGGTGAACCAATTTTATTACTTTAGGATAGAAAATTGACAATGTGCAGAAAGTGCAACGCAGTCTGTGTTTATTTTAAAAAGGGACGAAGCCGAAAATAAAATGAATGAATGAATGTTTTAATAGTTGATTTAAATCTTATAATCTAATGTCTAAAAATTATGTCAAAATATTTATTATTATACTATATTTAACACAATATTGTGTTTTTAAATATGTTTTATAATATTAAGTATTTATTTAATGGTAATCCGTCAACTAAACTGTACTTGACCAATCAAAGTCAGGTATTCCAGAATATTAAAGGGATAGTTCACCCAAAACATAACATTTTAGTCACTACTAACTACTTATCAGTTGGTTACAAACCTTTATGAATTTCTTAACCACTTCGGTAACCATTGACATATATACTAGGAAAACCAAATGGTATGGAAGTCAATGGTTACTGTTTTCCATATTTCTTCAAAATATCTCCTTATGTTCAAGTCTGTGACAAATGAAGAGTGAGTAAACATGACAGAATATCCAGTTTGGGATAAAATCAAAATCTGAAAGGAATCTAAACACAACCCATTCCTTTTCATCAGTGCCACCTCAGTGTGTCATCAAACACAAGCACATGAGCACACTTTTCCGTGTTTGATATGCATTCATGTCAACTGTGAGTCTCTAGTCAGTCCCGCAGGCTGTTTGTTTACTCTGTGAGAGGACGGGATGGGACCGGGAGTGTGTGGCTCTGCAGTGACTCACGCCGGTGCTCTTGACTCATCCCGCCGTAAGCTCGCGTGCCGCTCCGCTCAACCCGGCCACGCTCGCACAGTCATCGAGGAACGATTTCCCTCTTCTTCTTGCCCTCCGTGACTCATCTTGGTTTCATTTTGCCGCCACCCAACTCGCCTCCTCCTCCTCCCTCAATGGGTCCATCTCTCCTTTCACTCGTCCGTCTCATTCCTTCGCTCCCTCTCTTTCCCTTTTCCTTCCTGGCTCTGTAAATGACCTCATTTTAATGAAGCACAGTCTTGGCACGGAGACCAAAACCGCATGGCTGGAACCTCCCTCTCCTCCATCTCTCGAAAACCCACCCTGCGCTCCAAAAAATCTGGCTTTCATTCCCTGCGCTAATAGAAGCGACCGGGAAGTCTGGGAATTCTAGAGCAACTCCAAGAATTCCACGGCCAGCGTTTGATTGCATTCCATCTCTTATGGCAACAACACCAGCATGTCGTAAAAGTACTTTTCCGAGGCTCTCGAGCTGCAACATCGTCCCATAAAGCAGGAGACGATTTACACAGTGCGGTCCGCAAGTCTGGGAATGAAAATGTGATTTCAAACTGGAAATAAACAAAGGGGTTTGGGGCTTTTAAAACGAGGAGACGGCGTGACGTAAAGAGAAGAGATTTTGGAGATGCTGCAGTGTTCGTATGACGTACAAGCAGAAAGTGGGTCTGAGATGAGAGATTCTTCAATAATTCTCGCGCGTTGATGTTTTTCTTTGCGTCCCACAGAATTTTTATTTTCACCAGCCAGGTCTGCACAATATATGAACACAGGCTCATTGTGAAAACGTACCCCTGTGTACATTTCTGGAGAGCGTGAATTATGTAGCCAGAGCTATGTATGGCTGCATTTGGCTGCAATGATACAGGGCGGTATCAAGGGCGTAGGTTTGCGCTTGACATAGGTCGGGATGGGTGAATTAATGATTAGGAGAACTGGAAGGGGTTATATACTTTAACATTTAGCTGTTTATTCTGCAGTTAGGTTTTAGAACATGTTATTCACAGAATTCTATTTTTGTACCCCTACCCCTTCCCCTTGGCCCTTACAACCGAGGGTTAAGGGGAAAGGGCAGGGGTACAAAAATAGAATTCTGTGAATAATATGCTCTGAAATCTTCACAGAATTCTATTTTTGTTCCCCTACCCCTTCCCCTTGGCCCTAAGAATTGGGACAGCACTTCAACACTTGCACACGTCATCATATGTCATCGCGATCTCTTGCTTCATATGAGATCAGACGATCACGACTGCTGGAGTTATTCCAGTTGTGTTATTTTTTGGTGTTTATCTTCAGGAAATCACTGAAGGCGTATATTATGTTATCATAACGATCTAATGTGGCAATGAGATTGGAACTGTACTGTGTATTTACACAGTGGCCATATGACGGTAGCTTAGTCCCTGATTTATCAGTGATCGCCACAGTGAAATGAACCACTAACTACGTTTTTATATTTTTTACACAGTAGATGACAGATTACAATACAAATATCACAATCTTTTGAAGTAAATTAGTGATTTAATACAGTATCTTTGCATGCCTGACCATAGCAAATCTATAGCTCTGAAAGACTCCTCAGTACATCAGGCAATGCTTCATCTCTGAAAGCAAGCAGAGTGGACACGCTGGTTTTCTGGACAAAAATCTATAATTGTTTTAGTAACGTGCTGAACTATGATCAATCAAGCCATGTGAAGACAGCAAAGCAGTAACTGCACTCTGTTTCAAGTTTTTTTTTAGTATTTCTGATCAGTACCAGTGGAGCAAAGGAGTGATGATATTTATTTTTACTTATTTTTTGTTTGTTTACATCAGTAAAGCGTCTGATTTGTTTGATGCATGAGTAAAATATGGCTGATCACTTTCTGAAATTATAGAGATGCTTTCCTTTCCCAAAAATATTGTAAAAGAATACCATACAACCACTAAAATGTAGTCTTGAAAGTTTTAGTCCTGATAATAATTGTATTCATTTATTTTTGTAATCATTTATTTATTTTTCATCCACCCATCCCCTCACTTTGGCCCAAAGTTCACTTGCTTAGATTGCCCATTGGATAATCGAGTGCTGATGAAAAAAAAAATTCTGATCATTTACTTAAGATGTTCTCTAGAGTTAATATAGACTGCTCATCATTACCTTTTTCAACAACTTTTTCAAGTGAGATATGTATTAAATGGCAATGATTAATAAATCTTTTCAAGTGAGATATACTGTGTACTGTTCTGATGCCCAGAATTCATTGCTGAGTTTATAAATTAAGCAATTGCATTATTTTAATGTTTTAGTGTTTTACTTTATTTGCCAATTTTGTTTACTATCATTGTTGACAGTGTTAAGGCAGAAAATGATTTATTTTTTCACTTGTCACAGTTTAAAAATCCTATGAAGCCTGATGGTTTGGTTCTGGTCACCACAAGCTTGCAATAATGTCCCAATTGGCTTCAAGTAGAGATGGGTGCTACCGATTATTTTCTTTAAGTTCTAATGCCAATTATTTCAAGACAAGTATCGTTGGAATCTGTATCAATACCGATACGTCAATTAAACATTTTATAGTGATTTTATAATGTTTTTTAATCACCTTCAGTATTATTATTAAATAAAATATGACCTAATTCCTTTCTACGTTTATTAAAATTACAGAACGTTACTAAGCTAAAATTGGACTATATAATGCCATATATAACAAAAATGAACAAATTGCACAAACCTTAATAAAAATCTACATTTCTCCCATTTAAAATAACTATTGAGACACTTCTTTTGAACCTTTTTTGCACTCCTGTTCCTATTTACATAAATGTTTATATACTATGCGGTGCTATCATTACTACAATTATTAAGGTATTCTAAAATCAGTGATAACTCATTAAGAAAAAAAAACATATAAAAGATCTATACTTCTATTTAGGATTGATCCTTTTGATACATTGCCAGTATTGAAAATATCTATTCTTACAGTAACACACTGCATAAATGTCCTACAGTAAAATACAGTTTACATTACAGTTAAGTACTGTGTAGTTTACAAAATCGTTAACTGTGTACATGAAATGGTCACGTTTCCTCGTGAGAACAGAGACAAATGCAAATGAATCCAGACAAGGTGCTGTTCCATTTCAGTAAATGTCTGTCTGAGCAGAGAAATCTGGTTTCCTCTGTTTGACATTAACTAAAGCTGCTAATTGAACTTCAATTACAGTTTAAGCTGTGTGTTAAAGTGGATCATTAAAGGGATGTTCACTCTAAAATGAAAAATCGCTATTTTTTTTACTAGAACTTCTACGTTAGGCTGCTTTGATGCAATCTACACCATAAAAGTGTTATATACAGTAGAAATAATCGTGAATTGAATTGAACTGAATGTTTTTCTCACGTTCATGTCAAGTTTGCACTCCAGACTGTCACAATCAAGCTGACCGCTGAGGCTGTGGATTAAAAGTAATAATAATGTTGTAAACAATGCAGTTTTTTTTTTTTTTGCACAGACCATACATATTGCTTTAAAAGACAACAGTGTACTCATTAGAAGCCTTATGTATTATTTTTCTTGTCCCTGTAGATTTGTTTGGACTCTCAAAGCAGCAGTAACCATTGACTTCCATTTTATGGTTCAACAAAAATGCAGTTTCAGGTAAAAATCATCTTTAACGTTCAACTGAAGATAAAAGTCACCTACATCTTGATACTCTGAGGGTGAGTATACTAATTTTCATTCTTGAGTGAACTATCCTTTTAACTAGATTTCATGACTTTGGTAGAAAAAATATTGTTTGTTACGTAATGTCATATGCTCTTAAAAAGATTGATAAAGATCCTATAAATAGCCAGTCGAAATTTAAGTTATTTTTAGCCGCTGGTTCAAACCTCAAACTCTGTGTTCTCTGCCTTTATTCTCCACATGATTTTAGCTTCAAGGTTGGTACAATACTGACAGCTAGTGGACACTAAAGTGCCATAGCACGCTGCTCTGGATTTTCAGATCTACAAAAGTACCAGTATTTTTGTGTTTGACCACAAAAGAAAAAAAAAACCTCCCCAGATTATGTTCTCCCCAGAGTTGATGCTCCTTTACAGTTTTTCGGTTTCGGTTTTAGGAGGTGTTGGTTAGTCATTGTACTCTAAGTTTACTTCCGTATATGTAAGCCATCTCATAATCAAAAATTCCCAGACGTTATCACATGATTTCCAGAAGGTGCTGATCGAGGCTTGGCATCTACTTTCACTTTTTGTTTATACAGTAACTTTAAATGTGTTTGATTACTTAAGCCAAGTTCAAATATAATGAATTTCATTGGATTACTTGGGAAAATATAAAAAACAAGGTGTCTCAAAAGAGAACAACCATATATCATAATAATGAAAAACTCCTGGCGTGGACATACTAAATTTAGGTCAATGTGTTTGTTTCAAAAAGGGGATTGTTTAATCCTAATTATATATTCATGATATGTAATAAAAGTCATAACTGTCATAATCATCCCTAAAACTCATACTTCAATATTACACAATTTTTTTTTTATCTTGTTTTTTATAGAAAATCATACATAAATGCATGACAAAAACTAAAAAATAAATAAATAAATACAAAAACTCCACTCCAACATCTGGAGTGAAAAACCAATTCACTCTAAAATGTCTAATAAACTTCACTAAGAAACAAAAAGTAACATTGCATTAAATGTAAACATTTAAAGTAGACCGAATCAATTTCTTACAAGACAGCTGTAAAAAAGAAATGATGTTTGTCTTTAAAATTAACTGAGGAAGGCAGTGTGCCGAAACATTTGTGTCATTGAGTCACCCAGAGAATGTAAAAATAAAAACAACACAAAGCAATTATCGGATGAGTGCGAATCATTACCTCTTTGAACGAAAGTATTGACTAGATTAATGCACCAAAAAGTTTATTTTTGTCATGTCATGTCTTTAAAATCAAACCACTTGATTTGATACCCATAGCTGTTTACCTAATTGCATTTTTGTTTTGTTTTTAAATCACTGTATGCTAATTATTCATCTGAAGACGTATGTTTTCCAAAAACGGCATCTGAAATGTGCCCAGGCTGGTAAATCTGCTTTGGTTTCATTCAAATGCCCAAACAAACCAGTGCACAAGGAAACATCCTTCATTGCTGAGCTTAAAGCACTTCTGAATCAGACGAGCACCAAAGCGCAGAATGTAGACTTTTATACGTTTTCCCAGCAGTTTAATACATTGGAGCACAGATCTACACAAAGCACGGTGTCATAATATTGTGATTAGTATCCATAGAGACTGAGATGAAGAATGCTGTGGCAGGGAATCTGGCAAACAAGGCCAAGCCACAATTCATATGCGTTTCTTTATTACCCCGGCTCGCCACTTCACTCCATACAGTCCAGAGAAACACGGATAACTTGAGCATTCCTTTGGCTGATGCTTCATAAAGAACATTTAGAGGGGGTTTTCAGTTGTAAATTGAAAGATTTAGGCAATAATTATTTTAAAAATTTTAATAAATTTTGTGTTCTTACAGTGTATGGAAAAATGACTTGCTTGGGGCCTTTGTTACATTAATAATAATAATAATAATAATAATAACAATAATCATTCATTCATTCATTATCCAGCTTATCCAGCATTGGTTTTACACAGCAGATGCCCTTCCAGCCGCAACCCATCTCTGGGAAACATCCATACATTCTCATTCACACACATACACTACTGACAATTTAGCTTACCAAATTCAAGGCTCGAACCAGCGACCTTCTTGCTGTGAGGCGAATGTGCTACTCACTACGCCACCGTGGCGCCTTAATAATAATAATAATAATAATAATAATTTATTCTTATATAGCGCCTTTAAAACTTATTTTTCAAAGCGCTTTACACAGAAATACAAAAAAACACACCGATATAAAACAGTCTAGAATAGCAGTAAAAATGCATCATTCAGGCTAAAACATTCACAATTTATAAAACATTCCAATATCAAAAAACATAAACCAAAAATGCACACCTCATAAATAGGCCAGTGTAAAGATGTGCGTTTTCTTGATTTAAACAATTTAAAAGATTCAGCATGTCTAATGTCGTGGGGTAGAGAGTTCCAGAGCCTCGGAGCCAGAGATGAAAAGGCCCGGTCACCCATAGAACGCAGATGAGCGGCGGGGACTGTTAAAAGACCAGAGGCAGAGGAACGGAGGTCGCGTGAGGGAGAGTACCAAGTTAAAAGTTCAGCCAGATAGTGTGGAGCCAAACCATTTAGGGCCTTGTATGTAAGCATGAGGATTTTAAAATTAATACGAAATCTGACTGGTAGCCAGTGGAGAGATTCCAGAACAGGAGTAATGTGTTCTCTAATTTTAGTCCCTGTCAGAATTCTGGCTGCTGAGTTACATTACAATTTATAGTTTATTTCTATTTGAAAACAAAGACCAAATTAAGTAGTTTTTATTTTCAATATAAACAAACAGTATAAACAGAATTAGAAAAATAAAAGCAAAACAGCAACGATAAAAATATACTTACTTCCTTATACTTACAAATGTTGTTTAGATAGGCCTGATTTTTCATGCCCTGAAAGAATATTAGCAAAATATCATGGATTTAAATATAAAGATACACAACAACGACAAAATTAATAATAATAATAATAATAATAATAATAATAATAATAATAATAATAATAATAATAATAATAATAATATTAATAATAATAATAATAACAAATATAACATATTTACACTGAATGTATTTTATATTTGTAATTATTCATGCCGTTTTTATGCCGTTTATGCCGTTAATATAAACAGTTTCGTTTAGTAAAATATGTTTAGAAGTGTAGTCTTTGAACTATATGAAATATTAATTTAACGTATATTTAAAAGTAAATTGATTTAAAAGTCACACTTGTATTTAACACAGTTCATTGTTTTACTGTTTAAAATGATGTTAAGGTACAATCATATTTGACAGATTAGCATTTTCCTTAACTTAGTTTTAACTTAAATAAACCTTTTGTTTTCATTAACAAAGAAATGCATACTTTCAACAGTTGTTTCGCTGGCATTTACAGTTTTTTAAATTAGTTTTGTACAATATTAGGATAGCCTACATGTCTGTTTACATCTTTTAACACTATGAATGTGTTTGTTGATTGTTTTGGCACATAATGACAATCATAGTTATGATCGAATTGTAAAATGGTGGATCAGTTGTGTTGGTGAAAACAACGAGGGAGGCGTCCTGTTATTGTTTAGGTAAGTTTGGGGCTTTCCAATGGCTGCCAGTGTGTTTTCTACCAGACCAACGCCATATTTTGTATAACCTCCTTAGACCAAATCCACCCAGCAACACCTTGTAGGATTTTTGCTATTGGCTGCTTTTCAGTTTGTAGGCTGAGCTTTTGTCATCGGTGACAGTGCATTTAAGGTTATCCTCGATTTACTTTCGATATTAACTGCTGTGGACCTGAACCCTGAAGGATTGTCTTTTTGTCTCTCTCCAATAAAACGGCCAAAATGAGAGCACTCATCACTTTTGCACTTCTTTGCCTGCTGTACATCACTGTACAAGGGAAACTCTGTAAGTATTCAAGATTGCATATCTGAATTCTGTGTTTTGTTTACCGTGCTGCATTGTTGGTTCGTTCTGATGATCGCAACTGAATAACTTCGAAGTGTTTATAAATAGAATGTAAAATATGTATCTGTGCGACTATATTTAGGCTTGAAGTGTGATTTTATTTTAGTTTCTATGATTGTTTTCCCAGCCTTTTTTAAGGCAATGTGATTCCTTATATATTTTATAACCATCACATAACCAAACTAAAATATTGTTATGATAGAAAAGCCTCAAATTTTGCATGTTAGCAAGTAAAAAGTAAGAATCCACTTGAAATTTCTCAATTTCTTCAAATTTTTGGATCTATTAGGTGTTGGTTAAAGTAAAATGTTAACGTGTTTTAATCTATAAAGATCTCAGAACATTTCTTTCAAATTTCGAATGAAAATATTGTCATTTTGAGCACTTGTTTGTCAGAAAATGACAATTGTAATCAACAAATGAAAACAAATGTTTTCTTTTGTCGTAAGTGAAAATCAGGGTTAATCCACCAAATATTGATATTTTAACACTTCTAACGTTAAAACGGTGGAATTACGTCAGTTCAAAATTAATATAAACATGCAAGCGTTTTTTTATACACCTAAAATCAGTTCGGCCTACTTCACAACAAGGCCTGTTCAGCCTTTGTGTTTTTTCTCGTCATGTCCATGCATTCTGCCATGACCGTTTCCGCGAACTAACTTTTCAAAATGTCTTTTTCAGCCAAGCCCAAAGTTCATGTGTACAGTCATTTTCCGGGAGAGTATGGAAAACCAAACACTCTGATCTGCTACGTGAGCAGCTTCCATCCTCCTGATATCTCCATCGAACTGTTGAAGAACGGAGAGGTTCTTTCAGACACCAAGCAGACCGACCTGGCCTTCGAAAAGGGCTGGCAGTTTCACCTCACCAAGAGCGTCGCCTTCACCCCGGAAAAAGGAGTTGAATACGCCTGCAGAGTTCGACACATGGATGAAACAAAGAAGTATAGTTGGGGTGAGTAGTATCAAACGCTCATATCGTATATTCACGCTCGTTTAGAAGACACATACAAAATACCCTATGGTTTGACATTGGATGAACTTTCTTGTGTTTTTCTGCAGAGTCCAACATGTAATCCAAACCAATCAGCGAGGCAGAGGATGGAGCGTAAGTGTTTCTGTTAATTATCAATGAAAATCAAATAAATAGAGGATTCAGAAATAGAATAAAGGTGTTTTTCTTTCTTTTACAGGATGGATTCATATGTCTTTGGACGTTTTACATCATCTACAGAGTCCATATTAAGGCCCGTTCACACCAAGGACTTTAGCTATGGTAATATTGATTAAGATAGGACTACAGTTTTGCAAATCGTTTTCACTTTGAAAGGACTATAATACTATAGTCGCTGCGATCACTTTTACGCTGATTTTTTCATAATAATCCATAATAATGATATGTTAAATAAACAGAATGTTTATATTGTTCTCGTTCTTGGTGTGAACGGGCTGCTGTTGCTTTAATGAGCTTTTCATATAGCTTAATTACATTGTAAATTTCATGACAGTTTCTGAAACTTTTCCTTTTCTTTACGAAGGGTAGGATAATTTGACCAAAGTAGCTGCTACTGGTTTTTGAGGTGGCTTTAGACCTTTCTTTTCACTGTATATTCCTTTTTTTGTGTAAATTACAAGCAATACGCAGTGCACTTGTAGGCTATTCTTAAAACTAAAGCAATGTTGGACTTTCTGTAATTATTTGAGATACTGTCAACATTCTCTTTAAAAACTGTTATTTTCTTTTTAAATATACATTTGTAAACTTCAAATTTGGGATTTGAATACAGAATGATTGTCATTCAGAGAAGGTGAATAAAAATTTGGAAAACCGAATGGAGTATTGGTGTTTATTTGCTTCAATTAATCTGTATTTAAGTTAAATCAACGTTACTTGCAATGACTACAGTGAGTTTTTGTTAGTTGGCTAACCTAAAACATATAGCCTGCCTAGCAACTGAGCAAGCTAGGTGGTGATTGGATATTTAAAATGAAACAAGTTAGAGTTTCGCTTTTGAAACCGCTAATAAGCTGGTAAAATCCTCAATCTGTGCGCAGCATTTATTTATTTATTTTTGCTTTGTTTTGTTTTGTTTTGTTTTTGGACAGTATGTGTTTTCCTGGTGTTTGATGGGAAATGCTGTTACAAGCTGTAGCGCGCCATTGAGATGAAGTCACATAATTTCCAGGAAAACTTGTGATGTGACAAAACCAGCCTCGTTATGATTCTCATGTCTTACATAATTTAGGCTAAGTATTTTCAATAACACTAGCCTACAGTAAAACAGTGAGACTCAAATGATGTGCAACTCATCAGATTTAGGCTAATACTCTATTCTATTTTGTAAATAAAGCTGTAAATATATAACCTAACAAATATATTGTTTTTATTAATAAAAAGAAATCTAAACATAGTTATATATTAGGCCACTCTTTCTGTTAAGCTCCTGCAATTTCTATTTTGGTTTTATATATTTAAGTATTAATGTTTTATGTTTATAGCTTTATTATTTATATTTATTTGTCACTACTTTGCATTTATGAACTGTTGATGGCTTAGCTTATGGAAAAGATTGTTAGGCCATCAGAAAAAACAAGAAGTTGGATTATAATTTCATGTTTATCTCTGTGTGTGCGTTCATGTGCAGTTCTATTATGGTTTGCTGTAGATAGTTATATTTTAAATTACATTAAATCAGCTGTATTAAATAATTACATAAAGTATAAAATGATATCTCATCATTTATTTATTTATTCTTATTCTTATATCTTTTTAATTACTGTTTTCACTGTTAGTTACATGCCAAGTTATACATGTGTAACTTGATAGCAAATTACATTATTGCTGTTATTATAATTTTAATTCTTATTATTCTTATTATTATTATATTGTTTATGATGATGTTAATATTGAATGATGATGTTTTTTTTAAATAACAGTAACAATAATGACTATCATAATAAAATAGGTAGTCATATAAATGGTTATGAGGTTATGAATATGAAATGTGCCTCTCTCTCTCTATTCATTCATTCATTCATTTTCTTTTCGGCTTAGTCCCTTTATTAATCTGGGGTCGCCACAGCAGAATGAACCGCCAACTTATCCAGCATTAGTTTTACGCAGCGGATGCCCTTCCAGCCACAACCCATCTCTGGGAAACACATCCATACATTGTCATTCACACACATACACTACGGACAATTTAGCTTACCCAATTCACCTGTACCGCATGTCTTTGGACTGTGGGGGAAACCGGAGCACCCGGAGGAAACCCACGCAACCACGGGGAGAACATGCAAACTCCTCACAGAAATGCCAACTGGCCCAGCCGGGGATCGAACCAGCGACCTTCTTGCTGTGAGGCGAACGTGCTAACCACTCGGCCACCGTGGCGCCTCTCTCACTCTCTCTCTCTATATATTGTTATTCTAATAATAATAACAACAATAATAATAATAATAATAATAATAATAATAATAATAATAATAATAATAATAATTATTATTATTATTATTATTATTATTATTGTTGTGGTTTATAATAATAATAATAATAATAATAATAATAATAATAATAATAATAATAATAATAATAATAATACCAACAACAACAACAACAATTATAATAATAATAATAATTATTATTATTATTATTATTATTATTCAAATAAACAACATTATTATTATTAAGAGGAGAAGTTAAGAAAAAGAATGTATTATTTGTTGTTATTATTATTACTACTGTTATTTTTGTTGTTATTATGCGTATGAAATGTACAACTTATTTAATTTTATTTATTGTTCGGAAATGTTTTGTTTTGGCTGTCTTGTTTTGCCTGTCTTCTCTCTTCTACGCACAAATAAAGTATTTTGAGAGTGTGAAATGGTTTGAGGAAGTAGGTGGGGTTTGGGAATTTCCGTATTTTAGCAAGAGACATCAACACAAGAGAGCAGTGTAGAGTCATCATCGTCAGTCATTAAGAGAGGCATGAAACACCCAAACATCAACATCAAACACACACCTGGATCCACCAGAAGCATGTCAGGTAAAACCGAGCCGTCCACGCTCCTCTTCGACGTGTCACCGGTGCTCATGGAGAGCTTCTGTAGACTGATGGACAGCGGGGTCGACGGGCTGTGATGGAGAACTTTAGGTAAAAGTAACTCAATACCTTAACATAAAACACTGTACGACCGTTATTTGTGAGTTAATAAGTTTAGTCGTTCGAAGTGAATGAGTTGATGTTAAATTGTGGTTATGTAGCTGTTGTAAAATAACGTTTATGATGTTTTTATATTTCTTAATGAACCATTTTATAGTAAAAGCCTATTAACCATGTTTTGTAGTACATTACTACAAGTACTACAAGTATGGTCGAACTATGTTTAATATAATATATTAGCATAATATATAACTGCCATTGTAATTTGTAGCAAACCAGTGTCCATATTTTTAATTATTGGTGTCTAGATTGAGTTTCTACAAGAAACTGAATTGGTCTGAATTGGTTAATTGGTCTAGACTTCTTCATGGTTCAAGATGACCTACTGCCGTCTAGTATGTTTTATACACAAGCTGATGGTGGTCAAGCTGGTCTAGTTCTCAAACTAATAATGAGCTACTGGTTCTGCCAATACTCATCTAATGCACTGGATGTTATGGGAATCATTTACTGATACTCATCACTATACATCTTTACAGCTTCTCGCATCCTTACCAGTCAGCTGGAGGTGAGATGTATTGAAATGTACGCAGTTGCTGGGAAAAGTCCAACAAAGGAGCTGATGTGGTCATGGGCCCAGCAGAATAAAACTGTAGAGGATCTGCTGAAGGTTCTGGATGAGATGGGCCACGCTCGAGCCAGGAGTCTTTTTCAATCGCAAGGTAACATCTTCATGTTGACTGAAAGATTATAGTTCTGGTTGTGATTTACAGTAATATACTGTAATAATATAGTTATGATTATAGTCACTAGAGGTATTGTAGACGATACATTTGTTTCACATTTACATACCGTGTACTTGTCATAGTGATTACATAAACTAGAAAACCTATTCCTGGACCTAAGCTTAACTCCAGTAGTTAGCTTATATTACCCTGCACTATAGGTAAATATACTCTAAATACACATTAAGTATACATATTAATAAATGAAGTGAAATCCTTACATGTAAAATACACTGAAAATAATTATTCATTGGATTTGCTCATTAGTTTTAAGGTACGTGTTTGAAAACAATTGATAGGAGCTAAACAAACAAATTAAATTGAACGTTACTAAATTGAGTTTGTTTGTTTAAATTCCGCCCATATAAATTGTTTGCAAACACGTCCCTTAAATAAATTAAGCGAATCTAATGAGTCATTATGTTCAGTGATGGTCAGAGGCCATTAAATTTTCGCTTGTTAAAGTTGTACAGCGTTTTTATCATCTAGATGTATTCTAGATTAATAATATGCGTATATTTTGCTTTAAAAAGGAACCGGTCATAAAGGGAAATAAAGGATGAAGTGAAGCAAAACAAAGCATCCGATTTAAATAAAAAACACAGCCACCCTCACCAAAAACAATCTCACCCACAACCCACCAGCTGAAAGTTAGATATTGTTATCAAAACTGTGTTTAGCAGTGTATTTTTTCATTTTAGATTCATGTGTGCTGAAGTCATCTTCACCACCTCACTATCCCACGGTACTGTCTTTTTATGTCTATTTTTGGTCGCTGTTATTAACTTTCTTTGCAGAATACGCTGATCAGAGGTTTAGTTTAATCTGATTTTGATCATTTAGAATGTTAGCAGTTTGGTTTCTGCTAATTTAGTGACGTTATGGTTATAATGTATGTTATCTGTTGCTGTTTTTTCTGATCAGTATCTGCGAAGTACTGGGAAATCCTGTCAAGAATCAGATCTTCATGCAGAGTCTGTTTCCGTTAAAGGTATTTCACTCTTTTAATATAAACACTTAAGTATTTGCTCACTTTAATTAAAGGGATAATTAAACGTAAAACGAAGGTTTGCATCCTATTTTTTCACCCTTAAATTGTTCCAAATCCTTTTTGAGACAATAAGATGAAACTGAGAAGAATGTTGGTCCTTATTGACCTCAATAGCAGGACACAAAAATACAAGGGAAATCAAAAGCTACCAGTTTTTAACATATTATAAGATATTTTCCCATTGTGTTCAACACAACAAAGAAACTTTTAACAGGTTTGAAATGAATACATGATGACACAGCTCAAGTTTTTCCTCTTTTTTTTCACATTATTGAGGATATGGTGGTGTTTCGGCCCAGTTCAGCTAGTTGAGAGCACGATTTCTTGATATTAGGTGTAAAGTTTCATTTCTGTTTTGAGTGGTTTCATAAGCATATGAGAAGAAACCTTGTTTGCCCATCTCGTAGGTGAAAAACAGAAGTGTTTCATCACATATTCTGACGTCATTGAGGGAACCAGACATTTCCACCAGGACTTAAAAATCGGATGCAGTGGATTTGCCGAGGTCTACTGTGGAAGATGGGGAAACAGATCTTTTGCTGTGAAAGTTTTCAAACAGGTCATAAACTATTGATATCTCGTTTTACATCTCAGGGTTTCACCGTGAGTTAAACTTCATATCCAAGTTTTATCTGTTTATTTTTGTACAGATAAATTAATCTGCCATTTTGGTATTGTGTATCTATTGTTGTATATTATATTAATGCTAAAGTAAAATAATATAAATAAAAATATAAAGTCATTAAGAAGTAGTTAATGGCACGAGCGAATAATGTAAGTATGTACCGTGGGTTTCCTCTGGGTGCTCTGGCTTCCCCCACAGTCCAAAGACATACGTTATAGGTGAACTGAATGAACTAAATTGGCCATGCTGTGTAAAACATATGCTGGATAAGTTGGCGATTCATTCCGCTGTGGTGACCCTTCATGAATAATGGGACTAAGCTGAAGGAGAATGACTGAATGTACGGTGCTAACTATAACAATGAATTGCTGGGAATTATATTATTGTGAAGGTTTTTATAATGAAACATTAATATCTCAAACATGTTTACATACAGATAGATACAGTTTACATTCATACTGTATAAGCTTAATAAACAAAATGCTTTTTTGAAAATGTGATTACCTTTGATTATACATTCATCTGCTGTTTTATTACTGTAGTACACGAACACAATAAAACAGTAAATAATAAACTGATATATTAGTAATAACAATAATGATAATGCATTAGTTTAATAATAATAATAGTAATAATAATAATAATAATGATAAGAATAACAATAATAATAATAATAAGTAAAATAAAATAATAATAATAACGTTAAAAATAAAATTAAAAAAAATAAATAAATAATAATAATAATAATAATAATAATAATAATAATAATAATAAT
>CAIGQQ010002477.1:2835736-2852802 GCA_903798035.1 Danio albolineatus
AATAATAATAATAATAATAATAATAATAATAATAATAATAATAATGCATTTAGTTTTCCCAGAGATGGGTTGTGGCTGGAAGGGCATCCGCTGCGTAAAACAAATGCCGGATAAGTTGGCGGTTCATTCCGCTGTGGCGACCCCGGATTAATAAAGGGACTAAGCCGAAAAAAAAATGAATGAATGAATGCATTTAGTCAAGTTGCTTATGTTAGTTCACATTGCATTAACAAAAGTGAAACTGAAACTAACATTTGCTAAAAAAAATAATAAAAGAATGAATAAATCTTGTAGTTTTATTTAATTGTTTTTATTGTTAATTTAAGTTAAATAACATAAGTAACTAATGTTAACCATTCGTTCATTTTCTATTTGGCTTAGTCCCTTTATTAATCAGGGATCGCCACAGTGGAATGAACCATCAACTTATCCAGCATATGTTTTACGCAGCGGATGCCCTTCCAGCTGCAACCCATCACTGGGAAACACACATACACTTCCGTTCACACACATACCTGTACACTACGGACAATTTACCTTACCCAATTCACCTATAGTGCATGTGTTTGGACTTGTGGTGGAAACCGGAGCACCCGGAGGAAACCCACACGATCACGGGGAGAACATGCAAACTCCACACAGAAATGCCAACTGACCCAGCCGAGGCTCAAACCAGCAACCTTCTTGCTGTGAGGCGAGATCGCTACCCACTGCGCCACCGTGCTGCCCCTAATGTTAACCAATAAAACCTTATTGTTACCAGATGAATTGCTCTAAAAGAGGATAAGATAACAATCATTTTTGCTTTTACACTTGTTTTTCTTGTTTTGGCATCATTAAAATGTCTAATCAAATTATTTCTATTACTTTTTACAGGAAAATAAAGCTGACTGGAAGGCCCTGTGGGAAAAATTCACCAAAGAAATCAAAGTTCTACAACTGTAAGTCCAGACTTTTGCACACTTAACCACAATCAAATACGTTTTTCAAATGAGGCGTTTATAATTTTGTCATTTGTTAACTTTGTTTGCGGTCTTAGCAACCAGCATCCTAACATCTTGGAGTTATGGGGCAGCTTCTCAGATTCAGATCGCTTCTGTTTGGTTTATCCGTTCCTTCAAAACGGCTCATTATTCCACAGACTTCATGAGGTCAATCATCCACCAGTTACATTTCCTCACAGTGATCTAGCATTTCACGGGACCTAGTTTTACTTTTGGTTTTATTTTACAGGACGTTCACGAGCCTCTATCATGGCAAGAAAGGCTGAACATCCTCAAAGGCACGGCGAAGGCAGTCCATCATCTACACACTTCACAACCGTGCACTGTTATATGTGGAAACATCACGAGGTGCTGTTGAAAAGTCAAACATACATTTGTAGGTGGCAGTGAAGAGCATGTATTGAGTTCTGTGCTCTTTCGGCAGTTCAAACATACTCCTGGATGAAAACCTGCAGCCTAAATTGTCCGATTTTGGATTAGCTCGCCTGAGGCCACACTCTGTTGACCAGAGCTGCACCATCGTAATGGATACCGCTCTACATAGCAACCTAGGCTATCTTCCAGAGGAGTACATGCGAGATGGAAAGCTGTCGGTCAAACTTGACGTTTACAGTCTTGGCGTGGTGAGATGCTGAAGCGTCCTTAGAAGAAAATGTTTCATTTGTATAACTAAAATGTTTACTTATGAATATTTTATTGTTAATGGTCAAAGTCCCTTTAAGGCAAGTCATGTCACTCGGTGGCCGTCTTTGAAACACCGTAGGCTCAGGCGTTCTGATTGAATAAGGGGAAACGTTGCTTGCCAAGCTTACGATTGAATTCAAATTTGGAATCACCAATAGAATTAAACAACCGCTGTCCCTTTAGTGTCATTTCTAAACGTCCAAATCACACAAAATCTGCAGAAACTCATGTCTGCTCCAAGCCCCTTCCCCAAAGTATCGTCGGCTTATATGGATTGACGATTGGCTCCTGTTCTAGAAGGCGGGATTTATTCGACATATAGCGATCAATGATTGGCTTCTGTACTAATTGGCGGGGCTTTATTCACCACATTGACCGCTACACTTTTCCCCATTCAAAAAGATACAACATGTCTTGTGTATTCTGTAGCATGTCTAATGGTTCAGTTGATTTATGCCAATTCCAACTTCAGAATTATCACCAAACCTTTGTTTTTTTTTTTGCTTGTAGGTTATATTAGAGACATGTACAGGGCAGAAGGTTAAACAAGAGGCAGCGAAAAACTTGTTTTTGGTAAGTTTGGTAAGAATTCACATTATAATACACTGTAAAAAAATAAAAAGTTGTGTTAACTTAAAAATGTAAAGCAACCGCTGCAAAGAAATTTTGAGTTTATTGAGCTTCAGTTGTTGAAGTTGTGCCAAAATAATTTTTTAAGTTGACCAAAAAGGCTGGTTTAAGTCAAGTATACAGTACTTTACGGAATGATTCAGCACAACTTCAAACACTGAAGCTAAATAAACTCAAAATATCTTTGCAGCCGGTTGCTTTAAATTTTTAAGTTAACGTAACTTTTTATTTCTTGAAGATATGGAGAAATCAAAATTTTAAGTCTTCTCAACTGATTTTTTTTCCTTTCATTGAACAGACAGTTCCAAACATGCAGTTGAATCATTTTTATGAGTAAATTCAACTCTGAGCCCAAAAATATGTCCGTCTAACTTACAATTTTAAACTGAGTGAACAATTTGTAAGTTAGATTTTTTACAGTGTACATATATATGACTTATGAGGGGTTTTATGATAGGTGTTTAGTTTGATTGTGTTGCAATAATGTTAGGGTTATCCGTAGGGTCTTAAAAAGTCTTAAAATTTCAGAAACAAAATCTTTAATTCACTGAAATATTGTGCTGTAGGTCTTAAATCATTGTAAATAGGTCTTTATTTTCCTATGTTCATGTAAAGCAATCAGGCTGACACCCATCCAATCACCAACTATCCATCTCAATAAAGATTTCAATAAAATTTTACAGATTAATTATTTTGGATTATTAAATATGGATTAGGGCTGTGCAATATGGACAAAATAATCATATTGCGATTTTTTTAAATGACTATTGCAATTGCAATTTTATTTGCGATTTTGGCAGCTGTTTTCAAACGCGCTACTTGCATACATTCTAAATGTATTCAAATCACAAGAAGTGCAAATCAAAACATTTCACAATGAAATAACATAGTATTAAGTTAAATAAATAAAACTGTAGTAAAATTGTCTTTAAAACAGACAACATAAAATAAATGAAGATTGACTAACCTCAGCTCTAGTTAAACACATACTGTACACAGTAGTACTAACTGCTTAATAAACAAAACTGTAATAAATTGTTTTAAAAACAGACATGAAAAAATAAAGATGAGCTGACCTCAATTCCGGCCATAACAATAAATAAAAACTAACGTAAATCAAAACCACCTATTCGGGTCTCCCGCTCAACTTCGTTGAACTTCATTGAGCTCTGATTGGTTAACATCTTTCTCCCGCTCATCTTAGCTGTCTCTGATTGGTTAGCATATTAAAATATATCAAAAATCTAAATAAATTAATCGATAAAATTGCTGCCTTCGCGATTTAGAAATTGCATGTACTCAAATTACAATTTTTTTGCAATTGCGATTAATTGCACAGCCCTAATATGGATTAATTATTTTCATAGCGCTTAGCCTTGTAAGTTTGAAATTTCATTCATAATGGTCTTAAAAAGGTCTTAAAAAGTCTTAAAGTCTGCATGAACCAGAAGCTGTGACCGTTATTTGTTTCATATTGCGACGCAGTTCCTAGAGAAACAGTGGGCATGGCTTGTTTTCCAACTGCAAGCTGATTGGATGTAGTAAAGTAGGCGTTTCACTCAGAAAGATCTGGAAAAGTGTTTGGGGGGAGTTATTACAACCTAACAGACTCCTCCTGCTCACCATTTCTGTTTGTTGCTCATTTGCTAATAAATACGTAATCTAACGATTTAATTGAAAAAAATGGAAGTACATTTTCAGATTTGAGTTAAAGATTAGAAAGGCAAACTATTGTTTTGTTCTTAATGGAATGCACAGATCAATCGCTCATCACAAAACTAGCAATGTGAGCTAACAAAACCATATAGTTAGTTTAGATTTCCTGGGGACTTTTAACTTGTAAACCTGTAGAATCCCTGATTGTACACCTTTTGTAAAGCTGCTTTGAAACAATTATTATTATAAAAAGCGCTATATAAATAAATATGAATTGTATACTACAGGGTTTCCACGCTACTTGAAGGTACTTGCATTTCAGACATGAATTCAAGGACTGGAAGGTTAAATCCAACTTAAATCCAAACATAAGTCTTTGAAAGTGCTTGAATTTAAATTATGGTGTTATGTCAACAATTTTACAGTGTTGCTTTCAAAAACTGAGAAATTCTCAATTTAAAAAATCTTACATTTAAATGTTATACAAGATCTACGACAAATAATGCACATTTTATCAATATTTCAGACATTGCATTTGAATATTACCAGTATTGAATTCAACGAAATATATACATCACAGAAATACATTTTTGAATATGACACATTCAAAACATCATTACTGGGGCATTTTATGTAAATATTAAGTGTAAGTAAAATGTTAAGTACAATAAGGACTTTCACAGTGCTGTATATGTTGAGGTGTGTAATTTTTAAAAAGTCCTTGAATTTGGTGTCCATGAAAGACACTATCCAAAATGTTTTGTAAGTAAAACAAATTGACTAATGTCATTGGATTTGTTTAGAGAGACGTACTGCATTCAGAGGTTGAAGAAAAAGGCTGCGTGGACGCCTGTCTGCGGTTTTTAGATCCTAAAGTTGAGCACTGGCCTCCTGCTGTGGCTCTTTGTCTGCTGCGACTCGGACTTGAGTGCACAGGCAGCAAAATGCGAGCCAGGCCAAACATGGAAGTGGTTAGTAAATGTTCTTAACACACACATACTGTATGAACACATATCGATGTGAGACACTGACACAAAAGAAAGTGTTTTTATACATCTGCCAGTTTTGAGATTTTAGCTTTTTATTAAATGTTTTGTGTAAGGTTAATATAAAGAAAAAGTCCAAGCTACACTTTTAATTGTTTCTTTTGTCGCTTTTTATCAACTCGTGTCTGTATGTTTCAATTACAATACAGAATTCTACAATACATAAGGCTATTTTCTCAAATTAAGTTTCTCTCCTGAACTGAATCATGAATGTCCACTTCAATAGCATTTACATATAACAAACTTTACTTTTTTATTTCTATCTATGTACTGATAATACAGTTGAAGTCAGAATTATTAGCCCCCCTGAATTATTATTCAACCCCCCTATTTATTTATTTGACCAATTTCTGTTTAACGGACAGAAGATTTTTTCAACAAATTTCTAAGCATAATAGTCTTAATGACTCATTTCTAATAGCTAATTTATTTGATCTTTGCCATGATGACAGTAAATAATATTTGACTAGATTTTTTCAAGACACTTCTATACAGCTTAAAGTGACATTTAAAGTCTTAGGTTAATTAGGCAGGTTAGGGTAATTAGGCAAATCATTGTATAATGATGGTTTGTTCTGTACACAATCATAAAAATAACTTTAAGGGGCTAATCATTTTGACCTTAAAATGGTTTCATTAAAAATGTAAAACTGCTTTTATTCTAGCCGAAATAAAACAAAGTTATATTTCACAATATAAGACTTTCTCCAGAAGAAAAAATATTATCAGACATACTGTGAACATTTCCTTGCTCTGTTAAACATCTTTTGGGAAATATTGAAAAAAAAGAAAAAACAATTATAATTCAGACTTCAACTGTATATTGAATAATATATAATATGTCTGATTGTACACACTAAAATTGCTGGGGGTGTTCTGTTATTGTGTAAAATATGGGCAAACCAAAAAGCTGTGTTATGTTTTGAAAATGCAATTTACAGTCCATTTTTAACCCAATGGTTGGGTTTGTCATTTTTTTAAACCAAATTTGGGTTGAAATAACCCAGTATTTTTTTTTGTGTGTACACATTTTATTATAAGAAATATTGTGATTTTGTTTTTCCTGGCTGTTCACAGTTTTTCTTGAATTATGGAGTAATAAAGAGAGAATATAAAAAATGGTGACTCGTATATGCAAAGAAATTGTACAAATCAACAAAACAATGTGCTATGATCAGTGTTCTGTCCGTGCTTTCATTGTAACAACTGAACATACTCTTATAATCGAACTTTGATTGGTAAATATACTCCATTTGTTAATTATTTACTTTATTTTTATTTTACTTTTCATCTTCTACTTTATTGTTTGGGTTGATATGTTTTGGCAATTTGGTTTCCTTTTGTACTTGTACTATATATAAACAATACAATATGCTTTAAACACAAAGAAATTAGCACACATTTATTAAAATAATGCCTCATTTGCATATTTAAACATCATTTTATAAAAAATTATAATACAAAAAAAGTTTATAATTCTTAATATAATCAATCAACTCAGGAAAAATTGTGCTGATAACTTTTAGAAGGTGTTTACCCTATTTATCTGTGTCTTACCTCAGCGTTTGACTCTTTCCCAGGTGCTTCAGAAGCTAATCCCACTTCATCCCTTGCCTGCACCATCCGAGGACCAACCACACACCCTAGATGACGCCATCCCTCCTCAGCGGCCGTACAAAAGCTTCCCCATTGAAGACGATGAAATGCACAGCCAGCTGGAGGAACTGCAAGCTCCCAAACTGGCAGATCCGTGCGAGTGCAGCCAGTCTGAAGTCACTTTCTTGAGTAACGAAGATCGCAGCTTGCTTAGAGATTTTCATCAGGAAAGTGAGCAAAGGGTGTCCTCATCGGAAAGTGTGCGTTCAGACTCTGCAGCTCGTCTGGATTTGTATGGCAGTTGGCCGGTGGAGTGCAGCTGTAGCAATGAAACCGAAGCGCAGGGTTGTGCAGACTGCTGCGCTAATGGATTCAGTCAGTCGGTTTTTTATGTCACTATAGGTATGTTGGGTACTGTGTTGTCACTATAGTCTAGGAATTTCTTTGAAAGTGTTGAGTGTTGTGTTTTATTGGCAATACAAAATAATTTATGTCCAATCAAGCTCAGAATTAATGGCTAACACTTTTCATTTTCAGATGGTGATGATGATGATGATGCCTTGCCCTCTCAGAGTGATGCCAGGAATCCGGCAAAGGAGAAAATGAAGAATAAAATTCACCTGTACAATCAGGGCTTAATAAAAACTGAAGAACTTCTTTCCCTTCAGTCAGAGTGATTCGCCTGGATCAGATGGGTATTTATAAAGAAATGAACTTTGGGATTTTAAATATCGGAGCAGTTTTATTTAGTTTTAGTTCAGTTTTAATGTTGCTGTTGTCGATTGTCCTGTTTTCAAATATTTTTTATATGTATCTGCTTTTAAAGTAAAGTTGTTTTTAAAATAAAAACTGATGTATAAAACAGAAATGTCAGTTTATGAGGTTAAATTTAACTTAATCTAACTATTTAACATCAACTGTAATGCAGTGTAATGTGTATTTAAATTAAATAGCACATTTATTGTGTAAGGCCATACACAAAAAGCGCTTCACAATCTCCACACCAGCACCAGTGTGCAGCATCCACTTGGATGATGCAACGGCAGCCACAGGACAACGGCGCCAGTGCGCTCACCACACAGCAGCTATAGGTGGAGAGACAATAGGAATGTAGCTATAGGGAACTAACAATGATAAATATGTTTTCAGCATTTCATTTTTATAAATGTAACAAAATATAAATGCTGTAAAATGATTGCTAGTGGTCTGTTGTTAACTAATTGTTAGCATTCCCTATGGAAATGTGAAAATAAAGAATAAAATTCACCTGTACAATCATGGGTTAATAAAAACTGAAGAACTTCTTTCACTTCAGGTCGAGTGATTCACCTGGATCCGATGTGGATCTATATAAATCAAACTTTGGGGTTTTGTTCATTAGTTTTAATCAGCCGTAGGAAATATTGGAGCAGTGCTTCATTTCAATGTTGTTGTTTTTTTGTGCTGTGTTTACAAAGGTTTGATATTTATTTGATTAAAATAAAAATAGTGATCTAACAACTGTATTTGAAATAAAATAGTGGACGTGGGAATGTTAATAAACCTGTTTTTAGATATAAACACTTTACAATGTTGTTTAATTTGTTTACATCTATATTTAATTGTTAACAGGAGCTAAAACATTGTTGACAATTTGTAGTCATTTTAAAGTTTTAGTCATTTAGTTTCAACATTGATAATAGGTTATTTCAATCCAGAGTTGTATTTGTTAACACTAATGCACAGTAAACAGTGAATTTATTCATTTACCAACGGTAATACATGAATAACAACATTAATAAATGCTGTAAAAGTAAATGAGCAGCCAAAAATGAACGCTGTGATTCTTATTTATTTTTGTTAGCTAATAAATTATAAAGAAATATATTCAACAGAAACAGACTATCATTCATTCATTCATTCATTTATTTATTTATGTATGTATGTATGTATGTGTATTTATGTGTGTATTTATTTATTTATTTATCACTGTATGTATGTGTGTGTATTTATTTATGTATGTATGTATTTATTTATTTATTTAATTATTTATTTATTTATTTATTTATTTATTTATTTATTTATCTATCTATTTATTTATTTATTTATTTATTTAACGCGTTTGTATGCGTGTTAGTGCTTAACAGGAAGCAGCAATAAACGGACTTTTATTTTGGCGTGATGTGATTGGCTGTTCTAAGCAGTGTTTACAGTCATGAGTCAAGAGCTGAACCGCGAAATGCAGAAAGCTTCTAACTGACCTGTGTTAATCAGCATGGCGCTTCAAAGTCCTTCCGCTGGATTAAAAACCATAACTGGTTACATTTTACCAGAACGACAAGCTGTCCAGCCAAACAAGGATGATGGTTCAGAAAGTGAAGATGAAGAGGAAGAAGGACAGCCTGAATTTCTGGACATGAAGGAGATGAACTCTGTGTCATCTGGAGGAAACATGTTCAAATCTTTAATGCCAACATCAAAAGAAGGTAAAACTACCTAATTATTACGTTTACCTAAGGAAAGATAAACATGTTTACGGATCACATTGCTACATGTAACATTTGACGTTACATTTTATAGGTTTAACAAGTGACAAAGTTACTAAGGAGGGGAAATAGAGTAGTTATACTACATCCCTTTTGAATTTGTAAGTGAAAAAATACCAGAGAATGCGTAAAAATATATATAATTTACGTTTTCACACGTAAGTCTGTTTTCATTCAAATAATACAAGTCACGTTTACTGTTTACCCTGTTACGAGTTACAAAATAGTCCTGTTTACTGACTAAACAAATAATGTTTAACGTTACACTTAAAAGTTTTAAAAGTTGCTAGGTTAAACTATTGACAGTTTACAAACAAATCATATTTTATTGTATGTTAAAAAGGTTTAGCTAAATTATCTTAAGCTTATAACTTAAGTTAAATTATTTCAAGTAAAATGTATCACAAATGTATTAAAAACACAATTATTTTCTATTCGCATTATTAGTTTCCAAAGTCAGCCAGCTTGTTATTCTGTTACAATAATCATATTTACATTTTATTATGGTTCTAACCTATTTTTGTTTAACATGTTTCCACATTCAATTGTTACACATTCATGCATGTTTACATCATATTTGCAATTTACAGCATCAGACTCTTTACATGTTATACATGTAAGTAAAAACTACTGAAAAAATAATGTAAATATACATTGTTGCGAGTTAAAAAATCAGTTTGTTAACACATAAAAATAAGTAAAAATATTTATATTTACAGGCTGAATTCTATCATTCTATGAATTCTATCTACAGTCTATCTCTAACATATTTACATACTTGTCTTGCATATCATACTGTTCACAATTGCATATAATAATAATAATGATAAAAATATTTTATATAAAGCACCATTCAAGAAACCCAAGGTCACTGTACAACATACATATACAATTTTACAAAAACAACAACAATATAAACCGACAGTATCAAAATAGAGAAGATGGATCATATACAAAGACATAAATACAAAATGGAGTAGTGCACTTACAGTAAGTTATTTTGAACAGATGAGTTTTAAGTCTAGGGGAGAGTCAATATATCTACTCGTGTATGCAAGTAAACATTTTTTCAGAGTTTACACTTTCAAGTAAATGTATATATGTGTGGTTTATAAGAGTTATTTCATGCATTTTCTTCTTTTACAGTGTCCATACTGGTTGGTAAAAAGACATACAAGGTCGAGGGTCGTTTCCCCCTCTGTGATCCCTGGTGGGAAGTAACCTGTACAGTTCGCTTAGGCCGACTCAAGGCATTTGTTAGAGGCTACCCTTTCTACAGACTCCGCACTAATCTGAAATCAGAGGGTCGGTCACTCGTGTCTCTTTTTCTCATCGCATGTAAGGCACAAGCTGATCATGTTCAAATGTTTATGGAGTGGTTACCCAACGACAGAAACATGGAGCTTGTGAATGTGCTGGACGCCCTGCAGGATTTTGAAGATTCATCACTTGAGCATAAAGCTGTGGCTCAACAGCTCAAGTCAAGGGTCAATTGCTCAGGTTGGAAAATGTGTACTATGTTTATCCATAAAATATATACAAAACACATAAAATACATTTCAAAGTTAACCCTTATATATCCTTATGGATATGTTTTGTAATTTTTATTTTATTATTCTTATCATGCATATGCATGTAAGAAGCATACATTTTGGCCGAAGGTGTATTTTATCGAACTTTTAATTTGTAAGCCTTTTACTCTAGATGCAAAAATGGTTCCTCTCAGGATGAAAATGCCTAACCTTTAGTATATGAAAAATAATATAATTTGTTTTTTTCCATTAAAACACAAGAATGTCAAAGAGTTAAATCCTTAAAAAAATATTAAATAAATTTTTGTCAATAAAAGTGTAAAAAAATATATGCTTTTATTTATTTTTAGTTTTGTATGTATTTATTTATCTCTATAATTATTGTTACATTTTGTCCTTTTATGGTGTATTTATCACTTTTATTAATTGATGCACAAAGATAAAGTTATGCTTCGTTAAGTTTTGCAACATATTAAAAATGTATTTTTGAAACCTCATGAATAATTTTTTTGGGGAGCACCAGATCCTGAAGACTTTAATCTGATCTAAACCTACTTTTAACACATAACACATACTTCTAAAAAAAAGCTGTGTTGAAATGCTCACCACTACTTTTCTTGTTCGTTTCAGTTGCTTGGACGCACATAAAAGCTGCCAGCTTGTACCCTAGAATCATGAAATACTTGCCAACGTTGCTGCCAGGCCAGTATCTGGACATTATAAGAAAAGGAAGGATGGAAGATATTCCAGAAACTTCACAGATGGATGATGACCCTCAAAACGAGCAGAAGAAAACAAATGTATTGTCTAAACTTGAGGAGCTAATCAAGACTGATGTGTGGAAGCTGGGCTTCAACTATGTAAGATTCCTTTTGCTTTGAACTCGCTTTTACAAATGATCCTCCCATTACTCCCATTATAAACAAATACTCCTTTTTTCAACAGATCATGTTTAAGGAATTGCATCTGATCAGGTGTGAAGCAAAACTAGAGGCCTTCAAGCTGTGCGATTTATTTTTGACTATCCCGCTTCTGCAGCGTAACGCATTGATTTTATATGCAGAACTGAAGAGACACTGCAGAGCCACCGGAAGCACATACATCACTCAGGACATGCTTGTGGAGAAAATATTTTCTGAAACAAGAGAGGAAGGTGCCTGGGCTGCTCTGCACTTCCTTGTAACACAAGGGGTGCTGATGAAGGAAAGCTCCAAGGTTGCACTTCGAAACCTGCTGAAGTATGAGAAAGGCATTGCCGAATGTTTGAGGGGCCTTGTTCATGGAGACTCTTGGAAAATTCATCTGGATGTCAAGGAGGTTCTCCGCGAAGCTCAGATTAAAAGATTAAGAGCAAAGGCTTGTGAAAAACACAATGTAACTATGAAATCAACTGATGATGGAAAAACAGAAAATGCCACCGCTGTGTTTGAGCAGTTAAGTATTGATTTAGATCAGCCTGGAACTTCAAGCATGGTCCTCAATGGAGAAACGCCATCATGTGATGATTATGAAAGTACAAAGCTCACAATTAAAGAGGAAAATCTCACTTCAGACTCCGACTCAGATTTGGACATTGATCCCAGTACGATAGAGTTGGATTGCGATCAGGTGCGGGCAGCAGAAATGATGTGTGCAAATCCGGTGATGGTGATCAGTGGGAAAGGGGGTTGTGGGAAAACCACAGTGGTCAGCCTGGTGTTTAAGGCGGCCATGGAGCAGCAGACAAATGACTTGGAGGAGGTGCAGATGGCCTGTGAGGACTTTCAGAATGACTCTCATGGCTCTAGTAATGGGCTGGCGTCAGATGTGCACGGGGAGAAAAACGATAGTGAGAAGAGCGTCAGTAATGATAAATCTGTGGAAGTTCTCCTCACCGCTCCTACAGGCAGAGCTGCTTCACTTCTCACTAAAAGAACTGGGTTTACTGCTTACACCATGCACCAGGTATGCACCTGATATTCACCTTTACATACTATAGCATTTCATAATATAATGTTACAAGATCCTGAACACTGTATAAAATATTACAGCCTTACGTAAAATTTTATAACATAACTTTAATGTTTCAAAGCATGTCACAACTTGACATAACTTTACATCATATAAAATTTTTCAACTTTACGTTAGAGTTTATGGCTCAAATGTGTTTACACCACAGCAATTTACAGTGTGACATGAATTGTGTGATTGCATCGCATAACATTTCATAACATAAATTTAATATATAGAATTTTTTTTTTTTTTGGAATATTTATTTATTGAGTTTTGCATTTACAACTTTAAGCATTACATTACCGCTACCCTACCACAACCACGGCATTAAAAGAAAAGACAAAGAGAGAGAGGAAAAAAAAAAGAAAAAAGAAAGAAAGAAAATACACATATACATCATTCCAGAGTTTGAGTTGACAGTGAGAAAACCGATTGTGCCATATTTGTTCAGTCCATATGATCCCATATGATATCGTTTAACATAAGAGGCTTGGCAACATCCACAAGAAGGATTATACAAAAGAGGTGCATCTATAAAAATAAATAAATAAATTAATTAATAATAATAATAATAATATATATATATATTATGTGCATACATACATATATACACATACATACAAAAACATTCATCCATCTATAAAAAAAATGTATTAATAATAATTAAAATAAAACAAACAAAAACAAAAGAAAAAACTGTCATATCCTCTTGAATCACAAAACCTTCCAGATATATCCCAGTTAACAGTGAGGCAATACATAGTCACATTTTTAGTCAATATGTCATCATTTGACATTTAGAGTTTGGTAACATCCAAAGAGTACAAAATGGAAATAACATAGAAGAAATAAATAAATAAATAAATAAATTTATTCTAAAGGCTGGGGAGTTCTTCAAAGTATTTAATAAAGGGGGACCTTTTGTCTAGGAACTTGCGTTTCAAGCCTCAAATCATGTATTTATTCTTTTTAATATGTAGAATTTAACATCAATTTAGAGCCTTATTATACAGCACAAAACATTTAATACCTTAAATGACTCGGACGTTACATAAAATTACATGTCAGAATTACACTTTATATGGCTTAACATTGCATAAGATTACAGACAGCATCATAACTTAACATGGTTGAAATGTTACAGGACATAGCACTTCATGGTGAATCAGAATTATTGGATGATGTTACACTTTAAACAGCGAAACATTTTAAAACATGACTTTTAAAACATTAACACGATGCTACACTTCACAATTTAACCACTTTACACCACATATTAACAAAGCTAACGTGACTTTAAATCATATTTTGCAATGCTATGTCTTAATTTGTATTACATGTAATGACATTGTTTAAGATAATAGTGCAAACTTGACTTTAATTGAATTATTTGAAAATCATTCCATAACGTTTCTTCATTTCAGGTTTTATGGAGTTTTATGACTGTGACGAAGGATCCAAGTGGGAATCCACAGGACTGGAAGTTCTCAAAGGTTCGGGTGCTGGTGGTTGACGAGGGAAGCTTGGTTTCCGTTCAGATCCTTCACTCCATTCTCAGCATGCTTACCAAACACGCACAACTCCAGAAGTTCATCATTTTGGGTATAGACATATTTCATGCATGATAGTTTTTTTTATTTACAACATAATTGCAATGCATTTATCAGCATTTATCATTCTGTAGTTCACACTTGCTAAAATGAAATGTAACTAAATAAGGAGATATTTTCTGTCTGCAGGAGATGTGCGGCAGTTGCCCAGCATTGAGCCTGGAAACACACTATATGATCTGTTTGAAGGTCTCAGAAGAGTCCGCTGGGCCATTGAGATGCGGACCAATCATCGTGCCGAGTCTGAACTCATCGTCAGAAATGCCGGACTGTGAGCTGATTTTTTTGTTCTCTTAAACTACTGTAGTTCCTTAGTGAGCTGTGTGTATATGGGTTAATGTAATACGACCTGATATAAATAATGCCAGTTTATTAATCACTGCTTTTCACTTCCATAATCTTTTAGCATCTCTGAGATGGGTAAAAAGAAGTATTACAAGCCTCTGGAGTTTGATGTCACCATAGACATGACAAACCCCTCCGCAGTGCCATCTGACAAAAGATTCATTTTTATCAAAATCAATTCGGAAAGCGATTCTTTTGGTAGGTGTGCAGTCTTTAAATGGGATCTTTCTTGTCACAACACTTATATAATGCATGCTAGAAGTGAGGAATTATTTGAAGTGATTACTCTCTGTCGTTTGTGTCACATGAATTCATTGCACATGCAGTAAAGTTGCAAACTTGAAGGCTCAGACAATCTGAATAACAAAAGAAACTCACTTTGATCCAGTGGAAACTTCCTGAAAATACACTTCTTGTCGTCTGACACACACTTGGCACTTTCTTTGGGTCAAGATCAATCGATACAGAAGCTACATAACAGCCCATTTTGCATCCCTAAAACCACATTAGCAGACATTCCAAAACTCCAATTAGAAATTGGACACATTGTTGAGAGACTATCAAGCTAAATAGTCAAAGATCTTACTGAAAGATTAGTAAATGCTTTGAAATTTTAATGATTCATAATTATGAGATGTTTTTTTTTTATTTGTATTTACACTATTTTTGCTGCTTAGACCTTCAGGACGCCATCATGTTCTTACTTAAGGAAGCTCCTGGACTGAAAGATGATATATTGTCACAGTTTGTGGCTTTTCGGAGGTAAGACAGATTTAGGCATCTCACATTATGTGGGGATGTCTGTTTGTTAAAGTGTGAAATGTCGGTCTACATCCTAAAGTTTTTTATTTTCTTGTTCACAGGAAGGATTGTGAGTTAATCAATGAGCTCTGCTGCAGACATTATTCGAACCATACCACAAAGTGAGAAAACAGAAGTTATTTTCACAGATATACTAGCATAACACAAATGTAATGCTTTTAAAAAAATAATATTAATTCCTTTCAGGACTGCCAAGAAAACACTAAACTTTCAGGTAGGTGATAAAGTCTGCTGCACCAAGAATGGCTATGTCATAGACTGTGATAAGCAGACAGAGACGCTCTTGGATGACATCAGAGCTTCACGCGATCATGCTAAAAGCCAACAACAAGATGATCAGAAGAAAGAAAAAGAGAAGAAAGAGCGACTGTGCAATGGGGAAATTTTCTTCATCAAAAGTGTAATTTACTTATATTTTGTGATTTATGTTTCTTCATATTTTAGAAATTTTAGTACTATACAAGGAGTCCTTTTGACTATTATGGATTAATTTGACTTGTGTTTCTGCACAAATTACAGGATGTGACTAAATGTAACGAGAAAGAAGGCAAAAAGATGGTGCGCTACCTGACACTTGATGATAAAAGCGACCGTACGGTGACCTGTAACTACAGAGAACTACAGAGAGAGTGTAAACTGCGCCATTCCTGGGCAAGAACCATTCACACCTTTCAGGTATTGATGTTCTTTGTTCATCTACAGCGCTATTTACACCCTGCATCACCATTTGTCTCAAGGCCTGTTTGGCATCTGGCAGTGACCGGAGACCAGATTAGCTTTTTCTTTGACCTAATCGCATGTTGGCAATGCTAAATAGTGATGACAATGGGTTGTAAAATGTTCAGCCACTTCCTCAGGTGTAATCAACATTTTCTGTTGTCTCCTATAAATACCAGAATAATAATAATATTCTACTTCATGAAAATATTTCAGCAACAGCTAGATGATTTGGAAAAAGGGAAAAAAGAGAGTTGGTTTTTGCTTGAAATGCAGTGCTTTACATTTGATTTTCGTTTACAAAAACAATTGTGTTTGACTCCAGATGAAATAAATGTAAGAAGAAATATGGTCTTGCAATCTCTTTAAACATTAGCTCTTGTGCAGCACCAATGAATTAGTGCATTTCTTTAGGGAAAGATGGGGAATGTTTTATTTTATGTATATAATAATAATAATAATAATAATAATAATAATGTGCTGTTGATCATTTTATTTTATCTAAAGCAAGGCTATTATAGTTTTGCATTTTCCATATAGTTTTTATTTCGATGGTATTTTTAATCTGCTGTACATTTCGGTTTAGTTTGCCTTCATTTAGTTAAGGGTTTTGTTAGTTTTAGTCACCAGATTTCAGTCACCAGAGCATTACACCAGCTGTCTTGTTGTGCGATTAAAAACACCTGCTGCTCTGTATAAAATTAATGATAGAATTTGAAAAGACATCACTGAATCTAGTTACTTATGATAAACTAAAATATTTGTTAAGTGACAACAATGTTTACACATGCTAGGGCTGCACAATATTGGAAAAGTCTGGCATTGTGATATTTAGTTTTTCTGATATATATATATATATATATCATAAGTAACTAGATTCAGTGATGTCTTTTCAAATTCTATCATT